>VWZG01007691.1:132488-288216 GCA_013396735.1 Grallaria varia
AGAATCATAGAATTGATTGGGTTGGAAAAGACCTCAGAGATCATCAAGTCCAACCCTTGGTCCAACTCCAGTCAGTTTACTAGATCATGGCACCCAGTGCCACGTCCAATCTCAGTTTAAAAACCTCCAGGGACGGTGAATCCACCCCCTCTCTGGGCAGGCCATTCCAATGCCTGATTACTCTCTCTGGAAAGAATTTTTTTCTAATATCCAACCTAAATTTCCCCTGGCAGAGCTGAAGCCCGTGCCCCCTTGTCCTATTGCTGAGTGCCTGGGAGAAGAGACCAACCCCCACCTGGCTATAACCTCCCTTCAGGTAGTTATAGAGAGTGATGAGGTCACCTCTGAGCCTCCTCTTCTCCAGACTAAACACCCCCAGCTCCCTCAGCCTCTCCCCATAGGACTTGTGCTCAAGTCCCTTCACCGGCCTCGTTGTTCTTCTCTGGACCCCCTCCAGCACCTCAATATCAATATTTTAGCCTTTTGCTTTTTCCTACCTCTCTCTCTCTCCTTGTCTTTTAGTTACGCTTAAATACCTCTAACTCCCAATCAGAAACTCATTATCTAACAGAAAGTCACCCTAATGTCAATGGGCTTTAAATCAAACTTGTAATGTTAAAAAAGCAATTAAATAAACAATAGTTTTGCTCAATTTTTAAAGTTAAATGTCAAATGATTTGCAGCTGATTTAAAAATTCATGTGTTGCACTAATGCCATGGGCTACATCCTGTTTAAGTAGTTAGAAACCCGTGCTTTTAAAGAAAAGCTCCCCATTGAGAGCCCAACAGCAAATCCACGGATTGCAGTGAAAACTGTCACATTGTAATAGAGTTTGGACAAGGGTCTGATAATTTGAGAAGCTCTGTTAGAAATTGTTCTGGCCAGGGCTGTCTGCCAACATAACTGAGATGGTAAAGAGGTTGCAGCCTGAGCAAACTGATCTTGCTCATTGGCAAAGCCTGAGAACTGCCTTAAGAAAAACTAAAGTAGGAATGATTTGTGCCTCTGCCTTGCTTCTTGTAGAAGGCTGAAAGTGGATGTTGGTAAGAAGAAATATGTTGGCCAACGTCCAACTAACTCCTTCTATTTTTCATGTCTTTGATGTACAGTTTAAATACAACTTCCTCCCTTTGCTGAAAGGCTCAGTAGATCAATGCATATATTGCAAAATGCTACTCAGAACTATTTTCTAATAATGCCTGATACCAGTGTGTGCCAGCCAACAAGAAAATATCGGTAACAAACTTCCAACACTAATAAGAAAGGTCAGGCATTTTCTGCTCATCACTATTGTTTGCCTAAAACATGGGTTCAACTCACCCCCACCCAGAACAGCCCTAAAGTTGAGAGTTTGCTGAACACGTGGTGTTCTGTGACTGCCATCACTGCCTCGCTATGCCACAGTCCTAGAAATGCTGCTGGAAAGAAATCCTGCTTTAAGATAGTACTAGGGACAGAGTGGTGAGAGCATAAAACTTTAGTCATTTTGCAGATGAGCTGGAAATAATTTGCAGTTCACCAAGGTCTCTCTTTGTTGTCCAGCACTTCAAATTGTTTTCCCCCAACCCAGTCATTGTGTTACATTGATTTTGACACAACCTTTGTTAGAGACATTTGCTGATGACCATGGATATTGTGCTGTATATCACAACACAGATGTTTTTGGTATTTCACTGACTGGTAGAAGCTCTAATGACAAAAACATAGGTTTTGTTGCCACTTGGAAATTTAGAGCTTGTACGCTTGTTTCCAAAATTACTTGCAACTAGAATTCCTGGTGACAGTTACATCCTTAGGGGTGATTCAGTGTAGCTGTAAATCTCTGGCTGAAGAGATAGATATATGACAAGGAAATCACTTCATTACTCTGCAAATACAGTTTCGTGTCAGTCATTTTAATACAGTAGTATGTAAGTGGCATTTGGCTTGCAAGGGTCTCATCAGCAATGAAATAGTTTTTGGTGCGGGTGCACAGCCTCTATATAAATACTGGAAACTATACACAATATTTGTCACTGCCTTCCCTGATGTGTTGGGCATGCAATAACAATTCTCTCCAGTCCAGATACATTATTCAGCCTGGAACATCTTCACCTTTTCACACCCATGAAAGGCCCTTTCAGCCTTGTGCAGCAATGAAACATTAGACTAGTTCAGTAGTTTAAAACCATTGGATCCTTTATCACTAAACTTAAAATTGATTAAAAACTAAAAATACAGTCAATAGCAGAATCAAAAGCAAAATTCTAACCCCCCCACTATAATTAGAAATAATAATGGTAATTAGGAAACCTAATAGTGCTAAATACATGAACAAAACTGTATGTGGTTCTCCTTTTTCTACTAACAATTATGTAGTTTTAAAGGCTGAATTAACAGGTTAAAACCAGCACCAGTTGTGAACCTCTCCTCAGCTGAAACAACTTGTTTTAGTAGCGTATCTCAGTTTCACTGTGAAATTCATGGACTTATAGTGAAGACAGACACTTAAAGAAGTGTCTTTTTGGCTCTGTATGCATATCACATTGAGCCAGTCCCAACTGCTACCAGGGGGTTTGCTCAGCTGGAAAGTAACATACTGCAAGGTCTACCCCAAGAATTTAATTTCTATTTAGACTCTTCACCTTATCTGAGTCACAAGTTTTGTGGTCAAGGGATAAAGGTATAACCTTACAGACACTCTTATATAAGACTATTTTCTTCAGGTAATGAGGAAGTAAAAAAAAACACCCTCATTTGCTAAAATATCTTACTAATGAACAGATATTTTTACATCTGTGCCTGGGTAACCTTAATAAGCAGAGTAACAGCTCTTTCTAGAAAGCATGGCACACAGGACATGTGGCAAAACACTGTGCACACTTTGCAAAATTGAAATTAGTTACTTTCCTACTGTCTCTGAAGGAGAGAATGTCACTGTCCAAAGTCTGGGAACTGTGTGCTCCCCGTGTATACTATATAGACCCTTTTTCCAAGCATACGTTACCCGAGGTTTAGTTTTCTCTTTGCTATTATACAGTAGAAGTCACGTATACTTTACAATAAATGCTAATTATCATGATTCTGCTGCAAACACTGTAACTAAGGAGAGCAATTCCTTGGCAGACACTCTGGAGATATGTTTGTTGTCACCAGCTGAAGGACAGAGCTGGAAAAACCGTGCCTTTATACAGATGTGATCTACCTTTCAAATATTTACAAATCTGAAAATATTTCCTTAGTGTGTACAAATGCCACGAATATGAATTGTTTAAGTGTTTTAAATCTACAGCAAGGTCAAGCAGCCAAGGGTGGCGTCATATTTAGTAGCTGCAAGTACCTTCTCTTGAAGAACGAAGGATCTTGTCTTTCAGAGCAAGGTAAGTGGTAATTTGCCTGTGACATTGGTATATACAAAGTGTCAGTTTTCCTAGAAGTTCCTGAGTGGAGCCTGTAAGAAAGCTAGTTGGGTGCGTTATATCTCAGGGTTTATCCAGCCTTTTGGCCCTCCTCCTGCGCCTGGATTTGAGGATATTCTCAAATCCTGAACGGACCGGCCGACAAGATCACATTAAGGATATAAAGCCTCACTAAAAGGAAGACCCAACTATTTCACACTGCAATTCATTCCAGTATTCTCCTCCAATGCTTCAGTAGCACCACGTGCCATGGGTACAATGACAGCCTGGTTCCCACTCACCTTGATGTCAACCCTGCCCCTGCAGCAACCGAGCAGGGGGCTGCCAGTGCCAGTCCTCATGCCTAAAAAACCTTGCTGGCCCTTTCCCTTTTTCGCTATGAATTTTTGAAAGTTAACAAAAATGTTGACTTAATGAAGATTTTATCAGCTTTGCCTTAATTGCTAGAAGGGAATAACTAGCGATAAAAATCATGTGCCTTATTAATATATAAATAAATTATGATAGCAGCCTTTCTGTCTCTAGGAGGTTGGCTGAAAACAGCTTGTCATGGTTGGGTGGCATTTACTCTTCTGTCTGTCAATATTTGGAGGATTTTATTACCTTGCAGTGCCAAGTTTAAAGTGGCTAATGGAAATACTAAAATGGAATTAATCTAACTAAATAAAACTGGTTCTCTGCGTGCTATTCCCTTGACAGTAACTTAATGTGCTTTATGAAACAAAGCTATGGTGGAAAAATGGGTTATATTTATGTGTTGTTCATTTACTTACTCTCAGAAACTTTCTTTTCCAGTAGAGGCAAGCCACGGTGTCTTATAATAACTATTCCTCAAATATTTACGCAGAAGAGAAGGTTAAAAGTGGCCAGAGGGTCTCCAGCTTCATGGACTTACCAAATGTTCTACTTTTGGAAAACAGCAGTAATACAGTGGCAGCTGATGACCCATGTCAGTAACAGCACTCCACTGCAATAGGTCAGTATGACAAAGTTTGGCCAGTCTAACAGTGGTGGCCTAATGTGAAAATTACACACCCCTCTAGCTGATACGGCAGTGTTTAACAAAACCCACGTGCCAACAGAAGACCTTTGTCAAGTTAGCTTTCCTGCCTGCAGTGACAGCACCTCTTTGTCATCTGGGGACTGGATGCAGCCTCCATTTCCTGGGGCGGGGGGACTCCAGCATACATATAATTGTTGCTTTTCAGAGACATCAATAACAGGAATATTCCTAGTCAATTTATGAAAGAATCATAGAATAAGGTAATAAATCTCCCCTTACGCTTCTCATTGTACCATTTCTAAATTTCATAGGCTGATTTCTATATTTTTCAGAAGGGTTTATGAGTTGCTTGCAGTAAAGAAATACAGATTTCCACTTTAGAAAGCAGAGAACAAAAAACTCAGGAAATGAAACAAAGCTCTGAAAATACAATGAGCACTGACTGCCGAAAGAGAGCCTGAATAAAGAACCAGCAAGACACCAGAAACTGGGAAACCCACAACACAACCTCATGGTCAAAGCAGCAACTACTCCAGCCAAAGGTCTGAGAGTGGTGGGAGGTAACAGATATTTATCAGGTATCTGCAGTAGATCTTCTGTTCCACACACACACAGGGGTTTGTCTCTAGCAGATTCACGTGGTTGTTACCAGCAAAACTCTCTCGTAGTTGTTAGCACAGATACATAAGTAGTGTCCAAGGGGAGCGCATGCAGAAACAAGGCACACTAATAATACACACAGAAATTGGAGTTGACAATCAACCTTTCCATTTTAGGCATTGTAAACACAGTAGGTGTTTCACAACCACATTAAGAGAAAAGGGAGTAGGCAGATACTGTTGCACAAATGTTCTTTCGAGTTTACTCACCTTGCTCTTGGATTGCATTGTCCACACAGTTAATTTAAATTCCCTGCAATTTACTTCCTACCTAGAAATTGGTGTTAGGTATGTGGCAACTTTTTCACTAAACACTCAGTCCCATACCACAAGTGTGGGGGCTTTTGGCACCTCCTTTCCTTCCAGCAGCCTATAAGAAATCTCATTCACTTCTTCATTTAATCTTTTAAGATACCACTATCAACATTTCCAAGTCTTCACTATCACTGCAGGGAGCCTCCTGTAACTACCCAGATACATTATTAGTCCACAAGTGATAGATGCAAA
This sequence comes from Grallaria varia, assembly GCA_013396735.1. Lineage (NCBI taxonomy): Eukaryota > Metazoa > Chordata > Aves > Passeriformes > Formicariidae > Grallaria > Grallaria varia. The sequence continues at coordinate 138,057 of VWZG01007691.1, forward strand.
TCCAAAGAACCATCCACGACACTCAAGTCACTGAAGAGGAATGTGGTTGAGACTGAAGGCACAGTTTATGTGAGCCATACCCTACCTTCTGGCTTCTTTATTAGTTTCTATTTTCGGATGCCCCAACTTGTCCAAGGTATTTTATCACTTATTAGTAAAACTGCGATTAAGACAAATTTTCACTTTTTCTCTTATTTTCTCTCTACAGAGCCATGCTGTCTCCTGCCATCATCGTCTTCCACGGAAACCTTTCCACTCTTCCCTTACAGAGGGGCAGCAGAGCCCGGCTGACACACACACACGTTCAAGCACCATGACTCATTCCAAAAGTGATGCCACAAAAAGGCCGGAGCTGACTCACGAAGAGATAACGTATCATTTTCTCTCTGGAGACAGTCATGGTGCCTGCACATTACCTTAGATGAGAATAAGGTGAATCCAGTCATCTCTGTCATTGCTCCACAGAATGAAACAACCCTGAACCTTACGGCTTTCAAATTGTGGCAAATACCAGCGGTGACTTTGAGGACAACAGCACAAGTCATTGACTTAACTATGGTAAGAAGAGTTCCAGAAGTTGGGTGCAAGAAGTCAAGATTCTCATTCATATCCAAAAACCTTGAAACTTTTAATGCCAACTTACAATTTGTAAGAGTAAAAAGCTAACACGACTCTTAGCTCAATTCTACTTTGTAATTTCTTGTTAAAAACATGCAATTCATAGAGCAAATTAACTTCTTAGCTGTTGTTGTAACAGTTGGGATAGGTCAAGGAACGACACGTCTTCTTCCGAAAACAGGACCTTTATTATGTCAGAAGCTGCATTTTATATAGACCTTAGTATTGACACATGTCCATGGATCATTGGTTTCTCTATACATAAGTAATTCTTAGTTGGACACAGACTGCGCATGTCAGGCAACAGTGACTCAGCACTTTAGAGACCGAGCTTCCGTTCTGTGTTACAGCCTCTCCATTCGTGTATATCACCCTGATGATGTGCAGAACTTCCTAGCACAGTCCAGCTATTCCACAGAGACTCCAGACCAGCTGGAGTCTCCCCACACTTAGCCATAACCATTCTTCTGACCAAGCCTCTTTGTCAGCAGTATAGCATTAGCTGGGTAATTTGCCAGGAGTGGGCTTCTTAATGCAACATCATCTTGATCTTAATTCCAACTTCTTTTGGACCTGAAAGTGGTATGCAAAGATCCCATCTGCACTGTTCTGTGTAAGACTCAGCATTCAAGAGCACACAACACAACTGCTCAGAAGTTAAACAAATTCACTTGGCCTCAGAATAAAATGCAATGATTTGTGTTAGTTTTTGTTACTCTTCCTTGTGCATTTCCCAGCAGCATCAGCTCCTTCTGTCACTCACCTTAGAGGCATATTTGGATGTTAGTCTGCATGAAGAAACATTTTCCCATAAAACTCATCTAATAACTGAAGGTTATCTCCAGAAATACACATGTAGCTTTAAAGATAAAGTCATGAATCCTGGCACGTGTATCTAGGACACTGGACAGAAACAATACCAAAAGAGCATATAATGTTATACTATTTGCAATTAAATGGTATTAAGATATCAAGAAATATAAAGATCTCTAACAAGTTAACATCAAGCTGTGCCTCTTCCTGTCTGCAGTTACAAAAAAAAAAGTTACAGGAGTGTTGAGCCCACAGGAAGATTTATATATGGGGTGGGGCCTTGTGTTCTGAAATGATTTTTCCACAAACTGATGAAATGCATGTTGACAATAATTATTCGTCATCCATCAGCAAATCAGTTTTTCCCTATAGACTCCTGGGTTGCAATGAACTTGTTCATTCTGAGTGCTCTGAGGTCACAGACTGGAATGTGAATCTTGCTGGTGTTGGCGTATGGCTGACACACAGGGAAGTTTAATTTTGTGGAAATTAGCTTTCTCCATAGCAAGAAAAAAGATTTGAGTCCCTCCTCCGGAGTGGAGTTTGCTGTCTATTAAGTTGTAACATAAGCAGTTCTTAAGTCTGGGCATTTTAAATATGAGATAATTTCTTCAAATCGTAAAAATGCTATCACAATTTCTTTTAAAAATATTATGTGGAGTAGGTTTTCATTTTGATGGGACAGCACCACTTCTGCAGAATTTGTTTGGCTGAATGTGTTGCACTGAACTGCAGACCTTTAAATTGATTTCTCTACACTTTAAGAAAATTCTCAGATGCTCAAACAAGTTTATTACATTTATACAGTTGTATAGATAAGACCAATATTAAAAGTTGGTGAGTTTGCTCCTGGAATTTAAAAGATTAGCTGCACATGAAAGTCCATGTTGTTGCTGATGTGGAGGCCTTCGGTTCATGCATTCTTTCCTTTTCCAGAAACTGTTTCAAACATTTTTTAGCGTGCAGGCACCATCCAGGTGATTTCAGTGTTCATACTTCCAGGGGATTTGACTCTCTGCAGCTCATAGCCTGACATTTTTCCTCAAGCTTGTCATTAACAAACTCCAAGTCTCACTCCCTCCCATCACCGTGAAAGAGAGAGCCTGGCAGCTGCTCATTCACATTCCTATGTGCTTTTCCCATCCCCTGAAGTGCTGCTTATGCACTTCCATTATCAACTCATACTTATTCCTCTTGCTGCTTTGCCTTCGAATTCAGAATCTCGTCGCTGACACTGATGAGTGATCTCCTTGTCTGCCAGCCCTTCTCTGACACATCTAATGCTGTTGCACTTGCTCCTGACAGGCTGAGGCAGGGAAACGGGCTGGTGCCCTTGGGAATTCCTCAGTTCCAATTCCTGCCTGTGGAGCTGCAAGCAATGCCATTGTAAGCTGTTCCCCTCTCTTACTACTGTGCCACAAAAGTTTTCTTGTCACTTCTGTGGAGTTGTCATCCCAGCTGAGGAAACAGCAAGTGAACTTCACCTTCCAACTCTCCAAACCTTTTGTTGGATTGGGAGGGAGATGGCAAAGCAATGACCAGGGGGCCAAGAGGGAGACCAGGGCAGTAAGTGGGGCTCTGTGGCTGTCCCTTTCAGGCTGACGGTGCTGCAAGTTGTTGTAATGGTTCAGGTGTTTGAATCAGGAACAGATTGTCTATTCCAGGTCCACAGAAACCTCTGTGGCAAAAAACTCCGCAAACTCTTATGAAACTGAGCAATGACTGAAGATAAACAGTGGCCAAGGGATGTTTGCCTTATCACAAAATGTCAAGAAGTAGCTGAAAGTGTTCTTGAGGTTATTTCATAGTGGTATTCCATTTTGGCACTCCAGAAACTGATAAAAATGATGATAAAACCCCGATCCTGCGCTAGTGGTGCCTCCAGAAAGGCATGGTCTGACCCAGCAGTGATTGCCCTAAAATGCAGTTCTGTAGTAGCTGAGGCTGGGGCATGACTGTAGGAATTTTTGTTTTTCTTTTAAAAATGCTCTTTTTCATTTATTCCTTAAGCTGTCACTTTTACCTTAGAAAAGTGATTTCCTACAAGTAAAAATTTTGCTGTTTCACATATGAGAATGGTTAAAGTTGGAAAGCACATGTGAGAGAAGCACAGACAAAGAGTGAAGAATGGCACAGAGGAACAGGTTTATCTATGGTTCTTCCAGGTCTACGCAACTGCAAAGTCGCAACACTTAACCTGCATCAACAAATATTGAAATACTTAAAGCAGTAGAAGCCATTAGATATTTTTGATTGAAATATCGAAGTGTTCACAAAGAGTAGGTCTGCCTCATCAGAACATTGATCTGATCTTTGCAATACTATCATTCATATTCAGTTGAGAAGGTGGCATTGCAGACATGATATGACAACTATTTGCATGTCTATCAAATATTACTGTGACACGTATGTAACAAAATGTAACTGCCACTTCTGATGAAGATGCTGTAAATCTTCCATGTGATTGCTCTGTTCTTCAGTTCATCGCTAGGTGAGATAACAAAAGATCTGGAATGTTCCACGGTTGAGATAAATTCTGAGACACAACCTATAAAAAAATTCAACATAGAAAGTGAGAAAAGCAATTTTAACTTGAAAAAATGAGGTGTCCTTCATGCCCAAAGTTTATTGCCAAGAGCCTTTTGTAAAAGGCAGCCCAAATACCTGGAGAATCAAATCTGCTGCTGAACTGTACTTAGCCATCTTGCTTTGTTTACATACTTCAGATGTTGCTGTTGAACTCTCCTCTAGGCATGAAAAATGTTGAAATGTTACCAAAGGCAAAAGCAATATGTGTGCAGTTTGCAAAATGATTTAATTACTGTGCAGTTGGTTGGCAAGAGTGATGCCGAAAGCCAGACAACTAAGTTGCAATCAGTTGTATGCATATGCAAGATTATGTTTTGAGGAAAGGAAAATAAAATATGGTTGATACAAACACAAGACGTGAAAAATGCCCAGATTACTGAAAGCTGAGGCCAGAAACTCTGAAGATATTTGGGCAATAAACTGGTCATATATAATCAAGATCAACTTCCCATCAAGTTTTAAATTACTATATTTTATTTTGTTATTTCTTTTAGGTTCTGGAAGAGTCTTGTAGTAAAACAGCTTATTGGTTTTGTTTGCTTTTCCCTCTTCGACTGAGAAAAAAACTTTGGATTTTCTGATTTACAGTAAATAGTAGGGAGGAGGAGGATGATTGTGAGTATTTTATTGCTGCAAAACTGGCACATCAGTTATTTGGGAAAGTATTTGCTCATCTCATCAGCTATCTTGTGTACTAATTAAATTGATGGATTATTGGCCAGGGAGAAATCTTCAAAGCTGTTTTAGCAATGCTGAAGGCACTTTGCAGGATCAGAAATGCAAACAGCTTGATGGTTAACAGGATATAATTAAATGCACAAGTGATGTTCCAATACTGCCTGTGGGTTATCAGAGAGCCTTCTTCCCTCTTCCCGCCCCCAAACAGGTATGTTAATGGCACTTCATTAGTAACTCTTGAACATTTACCTTCAATGTGCAGCTTCCTTATTCTTTGGAGAAGCTTATTTTTTACTGACATTTTTATTTGCTTATTGTGTTTTACCTTGCCTGCAGTGTTGACATGACACCCCAGCTAAGTATTGCTTGCACATGGAATCACATGCCAGGTCACTCATCAGGCAATATGCACATAGACAGGAATTATTCTCTCCAATAGAGAACCTTAGGAAAGCCTGATTAAACCTGAAAAGAGAAATCCTCCTCAATATGTTATTTCTACCCAAGCAAGTGTACAAACAGTCTGATACTATGGTGATAACACAAAAATATTTAGTAATATCGGAACTTATTTGAAGCATCTGAGACAATAAGGACCTGCACATTCTGGCAAGCTGTAATTAATCAAACAATTTTATCTTTCTCAGTTTCCAGATTTGTGTTTAAATGTGACCCATTAAGTACAGGTGAAATAAAATCACCTTCACATTTTCAAGTTTCCACTGTGTTCCAGAATGTGAAGCTAGATCTCACTGCTGGTCAGCACTAAATCAAATGGCATGTGACACCTTTCATTCCACCCCTACCCCACAAACAATCCCTCAGGTTCTGGGAGCATAACCACAGCAGTCTCTTGGACTCTAAATTCAGTATTTTTTAACCCCTAATAAAGAGGAGTGAAGAGAGTGTGGGATCATCAAACGTATTCGTATTGATGAAGCAAAGTTAGATTAAGATATTTGTAGGCAACCTGAGTCTCAGCACCCTGTAGATCACTACTTCCTCAATGGTTCAGAATTAATTCACTCTTTTAGTTCCTCATTTCAGAAGGGATTTATTCCTAAACACCTAAACTGCTCACTTCACATCAAAATGCTTATGCTGCTTGTTTGACATGGCATTTGACAGCAAAGTGCCAATGAAATACCATCCTGAATGGAAGTATAGGAGGGCTACAGAAGGAAAACAGACAAGATAAATACAAAACGTCCAAAGAAGCCAGTCAAGATAGTAGATTTATCATTCCAAAGTCAAATAAGGGACAAAAACATTTACCACCACCATTCCCCACATCATAGTATTCTGAAACAGTTATTTAATATTTTAGGATTTATTCTAAGAGGGAGGGAGAAGGGAATGTTCATCCCACATCAACTTTCTGGATGCTCATGTGATACAGAGGCTGTTTCTTGCAGACGCGAACTTATGGAGAGGAAATAACGACACTCACCCCTTTGCATGTTCTCCTGTAAGAACAGGATTCTGTAACCAGAGAAAACTCCAGCTGCAGGGTGAGATTTGCAGTTGCTTTACAGACAATTCTACGTGTGAACTTAGGTGGGGTGTTGATATCCACCAGTCAGAAAGGGGATGGAAGTTGTCCCCCTTGCTCTGCCCCTGAACACTGACAGCACCACCCCCCTTCATGGTGAGAGGTGAGACAGCCCAGGGCAGTGCAGGCACAGAGGGCACACCATTCCATCACCACTGCAGCAGTTTTCATTTGGGTACCATTTAACCATTCACTTTCAGAACTCTGACTGCGATGCCACTTGTCACCTGTCACTAAAATGTACTTCCGAAGGGTGTAAAACTTGTCACAGTGATTTGGGCTAAAGTGAGAAAAGAAGCCCAACGCTACACAACACATTCATGCCACATGGTCTCCAGCAGTCAGGTCTAGGAATGCACACAAATTTGCTCTTTCATATTAATCTTAAATTTCCTCAGTGCAACAATTGCAAACACAAACAATTTCCCCTACTTGATGGAAACAGTGGTACAATGCAGCCACTGGAGGTAAAGAAAACAGGAAAATTCACTTAACTAAAGTTATTTTGCTATCAGCCCTCCTCAGAGCAAAACTGAATGACACAAGTTTATCTGTTTGCAGGTATGTATAGACCAGAAGCTGCAATGGTGTTAGAAATTATATACAAGGAAGCTGAATACTAGTTTAGATGGACCTACTTCATGTCTTCAGCTAAAAACAAAGTGGATTTTTAGTCAGTGCTGGCATTTGAGTTTGATTTGTTTATTCTCCAAAATGAATTTGAGCCAAGTATTTGATGGCATTCAGCAGTTTGCTCTGATTTTTCTTGCCTTGTTTATGAACAATGGCAGCACTCCAGTTTTTATGAAATAAAATAGAAGTGACATAAAAGCCGCTAAAGGAATTCTATCTGCCATTTGGTAGAAATACAAAGATAATGTGAATGGTACTAATGGATTTTAAGTTTAGCATGTTGGGCCCAGTCAACAAACCCCACCCATTTAAAATATTCTTCTTAATTGTATCACCAGCACATAGAACCTCCCTGTAAATAGTCACAGCTTCAGGAACTTACCATAATTTAGATGAAATTTTGATAGAAGTTTAATTTCTGTGGGTTTTTTCACTACCACAGTTCCTGTAAAGAGTTAAGCTCATTGAAAACATTTCCTTCTGTAAAGGTGTTGGGTCACAGTTAGGTCTTGCTAATGTCAAAACAAGAGTAAAACGTAAGAAGCCCTAACCCAAAACCTAAACCACAATTTGTGCAATTCTGAAGTTTGCATTTTAGGTGCATTGTGCGACCTGTGATTCCTTAACCTAACGAATTTAATCTAAATTCTGCTGTGATGTCCTACACGAGTCTCAGCATCCTCAGAATCAGGACCCTTTTTGGCCACAGACTGACTGCGGAAATGGAGAATTGCATAGGATGCATTGTCTAGCATTGGTTATACAGGTTGGGACCTTCCCTCTGTGGGCTGATTTTTCTTGTTGACTGCCACTGATTCATGCAGCTACAGCCATGCCCCAAATCATATTTTGTGCTACTGAAGTGGTTTCCAAAATGATGCTATGCTGTAAACAACTTAGTTCCAATACAATCCACAGCAGAATTTCTCGCAGAAACCACCGTGAGCAGGACACGTGCTGTTTGTTACACAGTATGTGATCAACCAGGCCTTTGTCCTCTATCCCACACATTAATAGCAAAGGTGTAGTCAAATCCACACAGTCTGCATGCTCCTCCCTAATCCTCTATGGGTCCAGAAAAGTCACAAGGGGAAATTCCAGCTCTCTAAGCAGATGTGATGAAGCCCTTGGATTCCCTGACACACCAATACTGATTTCACTCCGGAAGAAATACCAGCATCTGGCCAAATAAGACAACAATATTACATGAAATTCCCTTTCTGTTGTGCAGGGGCAGGAATTACTAAGGAGGGAAAGAAACCCAAATAGCTGCTTTCAAATGACCAGCATTACCTACAATGGAGTCCTTGCTGCCAGAAGGCTGGAGGTCTGCCGGGGTGCTGCACCTGAGAAAGAGCAAACTGCACAACTCCGGGGGCAAACTGCTATGATTATGCTGGCAATGCCCCTACAAGGGGGGCAGAGTGCATTTGGCAGAAACAATACTTCAGCAGCACAGTTAAATTGCGATTTAGGGACCGTTTGCCCAGCACTTACTGTGAAAATTTACCACTGCAAGGGGAAAGGCAGCCTGCTGCTACACTGCTGTGGTCCTGTGGCCAGTTTAATTTGCCTCATTGAAGCAGCACTGCACTGCCTGACAAGACTGAAGTAAAATTTATTTCACGCCCAAAAATCTTTGGCTGGCTGCAAAATGTCCTGCCACGTTTGCTCTAAAGCTGGTAGTATCTAGATGGTGCTGAAGAATGAAGTTGAACAAATGATTCCAAAAAAACCCTTGTGATGCTCTTCTTACCTTTCTTATTAGGAAATGAAATTTGCATGTAAAATAAAAAGAATCAGCACAGGACAGCACTGGCATGGGTACTGATTACAGAAGCAGGCTCAAACAGATATCTTCATTCATCCTCAGATTTCAAAAGACATTTCTCCATTCACAAATCCCTGCTGGTGTTTGGCACTTCCACTGATCAGACATGGAATAGATGACGGGCTGAAGGAGGGGCAGGAAAAAAGATCAGGACTATTTATGATCAGAACAGTGTCTAGTGTTAATCACCAATATTATTTTTCTCCCCCCACCCTGCTTGGTAAGAAACAACATTTCCACTGGAGTAACTCTTTGCAGCATGCCTTGTTTCTCTAGGCCACTAACACAAGAAACATTTCCCCCGAAAAAACCTGGGCTGTTTTCTGGAAGCCTTCCTCGTGTTCTCTGACAGTACCCAAGAAGACAAGGCGTTCAGGCCACTTGGTTATAGAAGCTGTTGGCAGCTTGAGAAGCTTTCAGGGAAAAGCAACACTCAGTATCCATCAGACTGCAGCAGCCGAACAAGTGCTTTTTCCAACACTGTTCTTTGAGAAGTTCCTCCATGAGATACACATTAAGGCCCTGGTGCCTGGGACAGGGCACAAAGGTGCCCCTTCTGCTTGAATAATAACTTGCATTAAAAGAAAGCAAATATTTCTAAGCAGTATTAACACAATAAATTGCAGAAGACAGAAAATGATTATTTCAACCACAGCAGAGAGGACTAAATTAAAATACTCTGTCTATTTTGGGATATTGTTTATTTTGAAAAAAGCTGTCCTTCTGAGAGGTCTTTTCCTACCTTGCTTAGAAAAGTGGTAGGTTGAACAACTGTTTTGTCTTACAAGGAAAAGTACAAGGAATGTATATGTAGGAAACCGTATCAGTACTTAGGAAACTGCCTTCATTTTTAAATATGTAGGTTCTAGATCAGGAAAAAGAGAATGTATAAAGCCATCCCAGGGCTTAATTATCCTTACATACATATTTTCATAACATTTTTATAGGATATTAGTTTGCATTGACCCCAAGATGAAAACACACGGTCAAGCAGGTATTGGATAACAGTGAATCCGGTAGTTCAAGACACCTTTTGCTACTTATGATAACTTGTTACTTATCTGCACCACCTGAGGCTTTGGGAAGAATTCAAGCACTCAACTCCTACATAATTCCTCCTCTTCACTATTTTTCTCCACCAAAAGTTTCCTGAAGAACATTTCCACATTTTTAACAAGGCCTGGTACCAAGAAAGTTAATAAGTTGCAAGAAAGTTGGACTAAAGTTTAATTTATTGCTTCCAGATAGGTTTTGCTTATCAGTACTTTCATTTCAGCAACTTGTACAGTTTATGGCAGCATATACATTTCTGTATTGTAATAAGCCACTCTTCATGGTTTTTAAGAGAATATGGAGTTAAGGATTAGCTTGTAAATATTACTGCTGGTACCAGACATCTTTCGGTGTCCCTTGACTGACAGTTTGGTATAATCTTTCTTCTTCCGTCTGCCTGATTTTCATGGAGATTTTTTATTTTAATTCACTTTTTATTATATTCTGGGATTTACAGATAAGAAAATCAGGCAGTTTTCATCGCCTTTTTTTTTTTTTGGTGTTTGCGTGTGTATGTGTGTGTTGCACTTAGTGTGCTTTAACCCATTTTGGACACTTGCTGAACTGAATTCCTCATCTCTGGGCCCCTCAGTTCAGGAAAGAGATTGAGGTGCTGGAGCGGGGCCAGAGAAGAGCAACAAGGCCGGTGAAGGGACTGGAACACAAGTCCTATGGGGAGAGGCTGAGGGAGCTGGGGGTGTTTAGTCTGGAGAAGAGGAGGCTCAGAGGTGACCTCATCACTCTCTATAACTACCTGAAGGGAGGTTATAGCCAGGTGGGGGTTGTTCTCTTCTCCCAGGCACTCAGCAATAGGACAAGGGGGCACGGGTTTCAGCTCTGCCAGGGGAAATTTAAGTTGGATATTAGAAAAAAATTCTTTCCAGAGAGAGTAATCAGGCATTGGAATGGCCTGCCCAGAGAGGGGGTGGATTCACCGTCCCTGGAGTTTTTTAAACTGAGATTGGACATGGCACTGAGTGCCATGATCTAGTAAACTGACGGGAGTTGAACCAAGGGTTGGACTTGATGATCTCTGAGGTCTTTTCCAACCTAATCAATTGTATGATTCTATGATTCTATGATGTCCTGTGCTCTGCAGACGATGCTGATCTGCCACCGTTCACACAGCGACAGTGATCAGTGCAGCAGCTTTGCTTTTTCCTCGAGCTCCAGCCTTGCACAAGTGTGTGCATTCACTGAAAGGCAGGGAAATGGGGGCGGTTTGCGACACAGCCCGGTAGGAGCACGGGACAAAGGGCTCTTGATAAGGCGAGTGAGGTAGAAAAGTGCGGCTTGATTTGAAGGGTAGCGCCGGCTTTTATAGGGCTCTGGTGGAAGGTTCTGGAAAGGGGCGGAACTTGGGCGGAGCATGCAAATACAAACCAATCAAAGGAAAAGGGGGTGGTAACACTGCACTGCGGCAATTGTCAACCAATCAGGGAAAGGCACATAACGTGAAATGCAGAAATATATAATTTTTAACTAAACCTATTAACACCTATTTCTAACAATCACAACCTCTATCTCTAATAAGAAAGACATTTCTAGCACTTAAACAAAGACTGTGTTCACATGTTCTTCTGCTCCTTCATGGCTTTCTTCTTGCTTTTCATTTTCTTTCTTCCATCTTTTATATGCCTCTCGTTTCTGGCTTCCGACAGGTTTGTTTAGGACATAAGGAACATCTGTAGGATCATAGAATATTCCATGGTGGAAGGGACCCACAAGGATCATCGAGCCCAGTTCCTGGCCCCGCACAGGAGAACCCCCAGAACCACACTGTGTGCCCGAGAACGCTTCTGGAACTCTGGAAGTTGTTTGCAAATGGTTTGAATATCTGCCTCAGTGAGTGATTTATTTTTTACTGTTTTACTTTTTGACCGCACAACAAGCAGCCTGCAAATTTTTACAGGGTTTTTCTAGTCATCTGGATTTTATTGTGTTCTTTAGAGCATAGGAAGCCCTAGGTGAGCTGAACCGAAAGGAAGGAAAAACTGAATTGAAACACCTTTCAAAAGCTCTCCATCAATCCAAGTGTTGTGAATGATGATTCAGTTACTCCCACTAATCTGTGTAGGTATTTATTGTATAGGTTAGCAAAAATTCTATTTAAATATTCTACAAAGCATAACACACTTATTTTTGCAAGAAGGAGGAACCGTTTTTGAAGACAAGGCTAAAATACTTTCTCCAGAAGGTTCTCTCTCTCCTAAACCTCTAGTTACTCCAACTCCTGCTCCTCTGGCTGAGCTCATGTCCCCAGCCATTTATGCTCCCCTACCCTTTAGAGGAGGACTCTGCTAAAGATTTTGTGATATTTGCCTTTCTGTTCTTTCGTATAGAAATCACAGAACACATGTATCTGCCCAAACTTCCAGACTCCTCATTAGATCTCCTCTGAGTTGTCCTCTTTGTTTTTATATACCCCCAAATCAGTTTCTCATAAGGAGTTCAGCCTCCTGTAGCTATACGGGACACCAAGCACTGAAAAATGCAACTACCTTTGCTTGACTGAGTCAGTCAAGCCTAATTTCCTGGGCATTGTTAAAAATCCTCTGCATGAGAGATACACATATTAGAATATGCTTAGGGGTTTTTTGGGGGTTTTTTTGTGTAATATTTCAGGTTGAGTTTTTGAGTATGATGTTGTGGGAGAGCCTCCTGTGGTTTCTGAAGAGGAAGGGTTTGGTAGGTGTGGCTTATCTGTAATTCAGTTGCCTTGGGTTTCCCAGTTTTGGTTCTCCAAACAGATTTGGAAAGGCATGAAAGTGAAGTTCGTATTAAACTATCAGGCATATTTTTTTTACTTGCTGCTCTTCATAAGAAATGCAGAGATGCAAATAGTTCTAATTTTAAGGGTTAACTACTTTAGCATAAAACAATACCTGTAATTCAGGTGTTGGAAGCATCAGAATGGGGGATACAGGAATGACCCATTAGTCTCCAAACCAGAAAAAAGCTGGAACAAAATATAATTCATTATGTGCAAGATGCACTGGATTGCTACTAAATATAGCCACAGTTGCAGTATAAATACAAGGGGAAAACAGTGTTTTAAAAACATTTTTTTTCTTGTAGCTGATATTTTAGTCTCTGTTTGACCTGTACTTCCACATATTTGCAAAAAATAATTGATTTACTAAAATTCAATATTGTGTATCAGCTACAACAGAACTGAGTAGGTTATTAAAAGCATTTAAGCTTTGAATAGTCTTTCTTTTTTTTTTAAACATTGAATAAGGGCAACTTGTGATATTTGCTATGTTTTTACAGTATATGTTAGAGAGGTCTTTGTGGACTAAAATAATCCTTTTTTCTATTAACTGTGTACCTTCAAAGTTCACTCTGGCATTTCTCATACACTTGACAATACAGGGTCAAAAAAGGAGGAGCAAACTTCATTAAAGAGGTATGAAAACTGCATGAATTCTCATTCAAAGCAGGGAGTGCAGATATTCAATCCTTAGAGCATTCATCCAGTTTGACACAGCAAATTTCAAGGAATACAGTTTTCCAGCAACGCTATGGCCTACACAAAGCCATTTTCCCATGCTCCTGCAACCAACAAAGAACCAAACCTAGAACGGTGTGGTTCTCTCTGCCTGTATGAGCCTTTTGCCCAGCCTGGTGCAAAAGTTACTTTGCTTCCTGCTTTTGAGGATTAACCCCCCAAAACAGTAATAAACCTTGCAGCTCAAACATTAAGGCTGGATGTAACTCTTCATTAGGGTACTGGTTCTTCACCGCCAGCTCTAGTGCACAGCTGCAAAGTAGAGAAGATACAGATAACTGCATTTTATATTTCCAGGCGACAATATTTCTCACTTACATAACAGACACTTAGAATGATTTTGCTCAAATGTTTGTACTGTAGAGGTATGACCTTCCTTATAAAATTTAAGCAGATTTTAAACTGTAGAGCCAAGGTTTTCTTGCTAGTTTTTTTCCTCTCTTTAGGTTTTTTCCCCCCTAATCTGCTCAACTATTATTATTGAATTTTTTTTTTTTTTAAATTGGGTTGAGCTATTTTCAAGACCAAGCTGGTACTATGTTTCTCTAGTATTAAATACTTAATATTCTTCCCCAGGAAGGCCATAGAGCTGCTTTGTCTTAGAGCAGGAGATCTGAACCAAAGGGAACCTTTCCATTCTTTTTTTCATGGACCCTGGAGTCTGAAGGGCCTCCTTTATAGTTCTGGGATTATTAAACTGACATCCAGGGACCAGTCAAAGAGGATACATCAGAAATCCATCAGTACATGCATGGCCCTCTCCTAAGGTCAGCGACGGAAATTGGGGGAAAAGTAGGGCTGTTCATTGCTGAGCAGTGTAAGGACACAGATGGATTATGTCAGATAGCCATGGCAGATGGAACATGCTGTGCTCTACATGACTCAAACCTTGCAGTGAATGGGAGAGGAAGAGTTTTGCAAGTCATCTGAAAAGAAAGGGCAAGATGCTGTTCCTTTGGAGGTGTCTCTTCTGTGGTGGGCCTCCACTCTCAGGACTGCAAAAAGGGTGGGAGAGAGGAACAGCAGAGAAGCTGGATCAGAATAAAGGAATTTAGGCCAAGGACATGAAAGTAAGAGATACAAAGATCTCAAGAGCATTCCCAGGCTTATAACTAGAGCTCCCACAACATGCTCCTGTCTTCCAGAAAGTTTTTATTCTGTATCAGAGAATATCACTTTGCTTCATAAAAACCAGCTCAGTGCATTTTCCAAAAGTCAGAAGTTTCACTTTTCCATTTGGCATCACTCTGACATTTCAGGGCCAACTTCACTAACTGGAATCCAGTCTGACACAGTGAGTAGCCCTCTCAAGCAGTTACTGAGAGTATTGCTATTTTCAGGTGACATATTTAATCAAGTTGAAAATATGCATGTAGGACAGATATTTTAAAACCCAGTTTAATTGCCAGTAGTTTGCAACCTGCAGGGCTAGACACTTCACTATTAAAAAGTGGGAAGATTCACAGTTCCCCCACAAAAGGCACACTTTACACAACCTGAAAAAAATTACAAACAGAACTTTTAAAAAACAATCTAAAATATCTCCCCTTACAAGGGCAAGTGCCATCATTATTATTTCTAGTCCTTAAGTTAATATACTTTTCTTCTTATAAGCCTAGTACAGATGAATGTAAGTGTGCATCTTGTGTGACCTAAGCCCATTCTACTACAGCAGGGTAAGTTACATCATCTCAGGATCCAACCTACGTCACCTATAGCATTACAGATGCAAAGGCAAATATGATCTGAAGTGCCCCAAAAAGTCTGTACATCCCTTTTGTGTGAGGAACTTAACCCAAGTTTAATTCAGGATGTCTTTGGGCTTGTTCTCAAGTTTTCTAACTTACCTCAAATTACAGCAAACCTCTTACACTGGACACAAACACTGGAAGCTTGAATAACAGTACTGCTTTCAAATAATGAGATCTTAAAATATTAAGTTCTCTTTGTGGGGTTACATCCTTTAAATTTAATACCTTGGTTTAAACATTCTCACCAAAGATCAGCTGCAAGTTCCAAAGCCTATTTTCCCTAGAAAAACTTGTCTCAGTACATCAGCCTTTGAAACTACATTGGTTTCTACTGGCTGGGAGAAGAATTGGGAGAAAAAACAGAACCTTGATTTCAGCACAGGCTTTTCCAGTATAAGAAAAGCACAAGGCTCCTGAATGATGTGACCACTAATACGATGGGAATGTGCTACATCAGCTGCTGCTCAGCTAGGATTGAGTTGGAGATGTACAATTGTGACTTAAATATCTTTTCTTAGTCTGCTTTCCTTAACTCTAATTCCGTAAAAATATGTTTTGGAGAAAGGAAGAGGCTGGAAAACTCATCTGTAGCACAATAGCTTGAAATAGGAAACAAATGTTCACCTTGTCTTAAGTGTTGGCAGACAGCGAGTGTAGTTACCTGAGATGGTTCTCCTCAAAAGATTCTCTACTTGACAGAATTGAAAGAAAAGCATCTTACTTCAGAGTTAGTTGCCCAGGAGAGACAGATGCAAACATTTGTTTATTATCTTGGAATCTGTACCTAATGCATAATTTTCAATATCTCCAGGCAAACAGTATCCCCTTTTAAAAAATGAGTGTGCTTTGGCTGTGTTTGCCCAGTAACACCACTGCTTTTTTCTGCTTGGTAACTCACTTTGTTGCAAGTAGATGAGGTTGGGGAATCTTTCTGTCTTTTGGGAATTGTGTTATGTAGTGAAGTGGCAGCCAGCCATTCCATATGGTTTTCCTCCCCTTCAGTCTAAAGGACCTCCTCTATCTTGTTATGAGAATACCTAAAAGAGCATAAATAGAACTTTTTATAGCACAGATATGAAGATGCCATTTATCCAATATGTGTAAAGGAGGGGAAAGAATTTAAAAGCCATACAGACCATTTTTAAATTTTTATTTTAAGAGTCCATGTTTTTTCTTGTAGGTTCCATAAAAGGCAGTTATGACTATCCAGTGTGTTCTTTTTGGTCAGATCAGAAGTCTCCCTTGCCAGCCCGCCTGATTCTCATTCTGTATGGGTGGCCTCCCCATTCAAATTCCCCGAAATCATGAGTTCGTAATAAATATTTAGGCTTTTCCCAGCTGCTTTACAGACAACTTCTTCGTTAGTATCATCCCATAATAATTCTTACAGGCAGCCCAGGAAGGTCATGGAGTTGCTCTCTCTGGAGAAATTCAAAATCCACCAGGACACCTTTGTGTGCAACCTGCTCTGGGTGACCCTGCCTTGGTGGGGGTTTGGACTGGATAATCTCCAGAGTTCCCTTCCAACCCTAATTATTCTGAGTTTCTGTGAAAAAGCATTTAACCGCACAATTATCATATCATCAGCCCCAAGTTTTACAGAATTTCCTGATTATTCATGGGCGTTTCCTATGTGTCACAGCTATGGAAGCACCTTTGCAGCCAGGAATACCACAGTTTTTCAGGCTGTCAGAAGTCCTTTTACCTGTCATCTAGTGGCTGTGTTGCTGATGCTCTGTCAGCTAGAGGAATGCTTTTTTTAAAACCAGCTTCTGAAAACTCGTGGTACACTGTTCATTCTAAAGTATGTGATGCTCAAAGACTACACAGTCCCAAGTGGGGGATGGCAAAGATGGAACCTTTATTGAATACATCCGTGACAATATATGGAACCCAAAGGCAGGGTAAGTTAACGAGGGGGCAGGACATGTTAGTAAGAGGGACGATTTATGTTAGTTAGGGCTTAGGCAACTCCTTAAGCCCATTTCACAGCAGAGCAAGCATTCCTCATACCAGAGCCACCTTGGGGGGACAGAGGGCCTCAGCAGGACGACAAGAAGTGGAATAAGTCCATTCCCTCCCTGCAAGAGGAGACAGGGCTAGATAACTGCAGTCTTAATCTTCACGGTGTCTTCTCAAGGCCAGGTCTCGTGTCTTATCAGGAAGAGGAATTCCTTTCAGCCTCGGCCATCCATGGCCTGCTGCTCATCCCCTCCCAGTCTCCATCTGTTAATAACTGATGTCCAATTCTAACAAAAGTACATTCAGAAAATTCAATTAAGAATTGACTTCATAACAGAACCCTCAGGACACCCTTACATATCCACCATTGCCATGGATGAAATCCAATGTACAAGGTTTTCAACTTCTTTAGACTACAACCTTTCAATTCCAGTGAAGTGAACGGGAAATGGAAGCCCATCTCAGCAAATTGGACATTTCATAGTCAACACCATAAATTTTACTGGTAAACTTTGCTTTGAAAGTCTAAAGTGAGTGTTACACAAGTTTTTATTTATTAAAAGCCAATTTATTAACTAAATAAGACTTTTTCTAGCTATATTTTAGAGGTCCTGTAGTTGGGTACATTCAAGTGAAGGTTTAAACATTAAAAAAACCCCAATATTTGGTGAGAAATTAGAATCATAATTTCTAAGCTTTTAAGGTGACATTCTAAAAATATAAATTTCCTTCTAAGTGCTAATAAGATTTTTCTTGACCTTGTTCTTGTCAGCATGCTATTTAGAAGTAAAATCCTGATTTGCAAAGTGTCAGATAAACACAGCTGTGCACATGTGCTCACTTGATTCCAGGCTGCACGCACAGCTTTGATTACGTGGACCAAATCAGCTCGCAATTGCACTTGCAACTGAGGTCTCAAAGCAGCAAAGGCTTTACAGGGTCTGTTGGATAAAAGCTGCCACCACACACACGTTTAGCAGACTTGAGAAGACCCCACAGAACACTGTCTGTTGCATATTGGAGATTTGATCCCAGTGGTGGTGTAAGGTTAGCACTGGGTCTCTGCTCCAGTTCCCCTTCCACTGTACAGTAGTACCAGGTTTTTCTTTCCCTGCTTTTAGAGGATTCATCTCAGAAGAGAAGAGGCTCAGCAGTAAGAATTATCTTACTAAGTTTATGCGCATGTTTATATCCCGCCTGAACTTCAATCTATTTTAGCAGGCAAACTTTTGTGCAGTTGATGTGCAGAAGAAACTCATGCAAGCTTAGCTCTCAGACTGCAGCCTTTCTTAGAGAAGCGTGCTATATGCATTTGAACTAAACAGGAGTCAGACCACAGAAATGTTCACTCTCTGCGCCTCATGCAAGCTACTTTTTCATTATTTAAAACATAACTGACATCTTTGTGACAGCTCAGCTGTTTGTACAGAGAGGGGTTTTCCAGCATAGCTGAATATCAGAGAAGAAAACCTTGAGATACTTGTGTGATCTGATGCTACTCCATCAGGGGCATTTCATAGAGTACAGCCCTCTCCCTGTGAAACCCTTGGGCAGCTCCTCAAAACAGTCAGAACTGAGTAAGTCACTTGGCTAAACTCTGTCCTTGTGGTTCAGGTCGTGGTTTTCCTGGACCTGCCAAAATCTCAGATGCCACCAAGGTCCAAGGTGGGGGCCTTTCTTGGCTACATGTGGATAATCAAGTTGACAAAAGTGACAATATACAGCACCCCCAAGTTCTCTACATTTGTAGCCTCTGTATATAGCAACAGACTCTTCAGAAAAGTTAGTGCTGCTTTATTGTTACTTGCCAATCTCCTTGAAATGAACACAAATTAACAGGGCAGTGATAAATTTGGGAAGTCCTACCTGCTACTCTGAAATAACTTCTAGTCAAAAATAGATGCTGCTCTGACTTAAGCTTCAATTTCAAATTTTTCTTTTGCAGAGCTAGGATTGAGCAGTTCCTAAGGAAAGATGATTAATGGCACTTTAAAAGGTACTCGTGCTCCTCCAGAAAGGATGGTAGCAGCAGATACAGCCTAATGCTAACAAAAAATTAATTTGCCTTCATTCAGCAGCAGTTTGGCTCCAGAAGTAATAAATTAACACAGCTGAGAAGACAGTGTCAGAGAACATATTTTCATGCAGAATTTTTAATCAAAGACACATGTGACAGTTTCTTAGGTTTTGAGGTCAAGAGAAGAACCTGTAGCCAGTGTAGGAATTCAATGGATTTAGTCAATCCTCACTGGACTACCAAGTTTCTACCACAAGGAAAGAGCAGGAAGGGCTGAGGTTGGACACTGCACAGGGCAGGGTGTATTAGGAGTGTCTGTACCTTTCAAGACAGTATCCTTGAATTATCACAGGAGAGACTTCAAACTGGGGAAAAAAAATCTTCTTGATTATAAGTTAATTTAAAGGCATCTTAAAGAATCATGAAGACATATCAAGCAGGCATGTAAACAAGACTAATGTGCATCATCCAGTTCACGATGTGTAGCACTTCTACTGTGTATGCTTGTTCAGCCTTATTTCCCCAGCAACCTACGCCAGCCCTTGGATTAGAGGAAAACGTGGCACCCTCATGCAGATTATCACCCAGCCTTGCTGTATTTTTTGCACCAAGAGCTATATTCCGGTTCTGTTTTACTCTGAGACCATAACAATAGTTCGCAAGGGTCTGGAATGAAAGGAAAACAGTTTTCACAGAAAAGTGCAGGTAGTACAGAGACAACTGAACTTATCAATTGAGAAGGAAAAAATTGCTAGTTGAGCCATGCTGCTGAAATGTTTCATTTGAAGGTGTCTTAAGGTTGAGTGCCCAGTTTCCAATTGCTTAATAATTCAGCCAAAGCTACCAAGCCTTGTAAGAATATATGAAAGAAGATTTTGGTCTGCCAGCTGCCATCCCCATCCATCTGTCAGCAAGTCTGCATTCAACAGAAACAATGCACACAAAGCTGATTCCTCTTTCCCTCAATCTCCTGAATCTGAATTTTGTGTCATGGCTGAATTTTGTAGTTTCTGTAAGACTATATCCCCCACTAAATAATTTATGTGAAATTGCAACAAAAATCTTTTATGCACCATGAAAAGAGAAACAGATTCTTCGAGATATTTCTAAAGAAAAGATACAGAAGTAAGTTCTTATCTTGTTTATACCTCTCCCAAAGTTTCTACTTTGGAAATTTGTTGAATTACGACAGCTACAGTTTCAGGCCAGCTAGAGAGATTTCTTGATGTTTAGTAAAACTGGAGAAAGGTCTTTGCATGTAGAAGAAACCCCTCCCAGGCTGGGCATCTGATCTCAGAGCAAGAAATGTATTGTCTTTTTCTGCAAATTCCAGAAACATGCAGAATTGGAAAAGAAGTGGAAGCTTGGTTGTCATTTTTCTTTTTTTCACTCCTACAAAGGGTCTGTTCCTGTGGTGGCCTGGAGACTAACACTGGAGACTAACAAAAGGCAACTTGTTCCTTTGCTTGTGGAGAAGTGGCAGGACCAAAGGAGGCACTCCAACAGCTGGTTGGCTTCCAGCTGTTCTGATGCATTACTTTCTTAATGCTGCTCTTCCATGTGTGCAACTAAGAGGCCTTTAATGGTCTCCAGAAACCACCACTTGGATGAATAGGTCTCCGAGCCAGGGGGTGAGTACTCTGAAGGCAGCAGCAGTTTAATCAGCTCAGGCACAAGCCCAGAGTGAAGGTTGGCTGCTGTCCCTTTCACAGCTGCACGACCTTTCCAGCTCAGCCCTTCGGCACAGAGCCTGGGAATGGAGAGAAATTTTATATCTGAGCAGAACACAATGGGAACATTGTTACAGCTCCCATGGGGCAACAGCATTTCAGAATATGCTACATGCACAGCTTGAGCAGGCACTTACCCTGGCCAGTCAGTTTGTTAGTGTGCATTTTCTCTAAAAGAGATTCTGGGCTAACAATTAGGAAAAATATTGATTTTGGAGTTATGTGGCAGATCTCTAGCACTTTCAAACAGTAATTACTCAATGGGAGTTCAAATGAAGAATATTTATTTCTATCCAGGCTATTCATTACAGTGCAAAAACAAGTGAAAAGCTGAAGTTATTAATAAAAGAGCAGGTTCCAGAGATCTTTATTCAGCAGGAGAAATAGAAGTTTTAACACTTTAGCTATTATTTAAGGAATTCTGAGCCCATATATCAATTAAATATCAAGCAGGTTCACAGCTGAACCTCAGTCTACAGTACATGGAGGAAGCTCAGTTGGGGGGGCAGCTGTAAAAGTGATCATTTTCAGAGGACTTAGAGCTACAGCAGGAACTGCTCAGAGGATTTCTGGTACATACTCTGATGGGATGTACACAGCTGAATTACTATCAGGTGACCCTGTTGGTAGCCATCGAATTCAGAAAATATTTTCATTTTGCAGCAGTAATGATTGTAACCTGCTAATACACTTCTTTTCTAAGCAGTCAGGTTTTCAAATAAAGTAGGCAGCTCTGCTCTCTTCCTTATGGGTTTTGGTGAAAACAGAGCTTTTCAATCCTCTTCAGGTTATGTTCTAGAAGAAAGAGGGTGTAAGTATTGCTCACAGCTTGATATAGACCAGTCTAGCAGACCAAAGTGATTAATAAGATTAAAAAAAAAAATCAGTTCTACAGTCTTACAAACTTAGATACACAGGAAAAAAATTAACCCAAATAAAAAAATAAACAAAACAAAAAATCCCCAAACAATTAACACCTAAGAATGACAAGACTAATTTGCTTGTGTAGTAAGGGCAAATTCTGGCTCTTAGGCAAGAAATGTACTAAGCATAATCAGAAAGCTCTGTTTTAACAAGAATGATTAATAGGGGTATTTTCTAACTTACTGAGTTACTGTAAATACTGACGGCTGGATTTAGAAACTTGAAATAACATGAACTTTAAAGTTCATTCACTGAATGGAGATTCACAACAAAGTTTCAAAAACAGAACTCTGAATGCCAAATCTGTGGCTTTTGTGCCATACAATCGGTAATTGATAAATTCCCTTGGTTACTAAAGGAAATGTATCATATTTAGTTTGGTAGCCAAGTTTTAAACAACATTTAAACACTTTCAGGTAGGAATCCTCCAAGGCTGCCAGCATCTAATTCTATAGAAGTAATAATGAGGAACATATCAGGAGAAAGTCTTTCTCCATTTGATTAATCTATGACAATAAGCAGATTCTCCAAACCGATCACAGTGTTGGATTGGCAGCCAGCTCCAGAAATGAAGGTTTTGCAGAAATCTTTATCACTTAAAAAGACACTCAGAAGGTCACACCATAATGACAGGCTGGGCCAGGCAGCTGCGCTCTTGCTGCTCGAGAATTCTCTGCGTCTTCAAGGAAACTCCTGTTGCCCGTTCCTGTATCACTGTTTAAATACACTGTGCTATGAACACATTGAAAAGAGCAAATTCATCATTTGTCTTTGTAGCAAACTACTGATCAAAATAGGTTTCGCAGATCCCAAGCAAGACGTTATTCCATAAATCATCATCATCATCATGGCCAGGCTTCGCAAACGAAGATTTGGGAAGGGCTCTACCCACACTTGTTGCAAGCGCGCTGGTGGCTGAAAAGGCCAATGTGAGACAGGCAAGTCTGGTTGCCAAAGGCACAGCAAAAAGTCTCCATGGGCGGTGTTGGTGAGGCACGGTTCTTTCTGCGTTGTCTTTTCTCCTCCAGGCTGATCCTGTGTGCGTTCTCAAAGGAATCAGCAGCGTTATGGATGGTGTGTCTCCACGCCTCCCGATTGGAGGCCAGAGTGGACCATTGATGGTAGTCAATATGACCAATGTGTCTGTCCTTGAACAGGCAGCAGTCACCAGCATTGAGGCCACGCTGCTGAGAACGCAGCTGCGCTGGGCAGGGCACGTCTCCAGGATGGAGGATCATCGCCTCCCTAAGATCGTGCTCTATGGTGAACTTGCCACCGGCTGCGGCAAGAGAGGAGCCCCAAAGAGGAGATACAAGGATTCTCTGAAACAATACCTCAGCCTTGGCCATATTGACTACCATAAATATTCTGTCCAAAAGCCCTTAGACTGAGAACTCTGCTACTTGTAGTTTAGTTGCTAAGCTGTGGATACGCCCTGGTGCAATTCAAGCTCATTGGGAGGAGCAGAACGTGGAAAGGAATATCTGCTCTACTTGCTTCACATAACCCAAGAACCACCTAGTCCTGGAAAAGTAGGTGATGATTTCAAATCTAGCGGGTGGTTCAGATACGTGTCTCCTATTAAATATGTATCCCTTAGGGAAGATGTGAAATCTTCATCCGGGACTTTGGCAGATGGTGCAGCAATGTTGTTTAAAGATGAATTTCCCAGGGGAATGGCTGGGGACTTCAGCCTCAGAAGCCCTTTCCTCTGACTGCTTCCGACCTTCATCGCTGTGTGTCCGTGGGCATGGCCAAAGGTGTAGGGCACATCAAATGGCCAAGTCGTTGCAGGTCTTCAGGCAGGTCAGAGCCAAACAGCCCCAGCCCAGTGACAGAAGGACCGGGGCAGGTCAGCTCTGTTACACGAGCGTCAGAAACCGAAATGGCCTGAAAAGCCCTCTTACTGACTAGAGACCAAACAGCTTCATTTTCTGAAGAGCCAGGTGAGTGTCAGGCTGCAGGTTGCTGAAAAATAAGGTGGAAATGCTTGACCAGAACTCTGACAGAACCCAAATGGGAGGCACTCCTGGCCCAAAGACTCACTGCCACTGAGATTTCTCTGAAGCAGCACAGCAGGAGCACAGAGTTGTTGCAGTATGGCAGAGTCAAGGACTGGCAACACAAGCAAAATCCAAAGCACATGAAAATTGCTCAGCTATATTTGTTTTATGGCAGTATTTTTGAAGGTCAGTCAGCTAAACTGACATAGTAAACAGTGCAATGAATTTGGTATATTTCTGTTACAGGCCCTGAACAAATGGAGAACTCTACTAATACAGGCCTTTAATAAACTCCCAGCTTCATTGGCCTCCACCCAGATAATCCATTGCAAAAATGAAATCTCAACTGTTTCCACCATTTCCTTTAAGGGAATGCTACTGACTCATAGCTGTAACACTAGATCTAATTAACAGGGGCTTTGTGCCAGCACAAATGTCAAAACAGCTGATACTTTGATTTTTGGATGTCTGTCTCCTAAGATGATTCAGTGGGTAGTAAACTTAATTACTTCCTTAAAATTCCATTATTCTCTAAAAGAAATGCACAGAATTAATTCTTATGCTGTGACTTCACCTAGTTTGTCCCCTTGCTCTGTTAAGGATGAAACATCATTGCAATATTTGCACACAGTGTACACCTAGCATTTAAAAATATATCGGTACTTGTTAAGAAAAAGCCACAATACACTGTGACAAGTTTTTGTTTTGTTTAGCTGTCTACTTAATATTTTGCAAATGTGTTTGTAGAACACATTGCTTTCTGTTTCAGTGCTGTAATGTAAGTTTGAACACCAGAATTGGCTATAGTACCAAAGCAGTACTAGTAAAATTCACTTTAACTTCCCTCAGAAGTAAACAGGTACACAGCTACCTATAACACTGTTCCCTAAATATACCTTTTGCATCCTAAGCAGGTTTATTTAATTTCCTAATTCAGGTAGGTATTTCAGACATGTTTTTAAGTATCCCTATTAACTCTTACAGCTGGTTGGGCACATCTCCAAGTACTTTCCTGAGCAGAAGCCGACTTGTGCCACTACAGAAAAAGCAACCAAGAGCAAAAACTGCAAGAGGTGTGTCATGTCTTACTCTACTTTAAGGATTCGTCATGAATCTTTCTACAACTCTTAGTTCAGTACAAAAGAATTGTCAGTGGGTCAAAGCTTTCTTTGGATAACACCTAAATACTGACCCCCCAACACTAACCACCTTTTTTGATTCTTCTAAATATGCTGAATACACAAATCATGGTAATTACACTGTGAAGAGACATGAGTACCAAAAGATTTACAGTTCTTTCATTTACTTTTCCACCCTGGTATTATGAGCAGATCTGTAGATATTTCACTCTTATTCTTAGAAAATACGTCAGTTTCTGGTACATTGCCTTTCATTTTGCCCTCTGTGAAAGTTCTAGGTCTAAACCAAAGCTCAGGGGTGTGCATCTTCACTCAGTAGAAAACTGACTTAATGCTGTCTGGTCTGAATGACCAATCTCATCCCGGAAAAAAGATACGAAATCCTGACTGTGAATAATACCTCCTGCTGTATGTGATAAGGCAACACTCTGCATAGTAGTAGTGATTTCAGTTTCCTTATTACCTCCTGGGCAAGCTTTGCACAGGGTCGAATTTTTGTGACTATTTTCAATCCAGCTATGCTGTGTTATTTCATTACCTCATTGCTGTAGTCTCCACACTTTTTGTAATATGCCCTGTAATTTGCATGTTTACACCAGCTTTGCAATAACATCATAAAGGCTGCCAAATACTGCAGGATGCAACTGTTCATTAAACATTTTAACATCATTTATCAGCCTTTTCTAGTTATTTCCCCTGATTTTTCACAAACTCCTATCTTCCTAGACACCACAATACCTGGTGTCAACCTTAAAAAACATTATACCTTCTTATCTTCCCAAACATTCAATACCAAACACAGTAGTGTCTGTGGTTCAGCCTCACTGGAGTTCCCCCCCAAAAATTCTGCTTTTCTAATTCAAGCTTCAGGCATAAGACAATTTTTTGGGCTCGCCATCACTGATTAGAGGTTTAATCTGCTTAAGGGAATCTTTTATCACCATACTCTGATTCCTAGGTGCATAAGACGGAGGAACTAATGACGCTAGTAATTTCCAACACGCTTCATCACTGCACTGCAACTACACCAAAACTGTGGTGAGCCACAGTGTGAAAAGCTCAGTTTCTGCAGACACACTCAACATGCTGTGTTGAGTATACATATAGCTGTATTCCACTATCCTTCACTTGGGCTTTTGTACTTTAGCCAATTCATCTGACTTAAGCAGTGACATACATATGCTGGCTCAACCTGGCTCAACAGTGCCACAACAATTTATCCCTGTTAAGGCTCTGACATAGTAATTTCTATATCAGAAATCAGCAATGTATGTTTTCTCATTCTGTAATAAATAGAATATATCACGATTCACAGTTACAATGAAAATGCTGAGAGAAGTGCTTAACCTGATCCTTGCATCCGACTAAGCTATATTCAGGGCAAACCCAAAAATATGCACTGAAAAATACTTTGTCAGCTGCTCCCAGTAACAACAGCTGGTAAAAATCCTTTAGCATCTCTCCGAAAAGGAAGGGAAACCTGGGGCATTGTCATAGCCAGCTGTTCACCATCTGGGATTTCCCTCACACTGGCAGGGACATTTAGCTCTGCATTTCAGGTGGCTTTGCAGCCCCCTTGAACAGATATATATGATGAAAGACAGAATTAAGTTGCAGAAGTTAGAATAGATTGATCCTGTTTTGGATCTGCTCCCCCAAGTCTAAAGGAGCAGTTCAATGCCTTGATCTAGCCACGACTCAATTAACTCTTTTTCCCTGCTCACCTTCCTTTTCTGTACTCCCATCATCTGCACCTCTCCCCCTTCCTCAGTACAACATTAACAAGAACAATAAGTTTGCCAAGTTTAGTCTCAGAAACAACAAATAACCCCAAACAAACAAAAAAACAAACCCCAAGCAAACCAAAACCCCAGAATTAAGCAGATCCTCAGGTATGGACAATTCAGTTCAAAGTTACATTTTGGCAAAGACCTTATCTTTAATTGTTCACAAAAGAAAGACTCAGCAGTAATAAGTATTTCTGTCAACCTCAAAAATAGTAAATCCTTCAGTAGTGCAGTGCATACACACACACAGGCACATCTGTTTTCATACTGTGCACAGATTTCCTGCACAATGGACTAATTTCAGTATTTCCATTTCTTCACAGCTTGGTTTTGATCAGTTACAGAAAAGTGAATAAAATACCAGTGTTGAATATTTATTTGCTAGCTTATTTCATTTCAGTGGTTAAAGGGAATAGTGTATGGTTTCCTAGACAATACTTTCATCAAATTGCATCTCAATTGGTCTGATGTCATCCAGAGTTAATGTGTTCATAATGAATAATGCATTAGGAAAGGATATTTTTCACAGATACAATAAGGAAATAATTTTAACTTCATATCAGCACTTGTTTCAGACTTTTCAGTATAATTGCACAGTCAAGGTTTTTGTCGTTGTTTGTTTAGGGTTTTAGTTTTCCTGGCTTTTTTTTTCCCCCCTCACTATTACAGCATGAACAAGCCAAAAGAAAAATCTGTGTTGCGAGATGACAATACCCTGAGCTCAATGGAATCAGCCTGAAAGTCTGGGGTTTGAAAACTGTGTACTCATGGTAAGATCCTCAGAACTGACTGTAGAGGCTTCTGGTCATGGGCACGAAATCCTGGAACTCATCAAACCTCTCTACTAATGCAAAGCATGGCTGTGCCTGCTCATTGCTGCAAACCCAGAACACTGATTTGGCCTTCCTGTTTATGAAGCCTTCTCTGAAAACAGCTATTTTTCTTGTGAAATAATTCATAAGCTGTTTTAAGGACCTTCTGTGATAAAGGTTTTTCATTTACAGGGAAAGGGTTCATGACAGTTAAGTCTGACCTAAAATTGACACGTTGCTTTGCAATGAGAAAAGATTAAACCCCACATTTCTCAGCTGCTTCTCAATGTTTTAATTCCTGCTGTTCAGAGTGTCTGCTGATGAAGAGCTACAGACTGCAGGTTGTGGGGGTCAGCCAACTTTAGAGGTACTCCTCAGAGTTGCAATGAGCATTTGATTTACAAGTTCTTTGAATAGAACAATTTACCCAAACTGGCTTTGTATCAACCAGAGACTTCCTGCATTTCAGGGAGCAACTGAATTCTTTACAGCCATCCCACTGGCAGCAGCAAAGCCTGACGTGCTTGGCCCTACATTCACCATGCAGCGATTTGCAAATTGTTTTCTTTTCATGTCAAGGTTCTTTCTGGAAATTCAACACTATTCAAGCATTCTATTTCCACTCTGATTTTTATTTAACCCTTTTAACTTGGACATCTCTAAGCAATCCATCAGGTGGGTGATGGGAAGCTCTGAGTAAATGAATGAAGGAGGTCACAGGCTTTATTTCTTTATGATGGTCTCTCAGTGTTGGAAACTGCAATCTGTGGTGTTTCTACTCTATTATCATGGGAAAACTGAAACTTAAATTTTTTAATGTCTTCATGTCTTTGCATCTTTATTGTGAACACAGATATTTCTGAAGAATTCAGCCATGTTCCCGTGAAGATTTTTTGCATTTCCTAAATAAAGCGATGCCTCATGAGCAAGCAGAGATATGTTGGAATGGCTGAATGTATCCAGACTAAGACATCCAAATCAAGAAAATATTTGGGCACATTTAAATTCCACCATGCACCACTGGAGGTGGATTTAATTCACTGTAACGTATGTGGAGACCAAATCAGGACTCCACGTTTGTTCAGATCCATATCAATGGTTCTCATTAATTCTCTGAACACTCGGGGACACTGGTTAGCAGGTGACGTGTCATGTTCCTGCTTCCCAAGGAGCTGCACACACGGCAGGTGAGAAATCTAATACTTTCATATGAAAACAATCAAACCATTTAAGCAAGTACAAGTATCTTATCAGCAGATGAATAAATTGTGTAGAATAAAGTACAGCAGCAAGCATAAGAAACCCTGATTTAGATGCTAATTAACCCAAATGTAAGAATTGTGGGGTTAATTAAGCCCTCCCACAATTTTATCTCCTGCAGACACAGGTAAGATGAGAAAGGTATTACCATTTGATCAAATTAACTACAAGCCACGGTGGGAAGTTCTGATAAACACTTGTGGAAAGCATTTAATTATGAGCCCTCAGTAGGATGGACTCTGCATTTATGTTACACCCATTTTTATTATTGAACACAAAATATCAAATAATCAAGAAAACAGTCCCTTCAACAGCTATGTAATAAATGCTTCTCCTGCAGTATTGTTGTGAAAGCAAAATACACTTCTCGTCAATTTAGTTCTAACCAGTATGCAGGAAACTCATTAAGTTTAAATTAAATCTTTATTTCAAGCACAGAGTGTGACCACTCTTGGTACAGTGGCTTGTTACATGGCAATTTTCTTTTTCAAGCTCTGTTCTAAGTTATCCTTTTCCTTGTCTGTGACACCACATCAGCTACCTGAAAATCAATGTTCTCTGATTAGACCCAGGCAACCAGTTTGTTAGTCCGTGGTAAGAGAAGCCTTCATGTAGGTAAGATTCTTGACTAGACTAAGTTTATTCTTTGGGGACTGGAAGAATTCCATGCAGATAAGTTTATTACAATCTTCCTTATTTGGGTATTGATTCTGATTTAAACTATAGCATCTAAAGGCCCTCCTTCCCTAAAAAGCCAGTTTGCAAACAGAAGCCTTGTTGGGAGCAGACCTCAGGCACATCTTTCTAGCTGACAAGTCTTCGTTCTCCATTTTACCAACTGAGGAAAACAAAGGTAAAGCAGCCAGGCAGGAAATCTTTCACACCTTGATGGCATCCAAAGGTGCACGCGATGTAAAAACCCCCATGGAATAGCTAATTAGAATAATGGTTAGGAATATATCGTAATTATAGGCCATTGATATCAGTGTGACTCAGGCAGCTCAATATTTTTAAAAGCTAAGATCTAGAAACTAAGTTATTTTCTTCAGCTATTTAATTCCAGGGATTCAATAAAAAAGAGTTCTGGGCCCTGGCAGAGAATCCAAATCCCAACTCATGGCTCACAAATAGCACTGTTCTATCAGCACTGTAAGTCACATGAAGAAAAATATCCTCATTAAGAGTATTCAAAATGCAGCACAGGATTTTCAGATTATTTCAACTTTGGTTTTAAGTGGTCGCTGCTGAATTTGGCTTATCAATACTTTACCAAATGACAGAGGCCTAGACTCAGGATGCATTGGGGATTTACAGAAAATCAAAGAAAACACCTGATCTGTAATGTTCAAGGATAATTTAAAAGTTGCAAGCCAGCTCAATGTCTCCAGTGCAAAAGCCATCTTAGCAGATGGGCTAGAACCCCGGTTTAAAAAAGCTACAGAAACAATAACTAATTTTCCTAAAAAAAAAAAAAAAAAGGATAAAGTCCCCCTTCTCCTACGTGGGTTCCAAGTCCAGGATATTTTTGACCATAGCACTGTCCTGTACCAAAACAGCCAAGACAGAAAAAAAAAAAAAAGGAAAAATTTTATTTTCCAAATCTGTTATGTATTTTTGTAAGTTGTTTGTTAACCGGTTTTCTTTGTACACTTAAGCTGGAAAGTTCCTTAAGGTAACACTAGAAATTCTAGTTTAGCTTCCTGTGCTTTGTGGAAAAACCACATTCTGCAGAAAGGAATCAATAACATGTTCCCTGCTGTCCTGTGGAACAGTTGCTTCAACAGTGTGCCCTGAGCTTAAATCCTAAATGGTTGCTGTCTCTGGAGAACAGCCTTATTTGAGAAAGTTTACGCTGCAGTTACTGGTTCCAAAAGTAACCCAGATTAACATCTTTACAACTTAATGCTCAAACTACAACAAAGTGTCACACTTATGCTCATCCCAGAAGAGTTAATGACAGAAAAATACCGAATTGAAAATCTTTATCCATCTGATAAAAAACAAGGGTAAAGAGATGTCTTACACCAGGGGAAAAAAGGGAATCAAGACCTAGCAGATTATGTCATAATTTTCTGTCTGCCCTTCAGAGCTTGCAAACATTTATCTGCCCATTTTATGGGGCTCAGTTACTTCTCAGAGCTCTCCCACAGGCCAGTCATTTTAATGTTAACCAAATATTGAGCTCTCTGGAAGTCAATAAAAACATTTATTGACTCAAAGATTCAGTCTATAAACACACACAATTAGAGGACTTCTGTTATGAAAGAGTGACAAAGTAGGAAGAGAAACTGGCAGGTAATGGATTTGATGTTAACTTGAAAAAAGTAATCCTCTGGCATTGCTTTTAGTAGCATGCACGCTATTAAGTGTAATACTTATATTCACTGGAATAAAGCTTATCTAGTATTAAAATAGATAAAGAAAAATGTGTGTTTACAAAGGTGCACAAGATTCTACTCTGCAAGCCTTAGGAAGAAGTGGTCCTTGGGTCTTATTGGCATCCCCAGGTTGGTTCCCCTAAACCTCCACTTGTTTATCATTCCTATTACATAACGAGGTGAATCAGATGAAAACCCTGCTGGTCTGTGTCAGCAGCAAGAGTCTGCAGCTCTTCAGCTGAGGGACATCTAACAGACCCAATACTCATTTATAATCCATCAATCACGTGTACATTTTTCCAATGTATTGTTTTCCATTTCTGCTTTTAAGGTTTGTTTTTAAGCTTGTTGTGTGGTGCTTCTGGAAAGGGAGAGCTGCTGCTGTCCCCAAACTTCAGTCCAGCTCAGCCGAAATTTGAAAGAACAAACCCCACTCTCAGTAAGTGCTGCAGAGCAACATCTTCCTGTAATACAGACCTGAGAAGATGTTCCTAATGACAAAGAAAGTCTGCAACAGAGCACAAAAGGGAAAAGGTCTCTACAAACGGACAAAACAAACCCTCCTTTCTTTAAAAACAAAAAGTGAAGTTATCCTTCTCTGTTGAAGCACCATTTTTGTGCTATGAAATCAATAATTAGCAGTAAGGCCGTATCTGATTGTTTCAAGAAGCCACAGATATATCAGCATGGTTACAAAAATGTAGAGAAACGTTCATTCCAGCTTTATGGTCATTAGAAGACAACATCTTAGGGGTGATGTTTAACTATGTGCTTTTGCTCCATCTAGTAGTTTCAGATTTCTTTCCTTCTCAAAGCCACACGTATTCATGACAAATAATTTTAAGAAATACTTGACAAATTTATAATGGATATGAACCAGATATAATAAAGGGAAAACATTCATTGGTATTTTGCGATACTAGACAGCATGAGCCTAACCATGGACAAAGCAGAAATTAATTGAGAATTAAAACCTTTCTAATTCACTTGTAATAGCTGCATAACAGTTATTAAAACTTCATTTGCAATGTAGATTTCCATACCCACTGAGAAATTGTATAGATTCTATATGCCAGCAGTAGAATCAATATAACATTCTGTAATGCACTGGCAGTGAATCACTTACTCTTCCTGCAAACATAATTCATCAGCACTCTGACACCTTCCAGCCGCGCGACGGATTCCATTAAAACAGGAATTCATATTTTTGCTCCTCAGAGTACTTCAGGTCCATTCAAATCTGGCAAAACCCCAATAACTACTCTTGCAGCCCAAGCCTCATGAAGGGAAGAGGATGGGCAGGCCAATGACAGGACCTGATGGAATGGCCTGGAGTTGCTTCAAGGTAGGTTTGGGTTGGATCGGAGGAAAAGGTCCTTCCCCCAGAGGGTGGTCGGGCACTGAACGGGCTGCCCAGGACAGTGGGCACAGCACCAAGGCTGGCAGAGCTCAGGAGGCATTTGGATGATATTCTCAGGCACCCCTTGGGGGTGGTGCTGGGCAGGGCCGGGAGTTGGACTTGGTGATCCTTGTGGGTCCCTTCCAACTGAGCTTATTCTGTGATTTCGTTCTGTGAAACTGGCTGCTATTCATGGAAGTGTCATTAATCATGATGAACCCTTTAACTGATAGTCCATGTTCGTCTACAGAATCTTCAGCATGAATGCAATATTCTCAGTTATATCAGACATCAATCTTGTCTGTAGCTGCTTATTTTTTATTTATTTATTTTTTTTTTAAACAATTAAACCAAACAGGTGCAAAGTCAGAGACCAAACTGTGCTGGTTTGGGCCAGGAGCCATTAGGTGAATGGTAGCACTACAATACTGAAATGAGAATGGGAACATTAAAGGGCCATAACACACATAAAAAAAAAAAAGCCAAACAGTTTTCTTTGCCTGATAAGCTTATGTTGTCAGTGTTTCATATGGAGTCAATGAAGTTTAATGTAAAAAAAAAACCTATATAGAATAGTTACAAAAGAACTATAGCTTTATATAAGCTCAATGATAAATCTTGGAAACAAATGTTATCAGTTAACACATGATTAAAATAGTTCCAGCTTTATAATACAGATGAGATGATTAAAGTAATTAGAAATTGCACCTTGAACAGTCAGTTAGTAAAAACACTTTGAATCATAATCAAAACCTTTTCTTTCCTAAAGGAAGAATCTTTTTTTTGTATTACAGATTTTTGGTTGCCTCTTATTCATTTTCTTCAGACAGTGATTAGAATAAACCTTGTCAGTGGTTGGAAAGAACACATTAGGAATGATTTTACAAAGATAAGAAAAAAATCAATACCCCATTCCTGGCATTCAGAACTCTTTACAGCTGACCTTTTATTCCCCAGACATGCTTTCCCTTGTTTCTCAGAAAAGCTCTCTTTACAGAAACATCTGTCTTAGACAAGACATTTGCTTGCACACTTAGAATAAATGTATGAATTTTATAATACAGAACACTACAAGCCAGTTTAATAGAATTTGTCTGCTCTGGTAGCGACAAAGGCTTAGTTACCAGTATTGCAAATGAACCTCTTGAACGCTTCTTTTTCAAACATCATCTCCTTTTCTCACCACTGTAACAGAGGCATGCAAAGAATATCCTTTAAGACAACTTCAAAATTCTGATCTTTGAAAAATTTCAGAGGATTGTATCAACAAAGATTGATTTGACACAAGAGCAGACCAGAGTTTAATTCAGTTCTCAGATTAAAGGCAGATAATATTTCATGTTCTACTCTGACGTTCAAAAAAATTCCATTCCCCTATTTTTCAGTTTTGCCATGCCTGAAGATGTCAGCTTCTTTCATATTTTTAAAATTCATTTTTAATTTTATTTTTGGTCAAGAAAAATAGTTTGCTAATATTTACACTATACTTGCATACAGAGGTGCCAGCCTGTCTTAGTTTAGAGCAAGCCAAAACAATTTGGAATGCCTTTTTCAAGAAAAGATCACACCTCTTTTAAATTTAGAACAAAATTTTAATTTGAAGGAAAAATGTAGAAGGAGAGATAACAGTTCTTAACTACTAAATATGGTTATATATGCATATATGTATATGTGAACCACCAGAACAGAACAGATAACAACTATATAACCAAAGACCTGAACAATAAGTCCGTAGAGATACGGGGTGGGTGGGTCGGCTCGTCTCCCGCAGGCAGCCGGTAGCAGGCAGCGTGGTCCCTTTGTTCTCCAGCTGGCCGGCTCTGGCCCCGGGGCGGGAAGGTGGTGGGCAGAGGAGTCCGGGATCTCCCTCGCTGTTGCCTTGGTGTCTCAGGCGAAAAATGGCAGTAAGTCCAAAGCAGTGGAGATTAGATTGTATATCCCAGTGGAGCCCCGGGCCCAAACGGGCTAGGAGCAGGAAAGCAGGGAAAAGAAGCTGGAACTCGCAGCAGAAAGAGCAGCAACCTCTGTCCGCGGGTTCCGTCTCCTCCGCCTCCGCCGAAGAAGTGAAGTGAAGGAGCAAAACCACTCCCCAAACAAAAAACAAAGGAACTGTTCTTAGAGCCATCAAGGTGGAATTTCGGATTGTTATCTAGGTGGAGGCAGTGTCACCCCCAAAGTTCGTGTTAGCCAGAGAGGAAAGAAAAATCCTGAAAAATCTGAAACTATAACACAGCCAAATCACATCTTACTTATACTGAGTACAAACTCCCTAGTCCGATGTTTAATGAGCAGTTAAGAAAAAAATGTATGTCAGGGGTTTTACTATATTCAATTCGGGAGCGCTGTACCTGGCTCTGCCACAGCCCAAATTCCAAACAACCTCTATTAAAAGGCTTACAAATTGGCCAAGATTTCTGTAAGTAAAAGCCAAAGGCCAGAGAAAGCAGCATCCACACACAAAGCTGCTTCAACACCAGTTTGCCTTTTCCTGCCTCAGATAACCATTTGACTGTGAAGCTGATTTGACTTTTACAGAAAAGCAAGTCAAAATTTGCCCTGATTATTGATAACTGCCGGCTACCGACGATGTTCTTGGCCCTTAAGACAAGTCTTTCCAAATTAGAATGCTGGACTAAGATCTCCTCCCATGAATTTATTATGGAAAATCACTATTAAGGCCATGATACTTTTAAGTATTTTTCTTTGAACTTTCACACATAAATGGTTAAAACAACATCTTGGACATGTCTTTATTGAGCATGTAAGATTCTTACCAAGAAAAGTTAAGCAAAATTATTTTGCGTTACGTGGAACTTACTGCAAGGAAGTTGACGTACCCCAACAGAATTGCAGTCTGAAGACAAGTGATTCAGAAGTCAGGCATGTGAAATCAGACTCCTATTCCTGATGGTTTCTGTCTCAGTTTAAAATAGTTTCTGTCTCAGTTTAAAATAATCATACTGTATGTTAGCACAGTAAAAGACATGTTCCTTAACTGAGGCAACTGTTTGAAAAACAGATTAAATGCAGCTAAGTATAGATTAAACCCCCTTTTAGCCTTTAAAAAAAGGCTGGAGAACAGTTACTGAGAAACACCGGCCGCCGGTGTGAGCCTGGGAACGCTGCTCTGCAGCTACTGCAGTCTCCTTTCTGGTGGTGTGCTAGGGGGGTACTGAGGCCCCTGCTGAGCTATCCCGGGGGGAGAGGGCAGGGCTGAGCGGGGAGGGACCTTTTGGTGTGTTTGAAATGAGTTCTCCTGCAGTCAGTGGTGTGGTTGGGCTTGTGCTGGGGCGAATTGCAGTGTTCTCCTGTTTGGGTGACGGGAGATGGCTGAGTAGGTGCTATTTACTGCCCCTGAGCATCTCATTTGAAGGTGGTGGTACGAGGAGCTGTGGCTGAAGCTCAGTCCTGTCTGGGGCATTCCAACTGCAGTGATGCTGTTCAGGTTTTCCACTATGGTGCTTTGTGAAGCAGTGAAGTGTTTCACAGCTATCAAAGTGAGACATTTAATGAAAAAGTGACTGTTACTTCTTTCCAGTGATGACGAGCTGCTGTTGTTTATTTGCAGGCTTGAGTGTTCAGGCTGTACTCGGACCGGAGTTCCCAAGCTTGCCTTGCTCAGAGCACGAAGAATGGCAAAAGACACTGTCGTAGCTGTGTGGCTGAAAGGGTACGGCGCTTGCAGTGTGTTCCAGCCAATGCCCTCTGGAAAGGGAAGGAATAAAATCTTAAAGTAGCAATTATAACTAAGCCAGTAATAAGTAGCACTGATCTAAACTCCTTGAGGGCTAAAGGTAAGTTGGAAAACCTTCTGAAGTGCTCTTGTTAAACATGTGAGTAAATGGACTAAACCACGGTTGTCACTGCATGATTTGAATATTTTCCAGTGTGTCACACAAAGAAGACATTTGCATATTTCCACTTAATATTATGGGGTGGATTTTTCTGCTATTTTTTGTGGACCTGATTGGAGTCTATAAAGCATGTCTATTATTTTGCTGGCGTGGTGACTAGTTAAGAAGCTGGTCTGTACATTTAATTCTTGGTCTTGCAAACTGCTGAGTATGCTAGATGTAACAAACCATGCATACCCTTCAGTGATTCACTCATTTGGCAATGGTTATGAATGCATTTGTATAGTGTGCTGAACTGAAATTACATTACTGGGTAACCCACATGCAATCATATCTTTTTGAAAATCAGTAGAAAATGTTGACCACTGCTACCTATCATTATTGAAGGAGGTACTGAACACTTTCAATTACATCAGTTGGGTGATTTTAATATCAACATTAAGGGTATTAATGTCAAATGATGTAGTTTTGCTACTGCGAGCAATATGATAATTTAAATTAATGCCGAGGAGATCTTTACTCCTTCCGCACCAAAGCACATTGTAATCACATCGAGAGCTATGCATCTTTTATAGTTCATGGGTATTCTGCCTGGAAAACTAATGGATATTGGTTTCTGCAGTGCAACTTGCATATTTCTGGCAAATTCTAATTTTCATAATGTAGACATGTAAAGATAATAGGGTGTGTGTGGTAATGTTAGCAATCATATTCAAAATAGACAAATTATGACCTAAACCTGAGATTAGAAAGAAATGAGTTTATAGTGGGGGTGGTGGAGGGAAAGGTCTGCCATACCTATGAGTGCATTACATTTTCAAAAGTCTGTGATTAGAAGGGTAGGAAAGCTCAGTCTTAAAGCAGGTGTGAAGTGTGAAACGGCCAGACATACAGCCTGTGAGCTCTTTGGGTTTTTTGAGTTATGGAATGACTACAGAATGTGTAAATGATTGTTAAATGTGTTATAAAGGTGTGTGTGGTGCCTAGCAAAAAAGAGGTTTTCTACCTTTATGATAATATATTTGTGCGATTTTAGAAACTTAGTACCTCTATTTGGAAATGTACAGCGGTATAGTCTCAATATATTATCAACAGTGGTTAGGTTACATCCCTTTCAAAATGTAGTTTTTGTTGATTTAGAAGTCTAAGACATGTAGAAAATCCTGCAGTGATTATCACATGAAAGTTATTATGTGGTGCTGTCGCACGTAGAATAGCTATTTCTAAAACTCAGTTCTTCTGTGTTGCACTATGAGCTGTGGTTAAAAGATTACACTTTAGCACTACCTACAAATACATGAAACTTACAAATGCAGCTTTTTGTAGTAATTTTTTTCCAGATTATGATGAATAATTTCAGCTTAATATTCAATAAAAGTAAAAAGTGCTTAACAGACCTTTCTTGTATGCCTTTGGTATGAGTGAAGGAATTCAGTAATGCTTAAAGGAATTTCCTTTTTTTTAATTGTCACTTTATTAGCTGATTTGCTCCAATATGAGAATTAATGGCAATTCAGCTGCATAGTCTTTATGTCCTAATCATTAATTTGTATGGCAGTTACTCTAATAATAATTAGAGAGAGCTCATTTGTTATTAATGTGGGGACAGTGACCATGACTTTAAAATAATAATCCAATTAACATGCATTAAGTGGAAATTTTATAGTTACCCATAGCATGAGTGGCTGTTGCTGTCATTTGAAAATACTATTGCATGGCATCAGGTAGCAATCTCTAGCAGCTACTGCCAGGTCAGCCTGGCTTCTGTGGAGAGTTGCCTGTGGGCCTGCCACCATAGCTCGAGGTTGGGCATGTGCTTCATAACCTTCGTAACCCCTCACTTGGTACAAGCAAGTGGTTTGCAGCCTCACCAGGCTCATCTCGTGCATCTGTATCTGTAATCTGACTCCTGGTTTTGAAGGGTCACGTGGTATGCCCTGTATAGAGACCAATAAGCTGAAATCGTGGGGTTTTAAAGAACAAGCCAATAAATCCTATTGAATGTCAGGAACTAAATGTGCTAAGCTGATGGCAGGAAGGAGGAACCAGCACTGATTGGCCTTTGTGGAAAGTTTCTGCAGTATTTGTTATGTCTCTTGAGAGGCCACAAAAAGGTATTTACAGAAAGAAGCATAAACTTTTTAGGTATCAGATATATGAACTCCTGATTAGGCAGGAGGGGAGAGTGAATTAGGAACTTTGTATTGATAATCAGGTGAAACAGTTTGTCCTCCCTCCTGGAGCAAACTCCTTGATACCATGAGTAAAGAGGAGCTACGAGAGGACTCTGGCCAGCTTGAAGCAGGCTAACTACATGGGGCAAATTCAGGCAACTAGAAGGTATGTTTCATAACTAGTTTAATGGTATGTTTCTAACTTGAGCAGCTAGTGAATACAGTTGGAAGATCTTACTGCTGTGCTGGGGTTACAGGTTTTTCTGGTACTGTATTAGATGTATAAAGCAAAAATATAAAAATTTTATTTTGTGTTTTACAAATATCATAAATCACAGAGAAAAATTTTCTAGGAAGGTGGTTAAGTAAAAAATCTGGGTTTGCAATCTCTTCTAGTGAGGCAGACTTGGAAACAGAGCCTAGTTGCTTCCCAGACCTGCATGACTTGGTAGCCCATAGGAATAGCAAACAGCTTCACATCTAATAGACTGCTCTGTGAAGACTGGATAGGCAGTAAACCGTATCTTCCTATGAACTGTATTACTAGGACAGGCTTGCTGGAAGGATCTGTGCTGATGTGTGGGTTTAATAAAGGAAGACTTCTCCTCAATCACTGAGTACATCTAGACCTGTCTCCAGGCTTGCACAGTGCACTTATGCTTGCCCTGGTTGCCAAGAAGCAGGTGTGGACCCTCCAGGAAGACATGACTGGCAGTGGCTGGGAAGAGCATAATGGGAGGAATGCAATGTAAGCAAAACTGAAAAGGCCTGTTGCCTTTTGTGTTGTTGCTATTAACTGGCTGACCTCACTAAATTCAATACAAGCTTCTGGGCTACTCATTCAGAGAAAGAATGATGTAAAGGCAGACTTACAACTAGATTTGCTGGCAGCCCAGCTCTAAGCTCTCGAGGTGACCACGCTTTTCAGCATCCTGTGCTGTTATGTGTCAGTACAACACTGGTAACTAGATAGGTAAGTTGCTGTTATACTACAGAATATAGCTGAATTTCTGTTGCGTAATTCCTGATTTTTCTTTTATTTAATTAAATGGGAAAAATGACTCCTATTCAGATGAAAAAAGGGCTTAAAATGAATGGTCTTTCCTAGAAGTTTGTCCAAGTTACAGCGGCTGGGACCAATTTATCACTGTGTGGGTATAACTAGAACTGTGTATCCTATACCCTCTCTGCCATTCATTATGACCTGCTAATGATGCACTGTTTGCAACAGCTGCCCAGGGCACACCTGACACTTCAGGCCATGAGCGGGGTGCATGAGAAAACAGAGTGTCTTCAAACCAATGACTCAGCTGTGATAACTCTACTCTGGGAATCATTAACACCTTCACACTCAACCTGAGGGGTCATGTCTGCTGATAGGCCATCAAGTAGGCCAATATATCCTGTGACTCACTGAGTAAATTGCCTATTGTGAAACCCCTCACCCTGGGGGAGGTACTGGGCATTCCCATCTGAGCCCAAGCATATAAGCTTGGGGTTTGGGGACTAGGGGCACTCATTTATCAGATCTAGTGGAGGATCAGAACCTCATCAGGATGGCAACCACTGGTTTTGACCAGACTGCAACCACCATCCTTATCAACAGGTTTTCCTTTTTTCCTTTTGCTTTGGACTCAGGGGGCCCACGTGGTGCTCAGCACAGGGGCTGGCGAGCACCATTCTGTTCATGCCCCAGGGTGCTGGGTTATACAACTGGGTTTTTTGGGCTAAAACCAATTTTCCTTTGTATCAGTGTATTTATTGTAAGCTTTTTATTAAGTTGTAGTTCTGGTTCTAATATTTTTTGAGTTGGGTTCATTTTTATTGGTTGGTTTTATTTTTAAACCAGCACAAAGTTACGTGTTTTGATAGTTACAATTGTGAGACCTCCTGCAGGGAGTACCAATGCTGCCTTAGATGTAGATGCTGATGTTTTCAGCTGACTGTGGGCTGGATTTCCATGCCCTCCACAATATAAACAGTAGCTCCTCCTTGTACTGCCTTGTACGAGAAACAAATAATGATCGCTCTGGATACTTTTCACTTTGCGAAGTCTGGTAAATGAAAACACCTTTATACTGATAAAAGAAATTTGATGTGGTTGTAGTTAGCCATGGTGGACAACCAGCCCACAGTCATTACCTCCTGTACTGTAGTGCTTTAGCTTTCATCTGAGGGATTTTGTGTGAGAAGTTTGAACACAAACATATGTTCTTGTGTTAACATGCCATGTTAATGCTGCTGTAATTTAGCAACAAGACCTGTGAACGACTTCCTTGGACTTTATAGGACTTGTTGTAATAGGAAGGACACTGGAAGTGAAGCAAAGTAGCCATCCTGGAGCGCTGTACCAATACCCCAGGGAGATTGTTCATGGAGGTTTGAATGACTGCAGTGTGTATATGTATTCAAAAATAAAACTTGCAGAAAGGCAGCTTGAAAAATGGTATGGAGAAAGACGACAAGTTCTAGACAAGAAACTACAGAAATTACACTTGCTAACAGAATTCAGTTGTGTTACTAGGGCTGGTTTAAAGGCTGCTGGTGGTGTTCTGAAGGAAGCATGTCAAATTTCTAAAGCCTTCTCAACACACTTTGTGCTGAAAGCATATTGAACTGTGAATGTTTTACCAAATTCTACGTTGTACCAAGGCAAGTAGATTATTGTTGAAGAGAGAGGAAATACTGACATAAGCTTAACAATAAGTGTCAAGAGGAGAGGTGGTCCCCAGGTGGACCAGAGCATTTCTAGATCTGTGTCAAAATCCTTAGGTATTGAAAGAAATTCAAAAATCAGAACAGTTACATATTTCTCATTCAAGAGGTGAGTGGTGGTATTCAAGTACCTTGTTGACTTAGGAACAGTGTGACTTTATTAACTATTTCCTTCTGTCTTTTAAATTTGAGAACAAAATAGAGGAGGCTTTTCTACTTGGACTACCTCACTTCTAGAGAAAAGCCCTTGAGAGAAGAGGCTCCTCTGCATCAATCCCATGTGTTTTCTATTGGGCTGCATAGAGATGCCATATTCTGCTTAGCTGAAAGAGATAAAAGCTCCATTCCTCCTGTTATATTTGTCATACCTCTATCATGCTCCATGAATGCAATAGTGAAAGTACTTTTGGTTCCTATCTTATCAATATTTGCAGCAGCAGAAGCAAGTACGTCTTGGAACTGTTTAGCATTGCCAGAGGATTTTTAGGTTCGTACATTCTGTTCTGCAGTAACCACCCATATCTCCTCCTCAAGTAATCTGTCCCTTAATTTGCAGCTAAACACTTGCTATAGCTTGCTAGAGATTAGGGAAAAAATGAGAAAGAAGTGTTAGATGTAGGTTTCTTTTCTGTCCAGTGAGCCTTTGAAAATTGTGTGTAGTGTCCAGGTCAGGGCCAAGCTGACTTTGCAAGCAATCATCCTTATCCACGTCTTATAAATTCACAGCTTTTAGGTGAGTTTTTAGTGTCTTTCTGCTGGCTTCTTAGGAAGCTTGTTTGTGAACCCCAGTTTTCATTCTGGATTTAATACAGGAGCTAGAAAATTTCCAGGTATACCGGTTTATGGATCCTAACTCTGGTGATTTTGGTGATTCAGACCAAGCTGATTCAGGCCAGTGTAAAAGGCTAGCTTCTTTAATCTGCACATCAGGACTGATTATGCAGAGATGGTATTTAGGCAGTCATGGAAGAGAAAAAAATCATGTAAGCCTTTGATATTCACAACCTTTTATGACAATACATTTCAGTGAAATTATTAATAGTAACAAAAAACGCTTTCTGAATTTTTAAGCCTCTGTGATAAGAGATAAAACAACATGCATACAATAAAATTAGAAAAAACTAGTTTGGCCTTGTCAAAGCTGTTGATAGTGTAAAATTCTCATATCCTTTTCTTTCTAGATGATGTGTTTCTAGTCTATAATCTAGCCTCATACAGAAATTGATACGTATCTTTGGTTCTTTTTGCCTTTCCTGTACTGGCTTAGTTCTGTTAATACTCATTTTGAAATAAGGAGAACTGGAAAGGCTCAAGATAAGATTTTCTCCATGAATTTATACAGAAGACGT
Source organism: Grallaria varia (assembly GCA_013396735.1). Taxonomy (NCBI): domain Eukaryota; kingdom Metazoa; phylum Chordata; class Aves; order Passeriformes; family Formicariidae; genus Grallaria; species Grallaria varia. The sequence goes on from VWZG01007691.1 coordinate 180,589, forward strand.
TAATATGTCACTTTATTCTCGGTTGTTCTTTATTCCTCACAGTGTTTTCCAGATCACTTCTGAATACTTTGAATAATGCATGTTCCAACACAGGTCCATCTAGGACCACACTAGTAAACTTCTTTTATCATGAAAAATTGCTTTCTGTCCTACTTTGTTATTTATCTTTTAGTGGGTTATTAATGCTTGAAGGCTGCTGCCTTTTGTCCACAACACCTATACTTTAAGAGCCTTTGAGATATTTTGACACAACTATTTGAAAATCTGAGTTTGATTTTACCCTTGCCCACAGCTGCCCTGTTCCTCCAAAAAAAATGCCGATAAACTTTTTTCTTCCTTTGGCAGGGGTATGCTTCTTTTTACAAAGTGGTTTTAACCAAGATACATTGCAGATTTACTATATAAAGGCTTATCAGTATTATGACAGTGCCTGGAGTAGGTGATGGGGTGGTGGAGTGTTACCCTTAGAACTACATGATTATCTGGTAAAAGCCTGTACCAGAGCAGCCAGAACACAACCGAACCTCTTTCCTTTTACCCCTTACCACTGTGGTTTACAGCTTTGGTTCTGCTGGCACCTTTACTTGGGACATCATGCTAGTCATATCACATGCTTTTTCCTTCCATCCGTGAGGTAGCTGAGCCACCCAGGCAGGTATTTTCTGTGGGCTTCTCTATAGTTACCCAGGTTCTTGTCATCTACCAGCTGCCTTGCTATAAAATTAGCCCCCAAAGAGCCTTTTAGAAACACAGTAATGCTCAACAAACACCTCCTTTCATAGTAGAATGTCCTCTGCAAACTGAATAAATAACCAGAGTTAATTCAAGGGTGTTAGAGAAAGTCTCATCTTGGGTGCTGTGAACAGAACATGGAGCCATGGGTAGTAGCTACACTTAGGCTTAATAAACATTACTGCCTTTATTGAGTGACGTACTCAGCTTGTCAGTTCAACAGCATCCCAAGCCCTGAAAACTAGTCTCTCTTAGAAGTAGTATCTAGCTGGATCCCTAACCCTTTACAGCTTGTTGTTTAAGCTGGCTGTTGGTGAATGGATCTATAGCAATGGGGCTTCAGTTGGAAGCTTGAATTCCATCTAAATGTCTGACTGGGTAAGATAACTGAAAGCAGAAAACAAGGTATTTGAGGCTCACTTTCAAATGGTTGTGCAGGGTCTTTGAGGCTTGTTTTCAAATGGTTGTAACTCAGATTTATAGCTCTGAGTATTTTTATCCATTAGTTCATCACTTTCTGGTGGCACAGGCCTAGCAGTGTACACAGTTCCTTATCAGATTTGCCATGCAGATCATGTGTTAATATTTTTGGCATAATGCACTGTTTCCTTGGAGACTCCAAAGGTTGACTCTGTCCTTGTCTGCGTAGGGTTGAATGTCTTATTTTCTGGTCAGATTCTTACTAGTGGCCTCACCTTGGATATTGTGGCAGTTTTGGGCACTGCAATAGAAGAAAAATGTTAAGCCCCAGGAAGTGTCCAAAGGAGGCAACAAAGATGGTGAAGGCCCATGAGGAGAAGCATGTGAGGAGCGGCTGAGGGCACTTGGTGTGTTCAGCTGGAGAAGAGGAGACTGAGGGGAGACCTCACTGCACGTACAACTTCCTCGGGAGGGGAAAAGGAGAGGCAGGCACAGATCTCTTCTCTGGACCAGTGACAGGACCCAAGGAAAAGGCCTGAAGTTATGTCAGGGGAGGTTTATGTTGGATATTAGAAAAAAGTTCTTCCCCCAGATGGTTCTTGGACACGGAACAGGCTCTCCAGGGCAATGGTCACAGCACCAAGGCTGACAGAGCTCAAGAAGTTTGAATGATCTTCTGGGGCACAGGGTGTGACTCTTGTGGATGGTCCTGTGCAAGGCCAGGAGCTGGACTTGGTGATCCTTGTGGGTCCCTTCCAACTCAGCATATTCTGTGACTCCGTAATTTCCAAAACACCTTCAGATCCTCAGTCTGATCTTTCTTCCTTAGGAGACAGCAGCCAGAGGACTGGGCTTGCCTACTTGCATATTTCATAAATATTCTGTCATACATCTGGCCAGAGCTCTGACTTCTTCCCTTACTCATCTCATGAGGTCGTATCACATTGTGACATCACCTTGTCACATAAACTTCATCAAAAACTGGGTGTCAGTCTTTAAGATCTTTTGGAGTCTCAGCAAATACACATATTTGTCTAGGAAATATGTTATTATTTCAAAGTCAGACCTTTAATTGAAAGTGAGTTATACCTTCCAGTTAAGGAGGTTTTCTTGAGTGTGTTTTGCAGTGAATATTGATGTTGGCAGATGTTTATCTATAGGAGAATTGATGAAATATCTTTTCGAAGAAAAGTGATTTGCTTACATGCAAGACCAGCATGTTCATTTGCCCTTGGAGGCAAATAAGGAACCAACCTCTTTGGTACACAGCTATTTTTGTCTTCCTCTGAACACTGCTTATCATGCATTATTCATGTTTTGTTTTTTTTTTTTTTAAATGCTGTCAGCAGATACAACCAGCCATTAACCTCAAGTACTTCCTATTTAAAGATAGCACCTGTAGTCAGTTCTTTCAATTGTGTGGGGCAGAGGCCTTAGGTCACTTGCTGATGATGGCAGAGACCTGATCCTGAAATGGTATGTCAGCGTTTTGCATCCTGTTCTGTTTGGGAGAGCACAGCTCCATAGACCTGGAATCTACTTTGGTCAGGATCTTCCTGTTCTCAGTACTGCAGTGAATTTTTTCAATATTGCCTTTTTATGTTACAAGGTTAGGAAGAGAGGTATTGTTTATGCAGCAGTAGATCAGGCAGTGGTGGGAATAGATGTGCACCCCTTAGGCAGGGTGCCCTTGACAGAGAGGGGATAGTGCTCCTGATTAATGTAGCATATTTGCCACAGGACAATGGAAGCATCCTCATATCATGCAGCCAAAGCTCAGCTGGAGTTGAAGCTGCCAGAAATGTGGGGGACAATGAAAAGAGTTTTTTCAAATATATTAATGGCAATAGGCTGTATAAAAATATCATTGGCCCATTCCAGGATGAGGATGGTCACCTGACAAACAGGGACACAGACAAGGCAGGGGGATTGAATGCTTTCTTTGCCTCTGTCTCCAACATGGACGATGGACCAAGGTGGGCTCGTGCCCTGAGCTGCAGGACCATGACTGCAAGAATGATCAACTCCCAGTCAACCCTGAAATTTTCCAGGATCTGCAGCTCCAGCTGGATCCCTACAAGTCTATGGGGCTTGATGGGACCCACCCAAGACTCCTGAAAGAGCTGCTGATGTCATTGCAAAGCCTCTCTCCATGATTTTTGAGCAGTCTCAGGAATCCGGGGCAGTCTCCACTGACTGGACGCTGGTGAATGTTGTCCCAGTTTTCAAAAAGGGCAAGAAGGAGGACCCTGGAAACTACAGGCCTGTCAGTCTCACTTCAGTGCCTGATAAAGTTCTGGAGAAGATTATTCTGGGAAGTATTGAAAAACACCTGAAAGACAACACAGCCATTGGTCACAATCAGCACGGCTTCATGAGAAGCTTATCCAACCTGATTTCCTTTTAGGACAAAGTCACCCACCTGGTTGATCAAGGAAAGCCAGTTGATGAAATCATTTTGGATTTCAGCAAAGCTTTTGATACTGTCTCTCACAGGATCCTTCTGGACAAACTGTCCAGCCCTCAGCTGGACAAACACACCATGTGGTGGCTGAGCAGTTGGGTCACGGTTTGGACACAGAGGGTGGCAGTGACTGGGGTGACATCAGACTGGTGACCTGTCACTAGTGGGATTCCACAGGGCTCCATCTTGGGCCCTGTGCTCTTCAACATCTCCATAAATTATTTGGATGCAAGACTGAGCAAGTTTGCAGATGGCACAAAATGACAGGGATGGTCCTGTCCAGGACCACGAATTGGACTCGATGATCCTTGTGGATCCTTTGCAACTCAGCATATTCTGTGAACCTGTGCTGTCTGCAGGCTGGGCACGATCTATGTTGAGGCCTTCTGTCCTGCTATGTAGGGTAATGTAGCTGGTTGAATAGTTTTTTAACACAGAAAAGCCGAGGTCACTTTAGTGTAGGAAGATTTGCTTAGAGGCTGATATCGGCATTACTGGCTCACTGTGGGAAGGGATGGTGGTGCAGACAAGGAGGTGTGAGCAGTGAGGGAACGTCATCTGCCTGAGCATTTGTTGCCTGGGTTTTGAAAATAATGTTAGTTCCAATTAGAGCCATCTATTCAAATGTGTTCCTCAGTATTCTGTTTTGCCTTGTGTTAACTACATTCATGGTGTAGACTGACAAGATGTTTAGCAGTCCTGGCAGAATTGTGGTTGACTGATGTAAACATTTCCTGCCAGCATATGTTGAATAGCTAACATTTGTCAAAGTCAATTCATCCTGGTCTCTTCCTGTCTGGATCATCACCAAAGCAGAGTCTGTACTTGTAGGAGTGAACAGCGAGTCAATCTGTGAGAACTCTTTTATTCACTCTCTCTCTTGAACTACATATTTGCTGCTGCTTAGTTGAAAGTATGCTCTCCAGTTTGGAGGGGAAGAACTCTCCTGTTGAAATTTAAACTGTTTAGTAAAAATCTGAGATTTTAAAGTTTCACTTTGTACACCTTTTGGCAGATGAGCAACGTCTAACTTGTTTGGTGTCTCTACCTTGCGCCAGCTGGAGTTTGACCCAATGAATTACAGACATCTATGCAGAAATATTTTACTCCAAACTGCTTGTATAAAAGATTTCAAAGGGAGGAAGCAGTTCTGTCTCTACAGATATTGCACTTGTCCATGCGAAATATGAACAGACCTTTGCTGTTATGGAGAATGGATATTTCGGTAAATTCATTGCAGTGTATTTTCAGTCAGCATAACCTGAAAGTCCTACCAACTGAGATCAGAACTTTGACCAAGTAAAGCTGTCTAGAGCTTGTCTGCAGGGAAAACACATTCTGAAGTGGGTGATAGTTTATCTCTAAGATAACATGCTTTGAGTCTTCCTGTGAGAAGTGGATACTGTTTCATTTGCATACAATAGCTGCCTTTATTTCCAGGACTGACTTTGACTCAATGCATGCATGTTGTGGGCTATCAAAATTGTGTCATACCAGTGGAAACAGCTGGTATTCCCACGATTCTCTGCCTCATGGCTGTGTGTGAATTTCTCATACCTTCCTGAGGCCCTCAGCCTTGCAGGACAGGCTGCAGCTAGCCTGGGCTCTGAATAATTTTCAGTGGAATAAATTTCTTCTCAAAACAAACTTTCTGTCGAAAAGAATTTTGTCTGATGCTACTTGTAGAATCACCATTATGCAAGTGACTGTATAGTGGGAGTAGGCTCCTTTGTCACTCTTTAGCATCTGCTGCATTCTCCCTGCCAGCCTGGGTGGGTTCTGTACTGTATTATCTGCTTACACAAGTTAGCAAGAGATTAGATGTTTGCTTGGGAAATTATATTCCAAATACTAATGCTCTAGTTAGAGTTCTGATTCCTCCTCAATTTGTTAAAAGTTTAATGGGAAAACTAAAACTACCTTCTCTTGCAGCAGATGTTGCTTTTTCTCAGTAATGGATATAAGTGTAGCCAACACGTTCTGGCTCCAGCATGCCTAATTCTTCTTGTGATTTCCAGAAATGTGGTACTGAAACATGCAGACCACTTTACTACTTGCTCTCCCCAGTTCTGCCATCAGAAGAATTGAAAGTGCTCTCATCCAGCCCACCAACTATAGGCTTTTCTGCTGGGGTTTGTTGAAATGTCCTTGTATTTCTCCAGTTGACAATAGTCCTGGTAGTGGTCTATTTCTGATACAGAGAAGAAGGATTTGAAGTTACTGGACTGGTATATTGGTCGACAGCTGTGCCTCTGCACAACGTGACCCAGTAGAGATCCTGAGCTACAGGACCATTTCCTAGGAATGCTCCTATCCTTAGTGTTGTAGATTAGCCCTGGCCAGCAGTTAAGTGCCACAGAGCTGTTCACTTGCTCTCCCCCCATGGGATGGGGAGGAGAATCAGAAAAAAGAGTAAAATCTGTGGGTTGAAATAGGAACAGTTTAATAATTGAAATAAAGATACTACTCCTATTAATAATAATGATTCTAATGAAAATGAGAGGAAAATAAAATACAACAAAAATAAGTGATGCACAATGCAAATGTTTACCCCGCAGTGATCGATGCCCAGGCTGTGCCTGAGCAGCAGTTCACTCCTGGCCAAATCCTCCCAGTTTGCATCCTGAGCATGAGTTCAGTGGAATAGAATGTGTCTCTGGCCAGCTAGGGTCAGCTGTCCTGTCCATGCTCCCCACCCGGCTCCTTGTGTACTTCCTCTCTGGCACTACTCAGAACAACCAAAACATCAGTGTGTTATCAACATTATTCTCATACTAAATCCAAAACCCACAGCACTGTACCAGCTACTAAACCCCTCTAATTCTACTCTAGCCCAAATCAGAACACTCAATCAAGTGGTACAGCTACATGGGATAGAAAGAAGGTCTGGTATTATGTTTTGATTTCCCTCTGTAAAACCACATTGAAATTTGCAAAAAAATTAGTAAGAACAGTAGAATTGGCTGTAGGCATGGGGTCGCATTTATCTCTTGCACTTGTGGAAAAAGCTTATTGATTGTGATAAGTTACTGATCTTACATGAATTAAATAAGCACTTTCCCTGTTGCTGGAGAGCAATGATGATTATTTTCTGGACAGGGAAACTTTACCCTGGGCAGAAATTAGTGCTGTGCCATTGGCCCTTTATCTTCATCACGAATAATTATCTGGTACTGCCTGTGTAGGAATGAAGGCTGTGTGTTTTTCTCCCACTCGGTCCAACACACTACAGTTCTGACATTGTACTGTGTCAGGCAACGTCTCCTCATGTACCACAGCACCAAACATTGTCTTCGTACAGCCCACCAAAAGTGCCAGTTGGCCACGTAGTGTGCCTGGGACAGCGGTGCTGTTGGTGAAAACAGCTCAGTTCAGCACCAGGGTTAATGTCACTGCGTATGGCTCTATGCTGAGGGAGATAGAAAACAGCTTACTGAGCCGGAGGTCTGCAGGAATAAATATATTTTGCTAAATAAATAAAGGAATAAATACATTTTGCTAAGTGATCCAAGTGATCTGATGAATCATCTCTCACTGTACAATTTTTCAATGAAAACTTTGAGAGTTTATTTGTATTATTGATCACTGAAATCTAAGTGATGCTTTTAAAGTAGTGTGGAAAGAATTGGTGCAGTTATATTAAGATCTGAGATTCTCATCTTAAATATGGTGTATAAGTTTTGGTAAACTATTTCCAAGAATTCAGGTAGAGCTAGAAGAAATACAGGCGCAAACAAGTGTGAAGAAGCATCTGTTGCCAAATTAGAAGACTTCTGCCTAATGGTTGGTTGACTTTGGAACACTTTCCAAGTGGCACGAAGCCAGCTGGTTGCAGTGTGGAACACTTAGAGAAACAGCTATATTGCATGGCTGCCTGGAACAAGAAGACCAGTGATCCAGGAGGCACCACAGTAGTTTCATATTATCAGTGGCTCTTGGCTAGGAGTTTTACTTCATTAGGGTAAAAATTGTAGCTGCTGTTGTTGTCAGGACTAGTTATTTTTGTTGTAGAGGCAGTAAAAAGGGGAGTAGTTTAGTGTACCTTCTAGAAAGCATAATATTAAAGACTTAGGGAAACTCCTACCCTGTCATAGCCAGGGTTAATATATCTTTCAAATACTGCAGAAAAAGCGACTTTAGGAGTTGCATTGTACTTTCCTGTTAGAAGGACAAGCTTGTGTGTTTGTTCTGTCCCCTTCTTTACAGAGAAATGAATCTTAGGAGAGGGTGAACTTCTTGACCTTCTACTTTCAGGATGGAAAAAAGGGCCAGAGAAGGGTGGTGTGATAGGAGTATTGGGCACTCTCCTAATATTATGCTGATCTCCCTTTGTGAGCAAGAGGAACTTGAAGCCCAATAGAATCTCAATTCCAGCAGCAGCTCCTCCTCTTGTTACTGTAGGATCTGCAAGACCCTGATGCACTAATAATAGATGTACTTGACTAACCTTTGCTTGTCTAATTACCTTCTGGGTTCTATGCTCATCCTTCAGACCCAGGAAGCGCAGCAGTTCAGGCCTGTCCTGACTATGGTTTTAGTGGGTTTGGACCTTCTATATCTGCTCAGACTGCATGGAATTTTAGGATATTTTGCCACTTTTTTCCTGCACAAATTGTATTGAAATATTTCAATGACCCATTGTGAATATCTTGCAGAAATTTTTCCTCTACTTCCTGATTCTCTTCCTTCATTAATTATTGTAGTTAACTTGTATTTGCCATGTTATTTCATGTACTGTCAAATACAGACACACTACATGCCTTCTTTAGCCATTTGTCAAGGATATTTTCTAAAACAACTCATGGCTTTAGTTTGTGCACTCTGATAGCTGTGACAAAGGTTGCTGCAGAGCAACTCATACCTCTGAAGAAAGTCAGAAATTTGGAGTTAGAATTGAGATTTCCTCATCACCATAAGCTTTCTTTCAACATCTAGGTCAAACTGTCCCCAGAATTACATCAACATCCTGTGCTTATATTGGAACATCATTCTTAAACTTTCATGATCATTGAACCTTCCACCATTTTCAACTCTGCCTTCCTGTGTCCTCAATCACTGACTGTTTAGGTGACTACAGGTGTATAACTTCTTTGAAATAAGACCTCTGTTAGTTTTAGTAATTGTGCTCTTATGATAAATGTTATTAGCCTTATCACTTGTCTTCTAGATAAGCTGGTCTGTCAGTAATTTATTAGACTGAAGGAGTGGAGCACCTTTAATAAGACCTTACCTTACTTGGATCAAAGCCCAGATGAAGCATTAATTCATCTACTTTGGTGTCTACCACATCAAATAACTTAATGAAATTATTGGGCTTTGTTATAGTCAGCAGCTTTTTTTGTGTGCTATGATTGAAGCCTGTCCCAAAAATATGCATTTTGACCATGTGGAAAAGGGCTTACAAATTTCTGTAGGTCAGAGCTGTCCAGTGTTTCCTACTGACCCCCCATTTCATCAACAATTTGGTCAGACAACCCTATTGTTTTGCTGAGCTTGTTATTTTGGTTTGGTTTTGTTCTGCAAGTACTTCTGCACTCTTCCCTTTCAAAAAGGGACTACATGATGACTCTAGCTGAAGATGCTTTCATTGAATGAAAAGCTTTAGCTTCAAGGAGAAATCTAAACAGCTCTGGGTAAGCAGACACCACATCCAAAAATCAGTCATTGTTCCTAAATACGTACATGATCCCTGAAGGCCCTGTGCTGTGTGTCAAATTGCAGAGTTCTGAAGCTGCCTAATGTGTGGTTTTACTGTAACTGGATAAAATGGAAAGGACATAGTTATCAGATGATACCTAAAGTACAGCAACAAATAATCAAGGATTGAGGATTACACACTAGATGAGTGGAAGAGTCTTGCTTTTATATCAGACCTTGAACTGTTACGGAACTGTGGCAAGTATTTTTAAGTTTCAGGTCATTTCTACCCTTCCTCTTGAAAGGGAAAGCCTCAATACACTTATCAGATGCACTTCCCAGTGGGCACACAGGTTGTATGAAACCCTTATGTAAAATTTGAACACTTGAAATGTCTTGTGATTCACCAGTAAAGTGCTTGTTGTTTTAATCCCTTAGTTCACTTCTGGGCCTGCAGATCAAATCTTCAGCAGATATCCAAGGAGGGTGTTCTTCACAACAACCTGGGTTATACCTAGACTAAGGAGAGTTAGTTCCTCTGGACTGCTGTGAACATGAGCTGGGTTCAGGTATGCTAACTCCATTTTCAGCTGTGGTGTTTTTGACAGCAGTTGGAACAAAGCTTAAATTGTGTTCACGTGTGTGCACGATTCTGCTATTAGCTGTCAAATTACTAGAAACACTTCTTTGGTTAATCAGAAAGCATATTTACAGTGCTACTTCTCATTAGCCAAATTTAGACTGTCTTCACAGTCCAAGGTCCAAAGCTCTTCTTTTAGAAAACAGTTGTGACTTCAGGGATGATTTAGGAAACATACTATGCTGTGGTAATTGCATATGGTAAAGTATTTCTGATGCAGTGGACCTAATCAGCTGTGACTAAATGGAGAATCTTGGGAAAATCTACTTGCATCAAGAGTGTTATTCTTTATGTATGTGAAATGCAATTGTGCTGAATCAGGAATGCTATGCTACAGAAAGCGAATTTAGTTCTTGCTGTACAGAATGAGTGAAGATGTGGAAACCATTGGGTATTTTGTAAAGACCATTTTTCTTTCATGGGACCTCCAAGTCAGGTATTGCTTAGGTTAGTAGCCCTTAAAGGATGTGGGCGTTGACTTTTGCAGTTTTCAGGTATTCACCTGAGGCACAGTTAGAGGAAACCCTTGCAAAGTCCATTTGAGTTTCTTGGAGCTCTGCAGGACCATGATACAGGGTTTGCTGGAACCGGGATTTGCTCCTCCTGTGGCTTATGCCAGGGTTGCTACTCTTAAGTCAAGTGTTCACAGCTCTTCTTTCTGATATACCTACCATAAAAACTGGTGATGTAAATGAATTGCCTTCAGTGGACCTGTGATGATTGTTGTCATAGCTTGTAGGGGAAGCTTGTTAATTTTCATGTCTGTAAAGTCAAACCATTGAATGCCTGGGGGCAGAGCTTGCCACAATTGTGAAATATCAGCCATCATTTTCTGGATGATAGGCAACGTTGTTTACAATTTCAAAATATGCTTGTGATATTAAATCTTTATCAACTTCCTACTATACAAGTGAGATCATAAATATTCCAAGGTCATTCTCTGTACACAAGAACATAATTTTGACTGGAGTCCGGTCTCACATGCTGAGCTAATAAGGCTGGATGTCAAAGGCAAGGATAACTCAATATACGCTGGTCTCGAAAAAAGCATGCTGTGTGTTCTGCTGGAATTTGATGCACTTCTGCCACTGTAATCACAATTTTAGGATATTTTAACTGTATATTAAAATACATAATTTCTTTAGAGAAAAATATTCCCCCCAAGGAAACCACATTGCCATGAGGGTAACCTGGCTGGCCAAGGAATTGCAGTGTTTTGGTAACAAGGGAATGTGACACTCATTCCTGGACCTAATCCTAGCTTTACCCTTCTGTTCCCATAAGGTTTAGAAGTCAAAACTAGTTCAAAATTGATCCCTGCAGGCAGACAAGTGGTTTTTTTCATGCTTTTCAACTAATTTAATTAGTGTGAAGTTCAAGATTCCCTTCTGATTTTCTAGGAAAGTGGTGGCAAATGGATAAAAACTGAAGTTTGATCTCTTGCTTGCTTTTAGTATCTATTGGTATATTTTATGTGTACAGTTTCAAGGGAAAAAATACGAGAATTTGCATAGACATTGAAACCCATCAGGTTTTGTTCTGAAAAGAAAATTAGTGTTTCAAATAACTGGGCAAACCTTGGCCTCTGGAAAACCAGCAGCACGGTGCTAATCGCTGCTGTGAATGTTCTTCATTGACAGGGAGTCAGTCAGAGCTGCCAGTCACGTGGAAGGCACAGCAAGGCAGGGAGTCTCAGCCTTCTGGTTGTGCTCAGGGCCCTGCTGGGGCTGGCGTGGCAAACTGAGGGCTCGCAGGCCAACAGGAGGATGTTGAGAATTTGGATGGGTGAAGATTTTAATATGATGCTTTCTCCAGCATTGTGATGTATCTGAGGGACAGCATCAGGTTTCTAAATACTTTGATTATTTTTCAAAATAAATCCCATAAATGGTTTACAATATGTGGAATTCAGTCTTTCTCAAGGGATCTTCTCCTGATTACCTCAGGACAGCACAGGAGTCCTAGTTCTTGCTACAAACTTAGTACCCATGTTTAGCTTGTTTTCTTTCTAAAGATAAGTGTTTTGTTAGTGATGACCAGACAACACTTGATCAAGTGTTGACAATGTAAGATTACAAAGGATTCGTGGAACCATCTGAGATGCCAGACATATGATGGCTGTTGAAAAGAAGGAGCTGAGAAGTAAGAATAGGTTGGAAAGTTTTCTTTTATGAAGGACAACCATGTAGTACAACATGTGACCATTTATCCATAGCCTTGTTTTAGAATTTGTCTTTGGGAGTTCCCTGCCTGAATTTTTAACAACTCTGCAACATTCTTTCAGGTTCTGCTTAGTTAATATCAACAAGCCATTGTGAGCCTTTATGAGAAGACGGAGCTATGCCTGTGACACAGGCAAAGGATGGACAAAAAGGATTCTGGACAGCAGTAGTGAGTTCTGGTTTACTGCCTTCTTGGATCACTGAAGTCAAGTTTTCTTTGCTGCTTTGTTTATATTATTTAAATTCTTTAGTGTCCACTTACCTTCAAGCCAACATATGCCAAAAAAAGTCAACAGCCCCCATCACATTAAGCCCTGGCATCCAGGTTATCCAACAGCACCAGGGTTAGAAGGAGAGGAAGGATGTAAAATAGAATATTCTTCGGCGTGTGAAACTCCTAGAATAAATTTGAAGACCAGAATGGTAAAATGAAAAACATCATATGGGAAGCTGATAGCACTGTAAGGGGTAGGCTGTTTATAAACATCACCTTGAAGAGATAAAAGTCAAGTCTAGAGTGTAAGCCTCAGCGGGCAAACAGAGGCTTCTGGAGCTATCAAAACAAGTAGGTGTAGCCCTTGTTTTCCTCTGCTCCATGCCAACAATTCACACCCCCTCCTACCTCCAAGTGATCTGTAATTGTTGGCATGGAGATTCAGAAACAGAAAAGCCCCTTGGGAAAATAAGCAGAAAAGACATCATTTCATGTACAAGTAAATGATAAAAGTGGCTGAATGTTTTTCAATTCACAGCAATGGTCCTCCAACTTTGAACTATACATGAAAACGAAAGCATTTACGTACCAGCTTGATAGTCCAGTTGAACTAGAGCTAACAGTATTTATGCATGAGTATCTTTATCACTAAAATACCAAATATTCTACCTGCTACAGTCTATTCTTATGGTTCTTGACTTCTTAGCAATCTTGAACGTATAAGACAATGGTGTTCTGATGTAAATCAGATATATAATGTAAGTTTTACTTTCTCACTGTGATTGTATGAAACTAATACGAAACTTCTGAATGTGGGGCAGGCTGTGTGAGGTAGATCCTACGTTTTTTGAGGAAGTTCTGAAAATTTCAGTTGTTTGAGATACCTATTTCTAAGTAATTATAAAACTACATGGTGGTTTAGATTTTATCCTTTCTTTACAATGCCCTTCTTAGGTAGAATTTGTAAAGTGGAGTTTCATTGATACTGTACTAATGATAGAGTGCCATTTGATAACTCATAGCTGTATTCCATTTTAGAAAGGAAAGAATACTTTGGCTAAATCAGTCTATGAGTAACAAGTGCTGAAGACAAAGCTCTTGCAAGGACAGGTGTTGTAAGTTGAGTTTTACAGCTTGTCTTTTGTTTCCTTTGAATGTCTTTTTCCCTTTGCATGGGAAAGGGGCTTTACTTTTGTTGTAGCCTACTGATTCTAGGTGGTCTTTTGTTTAAGATTTTCATCTAAATACTAAATGGTACCCCAGTAATATTTGAATTTCATAAGTGATAAAGGATTTGTTCACTAAGGAGAAAACATAAGACACTGAAATATGCTTAAATTGTGCATTAAAAAAAAAAAAAAGATTGCTGCATTTGCCAGGAGTAGTAGTAATAAATAAATAAAAACTAATTTTTCAGTTATTAAAAGTATCCTGGCCAAAATGATGACCAGACTCTGATGTTTTGTTGAATTACCTTTACCAGTGAACTCTGAGCAAAGCTCTGAAACAGCTTCAGGCTTTCACTGTTCAAGTTATATAGACAAGGCTGACTAAAATAACCAGTGCAGCTCTTCAGACCTGTTTTGTAAAGTTGTCTCAAAACTGCTGCCGTATCTGAGGGGTTTTGCTGTTGTTTAATTGACTAAAGAAAAGCACAAAAACTGAGCTGTTACAGAAACAGTGAACAAAGCAATATGCTGATCTTCCAAGGGAAGGTTTGCAAGCCCTTGTATATGAAGTGCATATGTGGCCGTGCCAAGGTGCCGGTGCTGGACTCCTGAAGGAACTGTGGCATGACTGTTTATCTGGAGTTGGAATCTGACTTGGAGCACGTGGAGCTGGGTGAGACTTTTTTGTTACTTTGGCTTCCACCAGGTGATACTCTCCCAGTGACATGTGAAGCTGTTTCAAATAAGATAAATGAATCCATGCAACAAAAGCATTCGCTGAAATTCACCAGTTCACCAGGGACTTTTCTGTTATGCCAATATTTATTGACTGGGTTTTTTTAAACAAACCAGAACAGTGTTCACGGGCAGAGAGGCACAGGAATTTGGTACTGCTGCTCATATCCACACTAGAAACAAAGAGAAGTGGCAGGGCAAATGATTAGGATCCCCATGAGTTCCAAGAACATTAGGGGAAAAGGAGATCAATGGCATCTGATGAAATTTCTTCACTTATGTGACCATGACTAACACTTTGAAGCTCTGTGCACTGTTATTTGAAAGTACTGTGAAGACACAGAGACAAATCACTTCCCTGTTTGGACATTTTCCTTCTGTTCTGCTTCTCAGTTTCTCTGTTTTCATTCACTACCACCTTACCACTTTCAGTGGAAATCAAACTTAGTGCTTGAATTTACTGTTTTGAATCGGTGCAGACTTCTGTCACTCAGGTAAAATGAAATTGAATATTCCTGGCACTGGAAGTGAGGGACCAATTATGCTGCTTGCTCCCCCTGTACTCGCTGCAGACTGAAACATGCTTTCTCTGTACGCTCATTTTCCTGGTTTCATGGAAGGGACAGCTGGAATGAGACTCCTGCCCTGGGCTGCCTGTAAATCTCAGTGAGGGAGACTCTTCAGAGTGTGAGAAAATCTCTCAACTTACTGAATTTAGAATAAAGACACGAGTCCGTGAGACAAAGAAATATAGCAAGTAGGAAAATTTTACTTATGACATGTGCCAGGCTCTCAAGGTTATACAGGTCCCCAGAGCACACCTTTAAGTTCAAATTTCGCTCTTTTAAGGTCTCAAAAATCCCTCCCCAATTATGTAACAGAAGAGGCGTTTCCCGTTCCCTGATTGGCTGAGGGGCGGGGTCCCAAGCAACATGGCAGCCCCCGTGGCTGGCCATGTGGCCCGTGGGGTCTCCATACTCATATTCATGGGCCGCATGGTTCCTTGGTATCTGCTCTTATCAGGACCTTACAGTTCCTCCACACGCCTTCATAGGTTAGTAAGGGACCCCTAAAATCTACACTTTTGGATTAGTGAGTTTCCCTATCTCCAAACCGCAGTTCCCTGGCATCAGCTCCTACCAGGAGCTGATACCTTACAACTTCACGACATGCCTTTATATGTTAGAAAAAAAACCCCTAAAGTCTTTTACTCTTGGATTAGCAACCTCTTGTACAATTTATTTTGCTTGTAAGAAAACCCGTATCTTTATTTCTCATAATAGCGTGGTTTTCAGCACCTTAATTCGTTCTCTGCAGTATCGTTTTTCTCCTGACTCCATGAAGTCTGACGTGCTGGGTTACGGTGCAAAGGCTCCCTGGCCACGGTGTTTCTAAAATATTTCAAGAGTTTTCATTAGGTGCCTTCCAAACTGTTGAGAAGATACTCCCTGAAGGTCAAATTTTCCAGAAGTGCCATCTTAAGACCAAGACCTCTGATCATGGACTGAGAAGAGATCCGAGTTGATGTGTCAGAGATCTTGTTTGACCTTGAGTAGGAGTCTTCAGGCTAGTCCCCCGTGTGCTGCCTTATGCTGTAAACAGTGGAGTTAATGAAGTGCCAGCCCTTTGCAGTGCCAGGGGAAGCTGCTGGGGACGGGCTGTGCTGTCAGCAGTAACTGCCTGGTACAATTCATGCTTATTGCAGTCTGGCTGATTCAGCACTACTTTCTTCTCAGGGGGTGGATTTAATGGGAATTTGTGTAGTGTATCTCCCCAATATCCTTGCTATGTGGTTTCTTCCTTCATCTCAAATACTCCTGGAGTGTTTACCCTAAACTTATCAAGTAATCAAATAATTAATAGAATAAACAGAGAAAGATTGAACACCCCGAGATCAAAGAATTCCATTACTATAAGTCAGAACCAGGAGTAGAAAATACCACTGGAGTGAAGAGTGTATGTATATATATATTCTAAATATATGTAAGTTTTTCATTATGTCAGCTGATATTTGCAAAACAGACTTAGGGTTCCGTGCAAATGTGATGGCTAAGATAGAGAAGGGAATTTTCCATCCTGTTCAGGGTAAGACCAGAGTAGGATGTGCCAATTTAGTTTATTTGCCTCAAATTCTGACCTTTAAAATTGGCAAATCAGCACTTTCTTGCCTCAGGAGGATTTGGGAGAGAGATCCAATAAGAGCTTAAGGGTCTTTGACATGAGAACCTGAGGTACCTCTGATAACCTATCCAAGTACCTGTTGTTCTGATGTGTTTATTTATTTTAGGTATGGTTGCTCTGCAAGTGTGTTAGTCAGGGAATATAAGAAATACATTCTTGGAATAGTTAAAAATATTTCTTAATTTTCAGAAATATGTCTTTGCACTAAAAGTAATTACATATGATTGATAAATGCTTTTGCCTTTATAGAGTAATTATGGAACATTCCAAAGGGATAATAAAAATAACATGTTATTTTATGAAACAGTTTAAACTACCAGACAACACACTTAAGCATAAGTACAAATGAAAGAAACATTTAACTTTACAGCTCACTGTAGCTGTGGAATCTCTTGCCACTCTGTACTCAGCTCGTAAAACTTCAAGTGTTTCTCAAGAAAGCAAGTTTGTGTTTTCTTGCAGTTCAGTAGGTCTCAACAGTCTTCCAGCACTCTTAAACTAAAAATGAATTTGTCTGAATAAAAATACTGTTAGAATACCTTAAGGCTCAAGCTGGTGTTAGAGCTTGATCATGACCTGATTTTATTGGGATATTGTGTACAGGCATATTAAAAGACAAATTCTGTCTAAAGAATACAGCAGTTAAAAGGAGGGAGATGGTGTGAAAGTGGATTGACTTGCCCGAGGTCACAGAACTTATCAGTTGCTGTGCCAAAACTGCCATTTCCTGAGCTCCGGCCCAGAAAAGATCAAGCTGAGACACGTTCAGAAAATATCAGGGCTTTTGCCTTTTATCACTTTTTTATTTTCAGAAAAGACGAATGAAAAGTGTGAAGCTTCTCCATATGTGTGGGTCGACTAACTGCTCTTACCACCAGTGCTGGCACTCCAGCCAGGCTCGAAGTTGGGCTTGCTCTTCGTGGAGCTTCCAAGATTTCTGGCCATGAACAAAGGCCAAAAAATGCTTCATGCTCACTGTTAAACCTTTCCCTGGCTTCTATCTTGTTCTGAACAGATATGAATAATTGTTAAAAGCAATTTTGTCAACACATAAATACATATTTAATCCTACACATACAGTGATGCAAAGAGAACCTTTCTGTTCTGGCTGCTGATCCCCAGAGTGTAGGCTACATGGATTTGGTGTACATTTTGTGTCCTTCCTTAGCTGGAATCAACATGGGAAAGGGAAGAAGTGAGATAGAAAACCCAATTTATTCAAAGCCAAAAGAATATAACCTTGAAACGCTTTATTGAAGCGGTTTGATTAGCTGAGGTAGATGTTTCTTTCACGAGCAGATGTTCCTCATTGCAAACAAGCTCTGTGCCCAATTACGTGCAGTGTTTTCATGGTGGCAAATAACTGCTGTCTAGAAGGGGCTGGTGTGGTCTCACTGAGCCCTCATTTCAAAGCAACTGACGACTGACTTGAAAAATTACTTTTAGGGTTTTTTCCTGTATTCTACCTGGATTCACTATTGACAGAGGAATGCTATAGCAGTAAAAAGGAATGAGACTACTCATTTATGGTCTCTATTAAAATAAATTCTAACATCTGGAATCCAGGCTTTCAGTGTGGTGGGTTCACCGTGGCTGAATGCCAGGTGCCCACCCAGTCGCTCTATCACTCCCCTTCCCAGCTGGACAGGGGAGAGAGTAAGGGTGGAAACAAAAAAAACCAGCACAAATCGTGGGTTGTGATAAGGCAGTTTATATTTATACAAATAGCAAAAGCAAAAGCAGGGTGCGTGCGCGCAAAGCAGAAGCAGCAGCTAATCTCTACCTCCCATGAGCAGCAGGACCCCCCGACCGCGTCTGAGAAGCAGGGCTCCTAGAATCTTGTTAGCAAAACAGCCATCGGAGACAATGAGTGCCTCCCCTTCCTGCTTCCTGCCCCAGCTTTTATATCTGGGTTGACGTCATCTGGTATGGAATATCCCTTTGGTCAGTGTGGGTCAGCTGGCCTATTTGTGTCCCCTCCCAGGATCTTGCCCTTGACTGAACAGTGAGTGCTGTGCTCAGTGATAGCCAAAATATGGGTGTGTTATCGACACCAATGCAGAGCACAGTGAGGGCTCCTACGGGGAAACAAATTCTGGCTCAGCCAGACCCACCACAAGTTTGTTCTTTCTTTCTAGTAGACTAAGAGGAACTTTTCATTATTAGTCTCTGCTGCCTTTTTCTTCCTGAGACTGAAAATCATGTTCTCAGGGCTGTCTGAGGACAAGATGTGACTCTAGTTGCATTAAGAGTGTAAAGAAGACACATTTGAGACTTGAGCTAAAATAAAATAACTCTTTAAATACTGCCTTTTCTGAACACTTGCTCTGGAGTGAAGTGCTTTAATTTCATTTCACACAATGAGACCTTACTAATTTTGTCAATATATGTGATGAAACAAGAAGGAACCTGCGAATTATTCATCCTAAATACCCTGTTGAAAGTTCGGAGGTAGTGGGGAAAAAAACCCGTTTTATTGAGTTACTGAACCTAGAAATGAAGCTGGCTGGTCTCACCACAGTGTGCTGGTAGGTCCTGGACACAAAACAGCTGTGAGAGGAAGGAGAGGTCTGATGGCTGCTTAGGAAGAGAGCTCTTGGTTTGCTCCCAGGTCCTGCTGCTGGAGTGGCCAGGCCTTCCAGAGAGAGTGATCAGAGAGCCCCTTAGGAAGAGGGGTGGTGGTGGTGAAGTGTTTGCTAACCCAGCTGCTGACTCGGGATATTTTAATCTCCTGTGCTGGTACCATTTTGTGCTATTTGCAGCTCTGCTGGTTGCAGATAATGGAACATTGCTCTGTGGAAACGTGTTTTGCTGAGGATTGTCTGTGATGTCTAATGCTGCTCATGAGGGGTATAGGTTGATTTTTTTTTTCATGGTACATTTATGCAATGTCAATACGGCTTGTACTCCTTGGCTACCACAGTATTCCATATTTCCATGAAGCAGAAAATGTAACATTTTCACAATTGAAGTCAGGTGAATATCTAGCAAATAATAGTTTCCTAACTCCTGTGAAGTGCAACAATTTGCATATTTGGCCTATATCTTCCTTTTTTCTCCAGTAAAAATAAGTACAAATTATATAGATTATCGTTTTAAAATGATATTAAGCTGTCAAACTTGCTGAGTGACACAAACATAAGATGACAAGAGTAAATTAAAGCAATTGTCTGATTAAGAATGCATGTTATTTATGTCAGTAATTCTGTCCATGAAACTATGCGTGCATGTAACTGGGTTTAATTGCATGCATTGAAATAAAAAGACTGACTACTGCTTATTTGGTTGTAGAATTCTATTGCTTTCAAAACTCTGGCATCTCTGTACCAAAATTTATATTTTAGAATATACCTGCCAATATACAGCCTTATATAAATGTCCATTGCATAAAGGCAGGGGAGCAAGTAACAGTTTATCTTTGGAAGAATTAAGAGATCTGAATGTCCAGAGGAATAGGAAGATGCAATTGAGGAAGTTAGCTTTGTACTTGTACTCTGATTTATGGTTTATGAAGTCTGTCTTTGGACTTGCACCTTTTTCTCCTATGCGCAAACAGCCAGAACTTTGCTCTGACTATACATTAATCCAGCCATCTTTTCCTTAGTCCAGCTTGACAGGCACTGAAAGCAGCAAAGGAACTAAAGGAAGGGCTACTCAGTCTTGGATTGAAGAACGATGGGGGCAGATGGGAACTTCAGGAAATTGAGCTGCCAGATTCTAACCTGTCAGTTCTGAGCACGGGCAAGCTGCAGCTTTGTAGAGGCTTAACACTGCCAAATTTGAAAGATTTTAGAGGGCTAAATAAGCAACATTCCTGACAGCTTGATAATTTCCAGTCTCTACTCAAAAGCAGATGGATATGAAAGCTTTCAGATTTAACACTTGTTTAAAATTGTTGACAAAACAGTGTTTTTTCATTGAGCAAATAAACTCTTTCTGTGTGACTGGAAGAAAAATCCCAAGTTTGAGACAGTCTTTGTGGGAAATGTCATCCAAAGTGACTTGGGAAAGGTAAAAGTGATTAAATGAGGTCTCAGACATGGAAAATATTATGGTGCTTTGCCTATTAGTGCTGGCAGCTTTGGCTCTGTGATAGGTATGTAGCATAGAAACCTGCCGTGGCAAGGACTTGTATGGCCATGTCTTGCTGGCTGCCAAATGTGATTTGCCAAGCAGTCTGCTTTGGCTGTGCCTTGGATACTTGGCTCCCAATGCAGTGCATCCGCTGTTCATTAGAGGGAGTTTTCTAAAGAAAGACCAAGAAACAAATGAGACTGAAGTTTGTCATTATCTTCTACTCAGCCTTTTTCGGTAACAGTTTCCTGGTGCAGCAGAAATTGATGTAGATGTGTAGAGGTAAATAAATTTTCTGGAAGATCTTGCTATGGAGAAGGCAGTTATTTCTTGCTAAGGAAGCTCTCCTGCCTGGACCAAGGCGTATTTCCCAGCCGTGGTTTTGGGATGTTCCTCTGCATGCATTCCCCAGGTTCCTCCCCTGGCACAAGGAGGATAACGTTCCCAGAGGTGCTGCAGGGCTGTAGCAGCCGATGGGGGAGCCAAGGAGGGGGAAGTGATGATAAAGCCCAAGGGACAAACGAAAGCCTTGCCTTTGCCTTTTGCTGCGAGGCCTGTGCTGCCTGCACAGCACCATTAGGATTGATACGTTTTCAGCATCCTCTGAATAAAGCTCTGAAATAAACCTTTTGCACCCTTTCCACTGCAGTGCCGTTCTTTGGGGGGAATAACTGCGTTTATTTTGCTTTCCAAGATGAGATGGGTAAAGGTTTGTAGCTGAGCCCCCAGGAAGCACAGTGGCTGTACCGCTGGGTGCATTAAGAGGCTGATGGCAGAGATACACTGGGGAGGCTGGGCTCTGCCTCTGACAAAATGCCTCCAGAGCTTGATGAAGGTTAAGAGTTAATTGGAAGCTGCCTGTTGAACAATAGCTTGGGCAGCATTATGGGGATTATTTTGGAAGGGGTTCTAATGAAGGCATTCAAAGAAATAGCTGGTGTTGAAATATGGGGGATGACCTAGGGCTGATCAGAAATCTAAGACAGCAGAGAGACACAAAGATCGTAGTTGAGACCTGTTACTTCTTCGCGGTCACATCTCTGTGTTGTTACTGGCTTCTCCCCTAGACTGGAAGGAAACTAGAAAGTTTCCAGATGAAGTCTGTTGCAGGTGGAAGAATGTAAGTGGCAGAAGTGAATTTATGCAAGCCTTGTTTTTTTTCAGCGTTGGGCCAGTTTGCACAATTTTTTGCTTCATGCACCCTGGGGAAAAAAAAAAATCTAGCTTCTTGCATCATCCATAATAGGATGCCCTGTAAACAACCTAAATATGTCATCTAGGCTAGACCCTGGTTTCGGCTTTTTGAAGAGGTTAGCACCATGGCCTTGCACTTCTGGTATGGTACAAACAGGTTGCAGCCAAGGTTGACTATCAGCTTCTTCAAACCCAGGCTGTTAGCTGCCCTTTCAAATTCCATTGTTCTTAGCAGGACTGGGTCCTTGGAGCATTCGATTGCATTTTTGATTGGGAAATTTTTTTAGTATCTGGTCAATTTATACAGGAAAACTGAAGATAAGCCACAGGATGAAATAGTTTCTTGCTATTAAATCATGCATTACAGCATTTTATTTCTCTAATACTGTATTTTTATTTATCTTCAATCAGCAGCTTGTTCTGCAGATGTGTTTATTCATTGTCATGAAAGTCATTGTTCTCAGATATCGATGTGCAAAACAGTGTAAATGGTCTGCTTACTAACATCAAAGGACAAAATATTGGGTTATTAGATTTCTTGATATTGAATTCTGGTCTGCATATTCTTTCATGCCTCTGCTTCTATTGCTGAGTGCTTAGAAAAGGAGTTGTTCCATCTGAGATATTTTATAATTACTATATGCCAAATTTGTCTTCTCATAAGGCAGGAGACTTCTCAAAATCAGGGGACTTTGCTAATGGTATCGGCAAGGTTCAGTCCTTTCTGTAGATCTTACGTCTTGCTGGCTGCTCGGTCTCTGGAATTTTGAAATGGTCTGTAGCAAAAATGTGTCAAACTACCCAGAATGATATTTTGCAGGTTTTAAGAAATGTAGAAACTCCACATTTTCAGTGCAATTCTGAAAAACTATGACTGCTACTTAAGGCATTAATGGTCTGAAGTGCTGTCGTGCTTGCTTAAGCCACAGCTGTGTGTCCCTGCCATGTGGCTGCCAGGTTCCAGCCCCCCAGCATTGCACTGCCAGATGGCCTTGGTCAAATGGCTGAGTCCTCTTCTACCTGTTGGTAAACTGCAGCATCAGATAGAAATGTAACTAGAGTTACCTGCCAGACACCGAGATCCCCTTTGGGACTCTTACTTGAAGCAGTTAAATGAGGTCCTGAAGACAGTCCCATGCCCAAGCAGCTTTGAAACCCACTGTGGATGTCACCTTGGTCTCTGCCAAGACGTGTCAGGCAGAACGTGTAGCAACACCAGGCCCAGCAAGCGAAACACGGCCCCTCCAACTCGAGGAGAGCAGAGCACAAGATCAGCATGGCAGGGAGGGAGATGGAGAAGAGCCCTTCAGAGGGGAGGCAGCTCTTCTCCCCCTTCCCCTCCCTTGGGGCAGATCTGCAGCAGCTGCTGTAGAGTGTCCGACCTCCCCTAAGTTAGTGACAGTGACAGCTGTGCAATGACACTTCCCAGCAGCTGTGGATCCCTCTAGGGAGGAGTGGCACTGGACTCAGCAAGCTGCCTTTGTCCATAATTTGCAGGTCTCCCCAAGTAACCAGTCTCCTCTCTGGGACATTGAAATTGCAGGAAGTCCCCTTTGCACCCCAGACAGACCACCCTGGCAGCTGCACTTGACTGCTGTTCATGCTTGGTTACATGTTTGCTTTTGACTTTACAGATACCAAGTTCCATTGCCGCTGTCATGACCTGGAAACCACCATGTTATTTGTCCTGTAGGACATGACAGTCTTGGAAGGATGGAGCCAGCCTTTTAGCCTGGCACAGAAAGGTGGAATGGGCTAGCAAGAGGTGGCCAGTGTAGCAGAGGTGGGGGATGCAGGATGTGCTGTCTGGCAGCTGCATTGCAGCTCTGTGGGAAATGCATAGGTATGTGGATACCGAAGGGTTCCAGCCAACAATAGTTACGTCTTACAGAAAATAGTGCTTAAAGCTGCTGATCCGCAGTGTCTTATGTTTTGTTGGACTTTCAGCAGGCTGGGAGTCTCCAGGCTATTGCTAGAACCTGGGTATTCACACTTTTATATTTTACTGTATCAACTGTAAAGTGGGGATTAGGCTTGTATTCATATTTTCTTTTTCTTATTACCTGTCGATTGAATCAGACAAGTTGGATGACTGTGTACTTGTTTCCTTTCTATTTGTTGCCATAGCTCTGCATCAGCTTGCAAGTTACCTTCTGCCAGTGACAGTCAGTTGCCTGAAACTGCAGCAGATTTTCAGATGGGTTAGTTTGTATTTTCCCATGTGTGCTGCCTCCCTCCTAGCTCGTGTTCTTAGTATGTGGGGTCCTTCTCTGTACCTATTCATGTGAGTTCCAAGAAGAAAAGTGAGAAAGCAGAACATACATTTTGCAACAATTGTCTCTGACAAAGTACAAATTTGAGAACTTCAGTAACTGAAAGTATTTGAAGATGTTTAAACCAAGATAAAATGGCCTGCAGGGATCTTGCCATTGCGTAACTGTGATTACTTTACGTCTAAAAGGAGCTAACGTGACTAGGGAAGACAAAAACAAAATAAAATTGTTTCAGTCCTCTGAGAATGTACACATGAGGTTTTGCAAAGGACACTCCTGTGAGTACAGTTTGCATTATTCTCTGTTTCATTCGAGTACACTCCTTTGAGCTTCTGTTGTGGGCTTCTTATGGAGGATAATTCAAGCTATGAGGTAATTAAAATATGAAAATTAACTTGGAGGAAACAGTGCTCTCTGAGTGGAGTGCTATTCTGTGGTGGTGACCTGCAATTCATTCAGAGGTTTTTTATGGAATGTAGGCTTAAAAAACTTCAGAAACACTTTCAACAGAAAGCAATGAGGAGGCTGTAACATAAAAAGTGCTTGTATAATTGGGGAACTGAGTTGCTAAAGGGGAATCAGAAAAGCTATAAAATGGCCTTCTAGTTAAGATTTTGTGTTGGGATTGCAGAGGCCACAGTTCATGTCCCAGGCTGGCAAACTGCCTCTTGTGTGAGTTGGGCAACTCAATGGCTCTGCTGTCATTCTTCCACTTCTGGTACAAGTGAGTGCAATTCTGTCTTGACATGTAATGCCCATGAAAGGACAGAGATGGAAGTCTCTGGAAGCAGGTCTGGGTGTGTGTCTTAGTGGGGCCAGTTAGTGCAATGGAAATAGTAAATGGAAGACAAGTCTTCTGACTTCCTCATGGCCATCACACATTTCCTTCCAACATCCCAGTCTTCTGGAGTTATTTCAAGACATTTTTTGTTTTAAGCACGTATCTGAAGAGCAAATCTAGTGAAATATTTTCTTGTGGCTTTGTTCTCATGTTCAAATTCTGCTTAACAAAAGGTGTGGGTTTTTTAATAAATCCTGAAATAAAAACATTTTGTGCAAAGTAAAGGTTTGGCTGAGACTACAGATTTCCCTTCAGAAGGAATATTTTCCCTGTTGGTGCCTAAGTACATGAGGCTTGAGGCTTTCAGGAACATCATCTCTTGGTGACCTTCCCTCTTTTGTCAAACTGGTCCAGGTTCAGTGGATATATGGTTAAGGTTTCATGGTTAGACAAATGCAGTAAATCTGGGTAGCAGCCCTTCATGTTTTCATCACATTCTCTATTTTTGGCTGAAAGTAAAATTTCTGATTCAAAGGCTTAATGACAAATATAATTAACTTTTTCATCAAGCATTTTTTTAAATTTAAAAACCATAATGTTCAAAAGCTTTAAGCTTTTCTTTCAAACCCAGATGCTCTTGCCATAAGGTAGCTGTAGCTATTGGTGTTGGAAGACATTGTCTGTAATTATATTTCTTAAAACAACCTCTATTGGAAGATGATCTAAAGAAATAGGGAATTGCAGTAATGATACTTTACCTGCTGATCTTCATTTCTGTGAGAAGAAGGCGGCAAACAACTTATGTTCAATGAACGTGCTGAAACTTTCAGGAACTAAATCAACTTTTGTGTAGATTTTTGAGAGGATGCTAGAAAAAAACTGGGATTCTGCTGAACGAAACAGCTTCCACAAAAGTGAAGAAAAAAGTTGGGCATAACTCTCTGAGACTACATAGGAGAGGTTAGTCTGAGTATTGGATCATGGGGAAAGGTGAAGGTTTGGCTGAATAGTGTTTCATCTGAATTGGTTCTCTCGACCCATCTATTAATCAAGGCTTGAATTGTGTGCTAGTGAGCATAAGGTACTGAGATATAAATCAGACTTGAACACTGTACCTGTGAGTATAAAACACTCGATGCTCTACAAGTCAAGGCTCAACAGCTGCCTGTATGAAAAGCTTGGAGAGATAAATGGTGGCACTTGAACACTGACT
The DNA here is from genome assembly GCA_013396735.1 of Grallaria varia. Classification (NCBI taxonomy): domain Eukaryota; kingdom Metazoa; phylum Chordata; class Aves; order Passeriformes; family Formicariidae; genus Grallaria; species Grallaria varia. Next base: position 206,538 of record VWZG01007691.1, read on the forward strand.
GTTTGGAATATAAAACAGGGTTATATGTTTCATTTTGACATTAGTTCTTGAACACATGTGTACATCGCAATTGCCAATTCAAAATGAAATACTCCAGTCTCATACCTGCCTGCTGAGGTGGCAAGCCCTTCAAAAGTTATTTCCTGCATGCAGTCTTCTTAAAAATTAATTTCTTGGTGTGTATTGTACTTTTCATGAAAGAAAGAGAATGTTTGTTTGATACCAGGAGCTTGCATATTTTCTTACGTAATTTAAATATACATCTAATTGAAGGAAGGTGACTGCTTTTCATCTGCTTACAAGGTGACATATTTCAGCTGGGAAATATGTTGTCCTAAGCTTTCTAGATAATCTATTTTGAAGAGGGATTGTGACTTGGTTGCCAAGCAATTTACTTTGGCTAATAGTTCTTTTAACTTGTCATTCTGTGGGAGGCATTGTTTGCCTATTCTGCTGAAGAATACTTATCAGGGATTTTATCTTTGGGTCCCCCTGATTCATACAGATTAAGTCAACTACTTGTAAAGACCCTATATCAAAATTTATACAGTACTGAAAATTCTGGGTGGAATCTGACAGATGTATAGGGTCATGGATGAAATGTAAACATCCCTTAATTAGTCTGAGCCTCATTTGTGCTCTCACGATCCAAGCGTTGTTGAAGTTGTTGGTCTCCTTGAGGTGCTGGAAGACTCAATAGAGGAGACGTAGGAACTTACCTGCTTTTAACTCATTACCTCCTCCTTTTCTCTAAATGGCCCTGTCCTGTGACATAAGGCTGGTGTGATCACTCAGTAACGGTTTAGTAAAAATGTTATGGAAAAAATGTAACACCTATACTGGCCGTCTTCCTGAACACTCTATGTTACTATTTTTACTTTCATATTGCTGAAAGTCATGGCTAAGTTTTATTCATTTCCCTCTCAACATCTTGTTAGCAAGCCAAAGATTTGCCATCTTTGTAGTTTCCCACGTTTCCCATAGAAACAAGAGTGAGATTTACTGTGGTGTGCCATCTGTGCAAGGTAGGAGACATTAACTTCTATGGCTATAATACCTTGACTTCAAGTTGAATTACAGGTAAAATTTCAGTGTTGCAGAGATGCATTACAGCCTTTGCTCTAAAGAGTTGTGGTTTAAACAAGATATTTGAGAATAAGGTAAATAACTCAGGGTGAGTGTTCTTTGTGTAGGTCAGAAACTCTTTGAAGTAGAGGACAACTGTGACAGTACAAAACTCTGGGAAGCCCAGTGAAATTACTAAGTGACAGTGTGGAAACAGCACCTCTCCCTCCATGCATAATCATGTTTCCAACGGTACCTCTTCCCGGTCTTCTCATAAGCATAAGTAGTTTTCTTGAGAAGAAAACTTTAATCTTTCTTAGAAGTGCAGATGGATATTTAAGGGTAATTGGCAACAAAATAGAATAGTAGTATCCTTTCTAGGTTTATTAATGCAATATTCCTGTGTGTTTGAAGATTTTTTTGCTGATTGTGGGTCAATTTATGGACAGAAACAAGTGTATTTCTTCTGTTCTCTAACCTATGTAACTAATACTAGCAGCCTTCATTATGGAAGATGCTGGATATCTAATTTCTAAGGGTGGAGAATGGTTGAAATGACCTTGAGGTTCATGTTTTCCTTATACACTGGTAAGCGTTCCTTCTTCAAAGTGCTCCTTAGTGGAAGTGAATGAGAAACCCCACTGCACTGCCTGTGGTTTAATCTCCTGTACAGCACAGTAGGAGACAATCCTAAATTCAACTTCTGCTGATCCCGAACACAGATGTTGTGGGGGTTTTGACTGCCCATTGCATAAGTTGAGTTGCAGATAATTCATGTTCTCTGTACAGCAAACTCTTGTTCAGTGATACAAGATTTGATTCAGAAAAGGCCAAGATGTCTCACCTCCGCAGATGAGCAACCTGCTAAGGTAGGGAGAGTTCGTGTATTGATAGGGATGGAGCTGTGTTTAGTCCTTGCTGAGTAAGACCAAAATCAAGGAAAACTAGGATGGAATACTGAGATTCATATCTATTAATTATTTACTCAGTTAAGGGAGGAAAAAACCAAACTGATTATGTATTTAAGGACTAACTTGTCTATGACTGGACAAAGGATGATCTGTAGATGTAACCCAGTCTGGGTCTTTCCCGACTTCTGATTTAGTCTGTAAATTCTAATGCAGATTTATCGCTATCCAGATACATTTTTTCAGGAATGTATTTGCATATTTCTAAATTTTATAACTTTCTGCTATTTTACTGCTCTGTTTAGTTTCCCCCTCTTTGTTCTTTCCTTCATTGTTTAATCTCATTGGTGACTTCAGGCTGAGCAAGTAAATGTCAAATCTTAATCAACTTCCTACTTTGTATCATAAATGTGATCAAGTTTCTCCTTTTCAGAAAAATCCCTTTAGTTAAGAATACATACGTTTATAATTGCTACATGGGACCTGTTATAGTAGATATAACTTTTAACCCTTCCTTGTTACTCGTTTCCAGCTTATGGATATGTAACTTTTCTGTTTACATAACTTTTCTCAGATGATGTGAGCTGAATTTAAAGCAGGAGAAAAGATGTACATGTAGATTCTTCCTTGCAGTGAGGCTGCCAAGCTCATGTCATGTATGCAAAGTCATTTTAATACTGAAAGGGATCTGAAGAGCGTGGCAGCAGCTCTGCCACCTTTCTCCTTCCCATTTGTTTCCACCTGTGTGGTTGGCATTAGGGGTATGATTAAGTTTCTGGGCATCCTGATCACTCAGGCTCTAAAAGCTGTTAGTTTCTGCGCTGAAGCAAAGAGACAACATTTTCATCCCAGCTGAAATAAGCACAGTGTTTCTGCAACTGTGTTTACACAAGGATTTATGCTGAACTGTATTATCACAGTGAAGAATCATCCTGCAAATTTAGGAGTCACCCGGGAGGCTGTGATAATTGTATTTGCTGTAAGTAATGCAGAATTTAAAAAAAAAAAAAAAACCAAAAACAAAAAACCGAAACTAAACATCTCCACAACTCTTAAAAGGCAATCAAAACAACAGTTGCAGCTGAAACTTAAACATTCGTAGCCTGAAATACCCAAGTGGACCATCCTTCATATGAGCACCCATTCAAATGAATATTTGGGAAGTATCTAATACATGAGGTGCTTGGCTCTGCTAATGAGATTGTAAATACACATTAATGACAGGACTGTGGAGAGTGCCCTGTTCAGTCCCTCCTGGGTACGTGATGTGTCCTCTGCTGTGAAAACTGAAGTGCCAGCTTAGAGCTGGGTGACGAAATTCTCCCCTGGAACAAGGTGAACACTCTGGACTTCCTTTTCCACCACAGGAGGAAGCATCTTTCAAAGATCCATCAAACTCCAAAGCAGTTAATTACCAAAACAGTGATTTGGATTGTTTTCAGTGGTGTTCTAAGGAAAGAGCTCCCCTGAAGTCTGAGTAAATGAATGTTCAATCCTTGGAGGGAGGATGGAAGGGAAGGCTCTTTAAGGTTAAAGAGATCAGTGGGCAAATTTTTGGTGCAATATCCATCTGCAGATCCTAGACTCTTATTTTGGACATCACAGAGCAGAAAACAATAAATTTCTTTGTAAGAGGAGGGAAAAGGTCTCAGTTTAAAGACATGGTTGCTCTGGTTAGAAAAAGATACCTCGGAGAAGCGTTTGTACTCTGCACTTTTTCGGAGAGGTGTAGTTTTAGAAGCAGCAATTTTTCAGCTGCTGTGTCACAAATCTCAGTAAGACAGGCTCTGAAGGAAGAAGCAAAGAACACTCTTATTCTTAGATTGTTCAGAGACAGTACTTTTTTGGTGTTTTTTGAGAATGCAGTTCATTATGCCACCATGATCTGCCTGGTTCTACGCATTGTGAAGCATTAATAGACTGCTACTGAAACCCTTTTAAAAGCAGAGGATGTTTTTTTCTTATTCACTACAAGCAAAGAGCTTGTTGCTGTTCTTTTCAGTAAATGCAGTGTTCTTCATGTTCTGCCTCAGGTTCAAGCTGAAGATATTGAGCAATTAAATGAACCAATTTAGACCCTGCTGCAAAGTTGGTTCATTTCCTTCTGGAAAATTTTAGTCCTCACCTAGAATTTCTACCTGAAGAAGACTGATGACCTGCTGGCATCCTTGTGCTGGTAATCTTTTTTCCTTGTTTTGGGTTTTTATTTTCCCGGTAAGAATGCTATCAGAGAATTAGCTAGCACTCATGCACACAAATTACAACTGCCTCTAAATATAAATGGAGGTTCAGTGGTTTTCCCATTTGAATTTTTGAATTAACTCTCTTCCCTACTTCCCCCAGGCTTTTACAGTGTCTAAATTTGAGTTAGCTTGCTAAGAATCTGTGCTAATGTCATCTTGTATTCATGGACTCGAGTGTATTTATGCAGTATAGGTTAATTCAAATTAGCCCAACTGTTCCAGCCATTGGTGTTCACAACCAGGAAAATCTCATTCAGCTACCACAGTGCAGTTCTATTAGTGCAACTATTGAAGCATGAAATAACCCCCTCAGCCCTAGTTAAAAATGAAGCAGCAAGAAAGACCTCAAAATCAGAGCTTTTGTTTTCAGTGTAGCTTTACCAAATATGCAAAGGCATGACTGGCTTTATGAACCTTATCCCTCCTCCGTGTAGTTATTAATCTGTGAGTTATGTAACTATTCAACACCCCGATAATGCTGTCTAAACACACTGGGGAAATTTAGGTAGAATTTTACTTGTACATCATTCCAACAGTTAAAGAATTTGCTCCTTATGGTGAATTTAGTTCCTCAATCTGAAGCAAATTTTGTTTGGAGTCCTTGAGTGCCCATTGTCCAAATAGCAATGCGCAGTTCAGATGCATTGTAAGGGCTTGCAGATAAATTCAGCTTCAGTATTTGTTTTAACTAAATGGCTCTTGTAACACTGTCCATGACCACTTGTGATCAGAGTGTGAGTGAGCTGAATCTTCCACTGAGGTATGGAAATATTTGACATTGCCATTAAGAGGAGATTAACTACCCTCTATGGGTTTAGCTAGTTGAAATGTGGCAAGATGGTCATCATTTGGTGGGTTTATGCTTCAGTCTTATCTACAACAGGATTACTGCTGTACCTTTTAGCAAGCAGTTGGAGGTGGCTTGGGAGGTTTTTTTGCAGCAGCACTGGCAGACGTCTCATAAGGAAATGGTAACACACGATGAGGAACAACAATTGAAGTTCCTGCCCTGGTTCCATGTGACAGCCCCTCAAGAGGATGCAGAACATGGACAGCAGAGTGCATTTAAGCCCTGTTTTATCTAGTCTTAAGTGGAGTTGTGAAATAGTTATTCTCTCAGGCTCTGTGCAGCAGCAGGATGCCTCTGGAGCCTTGGGTGCCTGGTCTGGACCTCAGATAAGAGATCTCATGCCTCTGTTAGACAAAGGAGCTGCTTTTTCTCTTATTATTTTGTTTTCTTTCTATCATAGTTGTCTTCCTTGGGAAGACTCGTGCAGCCTTTCTAGCACAACTATGAGCACTAACCTGGACAAAGCTTTTCTAACTGCTCTGTGCAGGCACAGGATCTTCTGGGTAAGAAGCCCTTTTTAGAATTCGGGTGTTTTTCAGCTTGAATGACATGATTTGAATATTCTGCAGCTTTTATCATTCAGCCTGTTAACCCTGCTGTAAGTGAACGCTATATTAAAGTAAGAGGGATCAGCTTTTTTCCTACCTCTCCTCTGCCTCAGCTAGAAATGGGCCAATTGTCCAAACCCAGTAAAGAAAATTCACATGCGGTGCATGACAAGTTTTGCCTCTGTGTGTATTTCTATGTCTGCAAGTAAAGACAGAGCCATATGCATGGTACTGAAGGCAGTATTTTCTCTCTAGGGACCTGTCCTTTGTAGTTTATGAAATCAACCTTTGTGTAAATGTGCAAAAAGCCACAGGAGATTTTTGTTCCCATGGGAAATCAAGTTTCTTTTACAGTACTGGAAGATGAAAAACCAGCAAAATCCAAGGTAAGAGGGGAAAATAAAGCTAATTTTGAGTAAAATGATGCAAATACTGTAAAATTGCAACTAAAAAAGGAGTTGTTGCCTGTAGAGAGTACTGTGGCAAGTGGAAACTGGCCATTTGAGATGAACATTTGGATTCTTCTATTAACACCTGCAAGGAGCAGAAATGAAGTTGCACGCATTCAGCATAAATATTTTTTTTTCAAAACTCCATGGAATCCAGTTTGCATCTTCATAGAAGTCATTCTCTCTTTGAAATTAAAGCTCGCTTGTGCATAACAGCTTTGGTCTGACACAAAGAGGTCAAAAGTGTTTAAAAAGACCCTGAAAGCTCTCGTAGCTTGTTTCTTGTGCAAGTGCTCCTTTGGATCCTGCTCTGCTGGGCAGGGCTGCTGGTGTCTGTATTTTGCAGCTCTCGCCCATAAGCAGTGTCAGGGGCTAAGCTCAGCTGCCCGCAGTGAACGGCATTGGGAGGTACTTGGAACACGGGATAAGCACGTGGAAATTTCACAGCTCTGAGAGAAGGAAGAAAAGAAGCAGGTCCAGAGAGCAGAGTGCAAAATCTAAGGATGAAACTAGGAGGAGATAGGAATAGGGAAACTAGTGGCTGTGAAATGATAGGGTTGAGGCTCAGGAGGAATTAAGGAGCATAAAACAATAGAGTTGGGGTAATCTCCATTTCTACCTTCCCTGTCCCCCAGTCCTCCAGGGGTTGGTATTACAGGCAGACTTCAGACATGGGACTGTTCACTTTCCTACTGTCATCTCTTTTTCAAGCTCTGTATTGATGTCTCAAATTACTTTTTTGTGGTGCTGTGACACTATAATGCTCTAAAATGTCGTGAAATTGTCACTTTGTCCTGAAAGGGGGAGAGATATAAGTGCTGTTCCAAAGTCAGCAGACTGGGGTGCTCCTGGAAGTATCTTTAACATTTCTACTTGTCTTTTCTTACACTTCATGCCTAAATAGTTGTTGAGGGGGTACTCACCATGTCTGCCTTGTTTTTCTGTTTGCTATACTGCATTGCTTCAAGGTGAGATAGAAAACAACAGCTTCATGTCTTATCATAGAATCATAGAATTGATTGGGTTGGAAAAGACCTCAGAGATCATCAAGTCCAACCCTTGGTTCAACTCCAGTCAGTTTACTAGATCATGGCACCCAGTGCCACGTCCAATCTCAGTTTAAAAACCTCCAGGGACGGTGAATCCACCCCCTCTCTGGGCAGGCCATTCCAATGCCTGATTCCTCTCTCTGGAAAGAATTTCTTTCTAATATCCAACTTAAATTTCCCCTGGCAGAGCTGAAGCCCGTGCCCCCTTGTCCTATTGCTGAGTGCGTGGGAGAAGAGACCAACCCCCACCTGGCTATAACCTCCCTTCAGGTGGTTATAGAGAGTGATGAGGTCACCTCTGAGCCTCCTCTTCTCCAGACCAAACACCCCCAGCTCCCTCAGCCTCTCCCCATAGGACTTGTGCTCAAGACCCTTCCCCAGCCTTGTTGCTCTTCTCTGGCCCCGCTCCAGCACCTCAATATCTTTCCTGAACTGAGGGGCCCAGAACTGAACACAACACTCCAGGTGTGGCCTCACCAAGGCAGAGTCCAGGGGAAGGATCACTGCCCTGCTCCTGCTGGCCACGCTATTTTTGATACAGGACAGAATCCCATTGGCCTTCTTGGCCACCTGGGCACACTGTTGGCTCTTGTTGAGCTTCCTGTCCCTCAGCACCCCCAGGTCCCTTTGTGCCTGGCTGCTCTCCAGCCCCTCTGTCCCCAGCCTGTGGTGCTCCATGGGGTTGTTGTGGCCAAAGTGCAGGACCCAGCACTTGGCCTTATTTTTCTGTCTTTTATGTTAGAAGTAAGGACTTTACCTAAACCACTTAAATGAAGGCTTTTTGCCCTTTAATTCTTCACCTTGATGTCTTGAAGTCAGCAACACTCACTTAAATAAGGTAAATTGAGAGAAAACGAGGAGATCCAATTGATTTCTCAGTTGTAGTGCTAAATCCAGCTTGTGTTTAATTATTCCTCTGATAATAAAACAGCCAATATTGTTTTTCTTCCCTTGTTCTTTGAGTGGAGTTGGCTGTATCAAGACGTTTCAGGCAAAATCCAGTCCCTTCTACTTCATGTACCTTGGAGCTGACTAATCAGTGGGGCATTTGAGCTACTGTATGGCAAAGGAAGCTGATAAGCTGATTACTGAGAGTGCAGAAAATTAATGTTTTTAAGTTCTGAGCAGAGAGATAAAGGCTTCCTGAAGATATGCTGAGATGTGATGTTCTTTCTTGGTTTTATCAAATTGTTGGTGAAACTGCCCCTTCTGTACTGAACCATGATATAATTCTGTTCTGCTGTGAAAGATTGGAGTTGTTGACTCGGGTGTTTTCTGTAACATACAGCTGTTACTGCCCCTGAAACTTCAGCAGCTGGTCACTGGTTGATTGAACTTTAACAGCGTCTTAATTATCCCCCAAAAGAGACATCTTTGCTTTAATAATGTCCATGTAAACATTGTATTAGTTCATGGCCTTTAAGGTCTGTCTGTGTGAGTTGCAGTACAAGGAAGTCTCAGACAAATCTTGCAGTTCTAGAAGTCTCAGCCAGCACTTACATAGCAAGTCTGTGAAGGTTTGGTGGTTTTTAGGAGGAACTTGCAACTAAAATGGCAGAGGAAGAGAAGGAAGAAGGGAAATGATGCACTCAAGGTTGCAGAGGTCTGTGACAAATGCTCCTTTCTAGATCAACTCCTGTCCTGTCCTTCCATGTTCTCAGAAGATTTCTGAAACACTAATTAGAAGAAGGTTTTTTTTTTAAATCTAAACTGGGATACTCCACAATGTTTTGTAGGCATCCAAAGATAGCATTGATCAAATTATATTTATCTTGAATTAACAGACATATCCTATAGACAAGTTGATTGATGAAAGAAAATTTGTAATAGGATCAAGGCAAAATTTCCTGGAATTATATAAATTCTTTCAACACAGCAAACCCACCACTCCATTTCCTATCAATGCCTGCACCCTATCTCCAGAAAGAAAGAAAGGTGTTTGAGAGTATTAAACACTGAAGGGGCAAAGGGAATGTACAGGACCACAAAAAATAAACTTTTCTTTATGTAACTGCTAACTGGATTCTTTCCATAAGTCCTGCAGCCTAAATCGATTGGTAGGAAGTGAGTGAAGCTGCAGCCTCTTTCTGGATGGGGATGGTGGGGAGAACTCACTTACTGTGAAAGCTGACACCTTGCATGTCAGCCTGAAATCCGAATTGCAACATACTGCTCTCTAAATGCAAAAGTGATTTGATGGTGTTATTTTGAAAGCTCCACAGCTCATACATGAAATATGAAAAGCATGTAAGACAGGTTATAAATTAAAGCATAGAATGAGAGGCAGGCACCTTGTAACCCTTGGTCTCAGTTCACGCTGAACTCACAGCTCAGTTCACGTTGCAATGTTGTTTGTGTCTTATTTCAGCACCCTCTAAAGGACATGCATGTTGTAAAATTGCTCATATCAGTTTGGCCTAAGGAACTGGCATTTGTTCACCTGAAACTTTCTCACCTGACGGGGGCTACGATATCAGCATTTTACTGACTGATGCCATCTCTGTTCTACAATGCAGGAAATCAGTTTTCTATGTACCCTTTGGATCACGTGGGGCAACTGCACTTTTCACAGTGAAAACAGCCATGCGTTCAACTTTTGCTTTTTAGAGCCAGAGTCCCTGTCAAATTACTGGAGTGTTGGAGTCTGAGGGAGGTATGTGCCTGTCACCAGAAGGTGTGTGTTAGGGTGTAGAACTCTTCAGACTGGTATAAGCACTGCAAAGAAAAGAAAGAAAGAAAAGCTATAGTAATATTCAGTTCTGAACGTGTAGGGGAGCTGGAAATGGTAGGGGTGTCTGCTTGCCATTTCCTCTGGCGCTCTGCTCAAAGCAGATTCAATAAGAGCAGTCTGCTCAGCACCTTGTCCAGTCGGGTTTTGGAGATCACGCAACATCCATGGGCCCTTGTTTCAATATATCACCACCTTTGTAGTGACTTCTTTACTAGGAATGGACTTAATTTCTAACTAAGATAATGCCAGAGAAATGAACAGCATTAATACTATTTTTGTTTTGCCTAAATCCATATATTGTGCATTTCTTGTCGGAATGCAAGTAATTGTGCAGAGCCCTGATTTTTGGTCATAGGTCAGCTTAAAGCAGAGCAGCCTGTACTTTTCAGACTATAGAAATTGTTCATATAGGATTTATCTATGGAGATCTCTGATTTTTATTTTTTTTTTTGGGTGGGGGAGGAATGGATCCTTGATTTTTTTAGGAGGCATTATTTTGTGTGGGTTATTTGACCTTTACTCCATACTGGAACAGATCATAGTTGTTTTTCAGATGGAAATCAAATGTCTGACAGTCTCAGTTGTATGACTAACCCTAACCCTGACCCATTAACATTGGTCCAAGTAATTTGAAAATGAATTGTTTGTGTCTGGAGGTACAGCTACCTCATTTACTACCAATTTATTTAGCAAGAGATATTTACAAGACTCAAAAATTCTTTGAATTCTTAAATATAAAGCCAGTACTGATTCATAGGAGGTATTTTGGACCCATTCTTCTAGGTGTGCATCAGGATAGTGTTGACATTGAAAATATATTTTATTCCCAGTGTTTTGCTGTTCTATAAAGTATCCAATGAGAGAATGAAACAGTAGAGGTGATCTAGCTGACCACTTTGATACTGAAGTAAAATAGGGATTTCTTAAGAGTTTATGTGAGGCTCAGGGGTTTTCAATACTTTTTTCTCTTAATTCAGTTAACTTCTTCAGAGTTCTCCCAGGTACTGATGCTACTGGCAAAGAGCAGAAAAGTAAAGTAGCAGGCATTTCCTCTTAGCTTAAAGAAAGAATTTTTCTTTGAGTGTAAGAAGGCACAGGTTCCAGCAAAACAGGCTGAGAAACTAGCCTGAGGGCTTATGTAATGTATAAAAATACTGTGCTCTGCAACACAACCGACCTGCTAATTTAGCTCTAAATATCAAAGAAGTGGTGGAAGAAGCCACATATGGGGAGAGGTGACGTGATGCCTTGCTGGAAGGAAGGCATTTCTATTAGTTGCTGTTTTTAGAGCGACTAATTTTGGAGCATGGGAAGCAAGACTGCTGCAGGAGTGGACTGCGTGGCCAGGGAGTCTGGAGGTGCCAAAGGCAGAACACGAGTACCATTGCAGGTCCTGCCTGGCCATGCTCTGAGAAGGGCATGACTAAGATTCATGTCTTTCTCTTAAAGGTTTGAGTCACTTTGAAGACAAATTTATTGCTTCCTCCCTGTGGGTTAGGACTGATGAAGTGTTTTAAGCTGTCATATACATACTTTCTTACCCTTTAAAACGTTTCTTTAAAGGATTAAAACATTAAACATATTTACCATAATGAAGCATCAATTGCTAGAATAACGAAGTTTCAAGGCTTTGTGTTCTAGTAGTTATGAGCATTCTGCTTCTGAAAAGATAAGGTGCTTTCTTGTTAAGTGGAATTAACTGAATGTTAATGTTTGTGTTCTTGATGGCACGTCACTGATCACTGGCTGCTGCCTTCTGGAAAGATCACTTAAAGTCAATGTTGCAGAAAGTACTTTTTCTTAAGCATAATAAAAAGCATATGAAAATGGTCAGAGTATATAACTTGTTCTACACTGTCTAAATATTCTCTAATGCTTTGTTGAAAAACAGAAGTGTGTTTTCTTGTTAAAACCAGCAGCCTAATGGCACTGAGCTAAGAACAGAAGCGATCTCCCTGTTCTTAACAAGTCAAAGTTTGCTTCAGCTGGGTTTTACGCAGCCCATCATAAAATCCAGTTTTGGGGGAATTTTGGTGCAAACTAGTTGTATGGAATCTGTGAGTAGTTTAACAAGGCCAGAAACTCAAGTTGTAGCTGCAGTCTATGCTCCAGCTGGCAGCTGAACTGTGTAAAGATACAAAGGGCTTGTGTACCACTGTTGGGAATTTTCTTGCAGAAAATGGACATACGAGCGACCTCAGTGCTTTAGATGCAGTTATGCTGTGAGGCCTTTAAGACTGCAGTGAAAAGCTACTTGTAGAAAGCCTCTGTGGAGATCAACAGGGAGAAGAACGTAAACTTAGAGAAACTGCAGCAGAAGATTGAAAAACATCGGCACAGAGAGAGATCACAAGGACTTTATTTTACACCAATAGAGTTGTGTGTTATTCGTATTAACCAGTCCCAGGGTGGTTTGCAGTGTGTGTGCAGTGTGTGAGCTATCTGGGTTATTTAAGGGGTGTTTTCACAACAATAAACGGCATTACCTTGATCATATTGGTCAGCTAGTGGTGTCCATGAGTTTCCCTCGCAATATTCCACCACAAGAAAAACTGTTCCGTGATTTCTCCCCCTGCTGCTCCTTCCCTCCTGTTGTCACAAGAAGTCGATGGCTGAAAGTTACAGTAGATGAGCCTCTTGTTTTTGTGCTGGCTGGGTCATGTCCAGGCCTGGGGAATAGTTGTGTGTGATGGCTAAAACTTTCCTTGGTAGATAAGCTGAATTTTGGAACAGCTACCGCCGAGCAGTTGTGTGATACATCTCAGGTTTATTTCCTGTTTCTAACTGGTCAAGGCCTAAACCTGTATTTTTACATTCAGTGCTACCTCTTCTCTCATGCTGTTTTGAGTCTCCTGCCTTATATTCCATCCCAGTTCTAGGTATCTGCTCTCAGCCCCACTCAGCTGTTTGTTTCTCTTTATGCCAGGCCTTTTTCTACCTTTTCAGCTTTTTCTAGAAAGTCAGTTTGCTTTCTGACATCACCTTGTCTGTCTTGCCATGTCCTCCTGCCAGATCCACCCTTGCAGTGGATTTCAGGCCTTTCCTGTTTGGTGCACACCTCTAAATTCTGGTTCCTTCAATTTTGGTACTTCTCTTTGGTTTCCATTTCCCTGGGCGAGCACACTTTCTCCTTCTCTGGAGCTTCCAGTTACAGAGACCCACTGCAATGGGGGCGCTGGCTCTGCACTGGGAGGGGCTGCCCCACTGCCTGAGGCTGCACTTCATCACTTCTCCATTAACACCTTGTGCGTGTTGCCATAATTTAAATCTGCTTGTAAATGTCTGTCATCAACTTCTTCAAACTCTTCCATGGTTTATCTTGAGCCTAATTACAAAAATGGTATTATTTTAATTTGTGGTGACTGTGTGCTGTGTCAGGTATCAGCACGGCTCGGGTGGCAGTGCTGTGTCCAGCAAGCGCCGACGTGAAGTTCAGCATATTGGAAAACATAGCAACTGAATTTTAAATGTTGTCCCCAGTGTGGGTGGTGGGTGCACAGGTACAGAGAATGCAGAGAAATTGGAACATCGTGAAATGGGTGACAAGGCTGGCAGGAATCCTGGAAGTCATTTCAGTGAGTCTTAAAGCACAATGTAATTTCTACTTGAACGCTGAAAGCTCCTGAGTGTGATACACGAAGGGCTTTGTAATAGTAAAATGCTGTTACTAGAAGTGATTGCTTGGTGTTTCTGTAGTGAGTGTCGGTGTCCTCATATAGGCCCAAAAGTGACAAGCTGTTGACCACAACAAGAATAGTTTGTGTTCCCACCCTACTGGGACACTGACCGAGTGTCTCTGTCAAGCAGCTGGCTATAATAACTTCCTGCTACTGTCCTGAATTTCCAAACGTGAAGAAATGATTTCTAAGTATATCAAAGTTGTCTGCAAGCCCTCTGCTTGTGCAGTTAGTACCTGGCCGATATAAAAACACTGCCACGTGTCTCCATGTGTGTGAGCGTGTGAGAGCTCTTTGGGCAGATGTCAAGCTGCTTCTTTTCAACTTGTCTGGTCACCTTGGTATTTAAAATCTGAGAAGTAACTATGGAAAAACCATCATAAATTCTAATTAGGCAATATTTCTGTATAGCTTCTGCTCTAGTTTACTTCTTTTGCTTTAGGAACACATAAGTGAGATCGTATTTGCACATGTGCATTTGCCCACGAACCGTGAATCCCTCTTCCTGCTATTTGGTTTGGCTTCCTTTTGAGATCAAAACACAGCACTACTCATGTATTAAATACAATTTTTCCACTTTAACAAGGTAAAGAAAGGTAAGGAGTAGCAAGAGACTTACAAGTTAGGAAAAATGAGTTCTCTTTCATTTGCACAAAGAGGAGCAAAGCATCATATTGCTTATCCTTGTCATTTTTTTTTGTTTGCAGCAGTGGGACATTGCTGATTAAACTCCACTAAGCCAACTGGACTCCAAATCCTCTCCTAAGATTCTTCCTTCATAAAAAGACATACAAGCAATTTCCACTGGCATATTGTAGAAATCTGCATCTGTATTTTGAGTGTAATCTGAGAATTGGTTTACCTATTAACAATTGAGCACAGTCTTCTGACTTAGGAAGATGCAAACCAGCTCTAATAACTGGGGGCAGCTGGGTTGCCAACTGATTCCTTTCCATTTCCCCATGCAGGAGAGCTCAAGTCATGTCATGATGCTTGTTAAAAGCAACTGACTATCCCTATTTTATCTGGTTGCTGTAAGTCAGGTGAGCAAGATGACCTGCTTGGATATTCCTAAAGTGGGTTAATCTGTGCTGATGGAATGTCTCTGGATGGAGCAGCTGAGCCCTTCTGTTTTATATAAGACCCTGAACATTTTCGAAGAAGGAAAATTCGCTCAGTTTTAAAGCTTTTGCTACCACTGGTCTTGCATCAAGCTCATGATTGTTCTGAAGAATTGCTTTGGTTTTTTGTTCTTGCAAGGGGCTGAGTTTTGAATTCATTGAATAAGAACTATGAGTTTTCTCCCAAGTAAAAGTGGAAAACTCAATTTGTCTAGTAATGTGAAAAGCTTGAGAGGCCTTTGGGACTCTTTCTAGTTTGCTTGCCTGACTGCCTTTTTAGTGTCATCCTGCATGGAAGTTTTCAGGGGATTAAAATTAATTGATTGTGCTAAGATTCACTCCTACTCTGATCAGCTTCTTTCATTGTAGAATGTTGTCTGGTGTAAAAATGAAGAATACTCCATTTGCTTCAATTTATTTTCAGGAAAAAGGTCAGTCTGTAACCACTAACCAGCTCCTGCTTTTGTAAAACAACTTGTGAAGAACAGCACAAGCCAAGAATATTATCTCAGATTTAAATGCATTGATTTCAAGGGAAAAGCCTAGGTTCAGTAGACAACGATTGGAGTTTATGGAAACATGCCTCTTTGAAAGGAAGTCTAATTTCCATATAAATATGATGGCTGGAACACGCTGCATATTGCTTGCAATAGTAATGGAGTTTACTCAGTGAAGCTCTTGTTTTCCAATACAGACACATTTCAGGGAGAGGGAAATGTTTTGAGAAATGGGATAGGCATGATAGCAGTGATGTCCTTCCACTGCTAACCAGAGGACATTGAAATTAATGCTGTAAACTCACTGTGATCAATTCTTGGTAAAAACAGAGTTGGAAAACAGTTGCTGAAGTGGCACCTTCACACTTGTGGGCTGTCTGAGGCACAGGCTGCCCAGCCATTAATGCAGTGGTGCTCCTCAGTGGGGAGAGAGCTAATAATGAAATCTGAGATTATGTTAAAGTAAGGAAAACAGAGATTCCATCTCTGTGTGTGTTGGGGCAGTGGTGGGCTCTGTGTGCAGATTTTTTCTTTTTTTTCTTTTTTTCCCCCGAAATGATTTTCAGTAGCTGCACATAAATTCATAGTGTAGTGCTTTCCAGGAAAGTACATTGATGCTTCTGTATCTCAAATGAAGTTTAGGGTTGCTGCCCCTAAATTCAACAGCTGCAACTTTGTGATTCTTTACAGTGAGTACTAGTCTAAGGCTAAGCATGCTATTTGCATATTGGCAAGACTTTTACGCCTCTCAGGATTTTCAGCAAGAACATATGGAAAAAAATGCATTAGGCAAAAAAGAATTTGATTAAAATTTCATTTTGTAGTGGGAGGCTTTTTTTTAGAAATCAGAAAGGTGCTTTGTTTAGAAGATAACTTGAAAGTCTGAGGTTTGTGTGATTAAGTGGGATGCATTTTTTGTTTAAGAAATTGTCACTGAATGACAGCAGCTATTAGGTGTGGCTTCCAAATTTCATAGTGAGGACGGTAAGTATCAGTCTGTAAGACACTGTTCTGCACGCATCTGCAGCTCACTTATGGGAGGTTTTGTGGCTCCTATTCAGTTGGAATCGAATATTATTGAATGTACCATTGGCAAGTAGTTATGGAAATCTCAGTGGTTTGTCCTTTGTATTTATATATTGGCGTTGAACCACTGTAGCCAATTTAAAATTGTAATTTCTGTTTTCCATTGCTATTAAATTACATAATTGGGTAAATCAGAGTTGAAAACTCATATGTGCAATGATGTTTACTTTTTTTTTTTCTTTTCAGTAATTTAGCAGCCTTTAATATTTGGAGCAAATTAAGAGGCAATTAAAATACACATATAAGGTACAAGAACGTGCAGGACAGATTATATCTGTACCTTTGCTTTCGGGTTGCCCGTATATGGCTACATTAACCTTCACATTGAAATAGATTAACCAGTTTCTTAAAGTGGCTTATTCTGTGCTTTCCATCCTGAGAAAACAAGGTTCCCTGTGTCCAGGTTTTGGAACCAATAGGTTTGACCGGGAGAAAAACTCTTAAACATGTGTTGAGGGTGATATATTTAACCTATTAAAAGGTCTACTCTGCTGGGATCTGTAGGAAATAGGACTTTCATGGGTTTTGTTTTTCATTTAAGTAGTGCAGTTCTGCATTGACCTGCCCCTACCTGTGTTCTGCTGAGCCCCCACTACTGCCAGGGGGACACTTGCACAGTTTTTGGAAGTTTGGACTTTTTTATCTGTAAGTCAGAGCATATCAAACAAAACTTAACACCTTTCTGAAATCAATTATGCTGTAAGTGAAGCAGATTTAATTCCAACTGATGCATTTTTCTTACAGCTAAGAGGTCTAATAAAATCAATGCATGTAAAGATGCATGAAGTTTTATATGGTATTTTGTTTAGTTTACATACCCTTGCAGAAGTAACATATTTTCTGGGGTTATATTTTCCTAATGAAAAACACAATTTCTAAAGAAGATATTTTGGAGTAGACTACTACAAAAGGGAAAGGATTCAATATTTTATAATTACATTAGTTTTGCCTATAGAGTAACAGCTGAATATGTTTATCCACACTATTCTAATTGAACTTCAATGAAAAGTTGATAAACAAACCAGCCTTATGCAGCACATAACGAGGGATTTGTCTTAAAATCAGACAGTATTCCAAGAATTTTTTTCCTTTGGAAATGAGAAGTGTAATACAGATTCCTTTTAAGTCCATTATATTTTTATGCAAATAGGATAACCAAACAATTCCTAAAATAATCCGTTTATTTTACACAATTTTAAAGGTACAATAATTGATGAAATATCTGAGGAAGTTTGGCATCTTTTGTCCAGATAATCTTGCAAAGCTCTGTACTTGGAGAAAGGCTGCCTGAAAAAGAAAGTGGCAAAATATCTCTACAATTAAACATTAATTTTCTGTTCCATCTGTATCTGTTAGGATTCTATGTCTGTATTTTAAGGTGAAGCTTTATGTAGCTCTTGCAGTGTGTGGTTAGCAAAAGACCCAGTTATCTCCAAAAGCAAATTTTCCTCAGTTTTGGTACCAAAAAACCAGGAAAATATTTCCAATGGACTGTGAGTATCATTTAGTAGTACTTCTTTGTGTACTCTGTATGCAAACAGTCTTTAAGTTGCCAGAAGCATCAAGTTCCTTTAGCTCAGAATTCTGAGCTGCACTTTCCTTCTTTAGCATTTAAGCCTGCAGAGAAATATGAGAGCTGGTTATCACCTAGTGGGTGTTTGTCCCCTCTGCTAACCTGCTGCTGTAAAGGTTAAACTCATGCTCATTTAGGACTGCACAGGGCAAATACCCCATGACATGGAGACATCCACTCATTCACACATGAAGTAAAAGCACTAAGAGGTCTAAAGATGTGCATAGACATTTTCAGTTGGTATTCTAAAGGCTTGTGTGAAGCAAAACATGCCAACAGCTAGAGCAAAGCTACCAAAGCTCCTAAATGCTCAGCTAGGTCACTCTGGGCATTTTTTTCCCCATTATCAGCTAGTGCATATTCCCTGTAGATGGCTAAAGCACTGGAAATTCCATGTTTCTTTGCCAAGTTCTGAGGCATGCTTGTGGTTTCGGAAGCAGCTGAGGTTGGAAAGTAAGGAACATTTCTCTCTGTCATGTTTGCTTAGCTTAATCAAGCATGTTAGACCTGCTTTTAATTGGAAAAGGCCAGGTTCTGAAAGTAGGTTAGTTATAAGTAATATGTGCTATAAAATTAATGAAGAATTCCATTCCAGGGTAGCTAGGTTAAGTAGTTGTCCTGTATAGGACTTGTTTAAGGGGAACTTAAGTTTTATGGGATATGATCCCTAATGCTGGGTGAAAGACACAAGAAAGAATCGCTCAAGAAAGCTGTAGGATCTGTCATGGGTGTTTTCGAGGACAGGTTAGGCAAGTATCTACCAAAAATATCCTATTTCTAGTGTTCATATGTTGAAATGAAAAGGACTGGCTGCCCTTGTTTTTTTAGCTCTTAATTCTCTTTGAGCTGTCAGGAAAATGGCTCTAGTACCTGTGTGTGTTTGAGTTCCCATTTCTGAGGAACTGTTCTGCAAGACCCTATTGTCAAAACAAGTCTTTTTATACAGCTGAGAGACTGGTACTGCTCTCTGAGCCCTGGGTTCCTGAACCCCGGGGCCTGATTGCACTGCTGCACATGTGTGCCATGGGTTAACTCTTGTCAAATGATCAAAGTCGGGCACTGCTCTGAATTTGCAACGTTCACTTTTCTATCCTGTTTTTCTCTGGAGCTACTGTACTGTAGTAAGGCTTTGATAAGGCATGTATTGTAACTGTATATTAAAGTTCAGGGATGATGGTTGAAAAGAATTCTCATTCCAGACTTCCCACAGCAAAAGCAGAGGTTCTGTCAGTGCTCTGATGGTTGAGAGCCAGCTACACAACAGCTGCGGGTGTATTTGGTAACTGAACACTGTCAAGGTTAGCCCCAGCTCCTTAACCAGCTTTCGAGCATTTTACATCCTTTCAAATTCCAGTATAAAACTCATATCAGCTTCAAGCGAAAGCCCTTTCTGCATTACTTTCCTTGGCACAAGAGCCAGGTGGTTTGACAGAGGTTAGTTGACTAGAATTAGACCTGCCAGCTGTATTTTGGTTTCTGGGCAATGATGAGTTCATGGACGTCCTGCTCTATTCTGCCAGTATGTTTTGTTCTCAGCAGCAGCAAAACTACTGAAATATAGGGGAGAAAGTATTTTCCAGTGTCAGAGAGATGGTTTCTTGCTGTCCTGGCCAGAAGAATGCTATTGCCATTCTTGGCATTAGTGGTCCTCCTTTGCATAGAAGGAGGGAAGGGATGTCTCCAGAGGGAGGAATGGCAATGCTGTGCAGGGGATGAGTTTGTTTGTTCAGGCAGCTTCATGTGTGACAGCCTCGCCTCTGCACTGAGGGCTCTGTGCACCAGGACAGTGGAAGCTGCAAGTATGGTTTGCATCTGGAGCGCTCTGGAATTAAAACGTGCCCAGAGTATCCATGCTAACAGATGCATGGAGTGTTTCCACCTAACATGAGGCTTAGCATTCAGAAATAGTTAATAACCTGCCTTTTTTTAAAAAATATCACAAATAGTTTCTAGTTACTAATGCAACATTAGGCAATGAGCTTTGAAGAAGGCTTTGTGTTCAGAGCAGCATCTTGGCACATTTTTGTAAATTATAAAGGGATATGCTTTGGAAGAGTGAAACACAGGTGAAAGCAGCATTAACCCAGCTGCTTAAAGACCATGTGGTGCAGCAAGGGGCTGGTAACCTGGAACTGAGAATTTCTGTCTCTGATTCCAGAGTACTTGAACTGTGTGGTTACTTTCCTAATATGTAGCCTGCAGTAAAAATAACAATGTGTAAAGCAGGAATTTCAAAATGTTACTCTGTCTGCTGCTGTTAAACAGAACGAACTTTTCTAGACGAAAAAAGCATTTTCTCTTTGTAGTCAAAGAACTCTGCTAAGGTTTGTTATTAAGGGAACCATTTAATGCCCATCCTTGAATTTGATAGTGTACCTGTGCAAACAATGGTACAGAGTCAATGTTCCTTTATCTCTTGAAGCAGAGGCCACCCAGATACTAAAGTGGCTTTTAGAGGGAGAAGGCATCACGTCTTTCTGCACACATGGTTGACTGATTAAATGAGGGCATCTCTTGTTACCTGACTTTTTTTGTATTGGAGAGCATAATTAATTCCATCGCCCTAAACTGAATTTGATAGATATCCCGGAGTGGAAACCAGAAAGGCAGTTAATGCAGGTGTACATGTAAGTGGAATTTTATGTGCTGTGAAGAGCAGCAAACTAGAAACAAGCTTTTGGTTCTGTAAAGGAGGCTGGCAGGTTGTCACGGGCTGCTTGTGGGGTTGGGTACGTTGTGATAAAGTAGGGGACACTTTTGCTGTGAGTGTGAGGACTCAGTCTTAAGAAAGGAATGTTATTCCACAGAGGAGGAGGCTGGAGTGAAAATAGTCTTTCCTTTAGAGGGCTTTGCTTCAGTCAAATGCTGCTCATTGAATTAGGTATCCAATTAAAATCGCTAGCAAAATATTCAGTGTGTAACTTTCTGACTTAATGCCTTCCAAGCCTGTTCTGAACAGTGTTTTCTCTGTAGCTTTCCAATGGCACATCCCCATGCAAGCATTTGCAAAAATAGTATTTTATATCTTTTAAATAATCTTGTTTCTCTGAGATTGTTTCCATTTGACGCAAGAGGAAGGGGAAGTACAAACTGACATTTACTGAAATAAAAGCTGGTCTTGTGTATTTTTTTATGGTACCAAAGGTTTAAAATGCAGCATTCCTTGATTTCAGGCTTCATTTCAGTGATTTTACTTTTTAAAATTAGATATATTTAAAATCTAATATGACCTTACCATCAAGTTGCAATTACGAATTAAAACATTTTATGCAGACTTAGCTATATTAGGAAAAAAAAAATTACTCCACTGTGTTACTGGTATAGACAAGAATTATACCTTCCAGTGTGTAACTGCTATCAGTTGAGCATAAAGATTTCTGCTGCTGACATCACCAAGTCATAATTACCTTTCTTCACTGGCTGTTTTCTTGCTAGCAGAAAACTCAGCCTTTGTAACAGAAGCGTGGTGCCCACCCTGCAGTAAAACACGATGCCCTGTACTGAATACAGTGCAGAATCTGCCGATGAATTGTAAATCATCCTTTGCCTTTACATTTAATTATTTGTGGGATATGGATGGATATTTTTGCATAACTTTATACTGGCCTGTAATTAGACATTAAATAAGTTGACCCAAATGAAGTGGCTGTGAATTCAGGAGCAGAGTGGTTTGCAGTGGGAGCAGAGCTATAAATCCCTTTTTAGCTGGTGTGGGATGGGCCTTTGCTTGACTCAGCTCAGGCAGGCAGGCAGAGAGCTGCTCTGACATGACCATGTGCTGAACATACAGAGACTGTTCCCAGGCCTGGGATCAGGTGTGGAAGGTCTGCAAAGAGCGGGTAAGGCAGATGTTAGGAGATGGAAGTAATTCTACTGTGCTCTCCCACCCTGGCTGCTGGTTTTTGGTCTATGCAGAGCCAAATTCAGGCCTTGGCAAAAAATGCAGTACAATTGCTCCCATCAGAAGAATCAGAGTGCTGCTTCAATTGTCAGAAATCATGCACTGCCAGACATTTTCTACAGCATCTGTGTAGTATGAAATGACCTTGACTCTTTTGTCATGAAGACCTGACAAAAGTATCTCACCCTCCTCCATGGCCCATGTCCTCTGGGGGAAGGTATTGGAGAGAAAAGTTTGTGTTCTTCAGTAAGGATGGATCTGGTTGTGCTTACTGAGGCAAGGAGGCCAGGGTAGGTCACAGCTCTGCTTTGCTTTCATGTCAAATAGAGGGAGCAAATCTTAGTATTGCTAATATTCCTGTGGGAATTACTCAGATGATTCATTTTTGAATGACTCCCGTTCCGCAGTGGGAGTTGAAGGATTGGGACAGAAACTGAGTTTTAAAAATAAACTGTGAAGGAGTCCAGCCTTTGGGATTTCATTTTTTCAGGCTGTAGCACTTTAGGCAGTACTTCACAATGAAGAAAGGTTACGCACTTTCCTTTTGCTGTCACTAACCTTTTTTTCTCAGACTTTGACAGTATTCTTAAGAATAGTCTCAGGAAATACTGGTAAATAGCAAATTTAGAGCTGCTGAAGATGTATGACAATAGAGCATAGCAAGCATTATTATGAAGCCAATTTCTTTTGCTTTCATGAGGTATTCGTGGGGTCCCACCTTGCTGACGGTCTCCATGGTACCCTTGCCAAATAATTTCATGCTACATTCTTAGTATGCCTGCAGCAATAAGGACAAACTAGTTATAAAATGAAAGTTGATACCTTGCTTATCTGATATTTTCCTTTGGATGGACTCACTTTGAAAGCTACACTAGATCAAGGTAACTGTAGTGAGCTGTTCATAATCACCGAGATTTGGTGGAGACCGAGTGCTTGGAAAGCCAGATGAGATGTATTAATTTCTTACTGATACTAAACTGGACAGCAGAATGTTGTTGCAGATTGACCTACTTGGAAAGAAGTTAAGAGAATGTTGAGTAGAGCTCTTGGAGCTGGAAAAACATGTGGCTGTACGTTTTATTTCAGGCTACAGTTTGAAGGACACAAATTGGGTGAAGGTTGAGGTAGATCCAGAGTTTAGGGTGCCTGTCCTTGGGAAGGAGCAAGGAATGAGCTTTCTCTGCTCAGCCTTACCTAAAAGTTGACTCTACACTTGTGTGTGCTGAATGTGGTGAGGGATGGGAAAGCTGCTGTTGCTGGTATGCTGAATTTTGAAAGAGCTCTTACTGAATGAAAATGAATGGATGATTAACAAAAATTAGGGTCGTTTTCCGGAGAAAACTTTCACCCTGTATTTTCTTGAGGTGTCTTGTAGCAAGAAATCAGTCACCCATTTGGACTTCAAAAAATGGCTCTGGCACAACATTTCTGATGTAGATAAAACCAATGGCTTTTACAGCTAAAGCTGTAGGACTGTGTTCAAAGGAGAGGTACAAGAAGGAAAAAAATAAATGTGGAGACAGCATCTTCCTGACTTCTGATTTTAAGAACTCTAGTTCTTCTGTTACTCAATGAAAATTGAAGCTGGAAATGGATGTGGTAGCTACAGACAACCCCATTCAAAGTAAAAATGGGGCAAGTGAGTATCATTTGGAACACAAAGAATGCTGGCAGTGCTGTAGCAGCCTGTCAAATGAGGTGGCTGGATCAATGCAAGGGACAATTAGTTACCAGCCTCTGAGGAACAGGTAATTAAAAAAGAGATGTGGGAGATGCAGTCATTGAAATGGCTTTGTTGGTCTTTCAGCCATGGTTTAAGACTTTTATAAAGGTGTTTTGTAGTTCTTTATTGTCTTGTCACCTGCAACAAGATTAAAACCCAGGCATGCTGTAGGTGTTGAACTTGCAAACCCTGCTTTCAGATTTCTGTGCACAGAGTTCACTGTCTCCCTGATCCCCCAAATTAAAGCTGCTCCCCTCACGGGTTTTGTAGGACTATTATTCAAAACCTCTTTCCATAGTCATGTTTGGTTGGGCATGCTTGTTCCCCTCTAGGGTAGTAATGCCTGCGAGTAAGGCTGTGTAGCCTGGGGGACGGGGACGGAGCAAGCTGGAAAGGGCGTTGGATTGGTTCTAACAAGAGAAAGTAGTGACAATTCAACTAGCGAGCCAGGTTAAATATTAAATTTAATGAGCATTAGTGCAAATGGTAAGTTTGAGATCTGAAGTCATTAACAAGTCATAAAACAAAATTTTTCTCATGAACTGCAGCTTTATGGCTTTTTGGGCATCCACAGAGGGTCTGATGGTGAATCCTGGGCTTATTCTCTTATTTTACAAGGTCAGTGCTGAAATCAACGGGGCTGTTGACAAAGCCAGGACACCACTGAGTGCCAGAGGCTTGGCTGCCCCTGTTCCTCAGGCGTGCTGCACACAGCTGGAGTTCCACACCCCATGCAGGGATCTTGTTGCAGCCTTGGGATGAGGGCAGTGAACTGCGGGGTAGGAGGTCTTGGCTTGATGTCTGTCACTGCTGGACCTTTCTGCATGTCCCTTCCAAAATGAACTGCACTGGCTTCCTTTTTCAAAATTGGTGCTGCTAAGGAAGAGTTTTAGAAGGTCATTGACATTGTGGTAAAGCTTCCATGTGTACCAGTAGCACATGATCAAATGCTGATTTTTTCAGGGTTGGGTGTTTATTCTACCTCTCTGGCCAAGACTAAAGACTTTTCTGGATGAATTTCAGCCATTGCAGTAATTTCAGAATAAGGAGTATTTGAACACTGAGCTGAAGGCTGTGAGGACACAGATGAAGCAGGGAAAGAAAAGGCTGAGACCTATTCATATTGGTTATCCTCCGGAGCAGAAATACAATGTGATAGCTCTAAATCCAAGAGATGGTAAAAAATTCTAGAGCCAGGTGACAGCTCAGGAAGATTCAGGTGGGAAGACTGTACTTGGCTGTGGGTGATACCATTAACGTTTGCATCGTGACCTCATAATCTAAATTCAGAATACCAAGAAGCCTTTGCTAAACCACCTGAGCCACATGCCAAAATTTGTGAAAAGCAGAAAGTTAAGTCTACATTCACACTTTTTTTTTTCAACTAGTAGCTGTGTGTAAAGGTCTTCTGTATTTGGAGCTCATTTGCTTTTAGATGTTTCTTATATCCCAAAATCTCTCTTCAGCATTGACACTAAACAACTTTTTGAAAAGAGTGATAGTTCTAGGGAACATTATTTCTGTGAAAATATGTGAACATGGAGATGTTTCCAGGAGTTATGGGCTGAAAATTAATATAGTGATGTCAGGTATTAAGACAGGAAGCAAACAAAATAAATACAACTGTAAACACTAAGTCTTGGTACAGCATTTTCCTAACAGGGCTGCAAGGAGCTGCAGTGCTTTGTGATTCTGTAGCTCTTCCCTGTTGTGTGACCTTCAGCCTGTACTTCAGCACTTCTGTGAACAGAGCCCAGTAGTTTGTTTACGGTTCCCTTAGTCTAAGCAAGTTTTGGGCTTATTGTTACCTGTAGTAACATGCTAACTGAGGCTACGATTATTGAGACAACTTGCAATATTCCTTGTTGCATTAGGAATTTTTATAGCTTCCAGATGTAGTCTGCAGCAATGTAATTTTTCCTGAGTATTTCGTACAATGGACATGAGCGCTTTTGGTGATAATGTAATGTAACAATGCACACAAGGCAAACCCTAAGGTAGCTCTATATTGTTTGTGGAACAAATAGTAGAACCACTTTGGAAAATAATGCATTCTTGGGAGCTCATTTTTCTCCATCTGCTTTATTCCCTTCATAATTTCCAAGCATTCACTTTTTGCCATTAAGAAATAAAGTTGTGTAGATCTTTGTACTCCTAACTTTGAATTTTGAAATGATGCTATAATGAAGAGGTTAGCAAAATTGATGGAAAGTGTTTCATGGCAAGACCCTGCAGCTGCAGGAAATAGTATTGACAGTGTAATGAAAATCCATAATAATACAGATTTTCAGGAATGGGAAAGAAAAGGTACAGTCAAACTAGTGTAAGTGGCCAAGACACTGGAATCTTGTCTGATCAGGTTTTAAAACCTTGATTTTGAGTATTCTGAATGTGTCAATTGATATGTGTAAGTGCACCAGTAGTGCTGGAAAGCTTTTGCACAAAATATCTTGGATTTTTCTTGATCATATATAGATACTTGTGTATGTATGGCATCTATGATTTGGTGTGGTCAGGCTCCTCTCCCTTAGCAGAAAGATCACACTAGTATGAGGAGAGGATAGTTTGTTTAGCTCCTTGAAGATGTACTGAACTGTGGGATATTTCAGGAATCCCAGTCTTTTACCAGTGGGTTTAGTGGTCTTTGCTGCATTTCCGTAAGAAGGAGATCATTTTCTGCGTGCCCTCCTCCCTGCCAGCCCAAATACGAGAGGATCTGCAAAACCTGTGGAAACTTCCACAAGCTTCCACCCTTCCCTCTGGATCACACGGAGGGAACTGAGCACACACAAGGACTCCTGAGTGCCTCCATGATGAGAACCTTCCTGATAAAACCTGGGAAGGACTGCCTGAGTCCATCTCAGTTCTCACTGTTAAATATTGATCCAAGACTAGTGCCAAGTCACATCACCAGATTTGTCTTCCCAGTTGTCCTGACAGGACACCTTTTCCACAAATTATATTCTACGGTATTTCTTGCAGGGTTTCTTCAGTACTCAGGGAATTCTCTAGGACTGAGTTTCTCAGTGCTCTTTTGCAGGATTACTGCAGTGGAAGGAGTGACCTAATGGGATAAATCTCTTTGCAATGTCCATTAACATCTTTTTGTAAAGTTCCTTCATTTCAAGCTTAATGTTCGGAGCAGTAGGGAATTAAGGAGCAGCACTTAAAATGTGGTACTGGCAGATGTCAGCGCCTAAATCTGACAACATGATTTGATGGAGGGTAGCGAATGGCATTTCTAAGCCTCTCTGTTTTTGGTGTCAGTTTGTAAGGAGGAGCTTGGGCAAGCCAGAGAGTAATACTTGGAGGATTATGAGGAATTAACCTGGGCATGGATACTTTTAACTCCTGAGGGATCTGATTGCATCTCTGCACTTGGACTAGATTGCAGCAGTACAGAACAGCCAGTGTAATTAACTGGTCGAGTTTTCCCTGCTGTTTCACAAAGAATCAGGGTACCAGTGAATCTCCTCATCTCTTAGAAAATTTACAGTGAAAAAATCTGCAGAGAAAGTTGGTTGTTTCAGCAGAAATGGATTTGCAGCTGCTGAGAAGAATTTAATTATGTGCTACTTTTAAAGAAATGTGATACGTCATTCACTCCTGCACAGAATGTCTTTTCTATGACTAAGACTTTCAGACAATCCAGGATAGCTGGGGAATAGAACTAGATTTCTTCCTTATACACTAATGTTTTCTTACGTTCAAGGCATGTTATAAGCATGCAGGCTTTGGGAAATGTTACTGTACATATATGAAGAGTTTTCTAATAATTCTGTAAAATATTAAAAATTTCAACATGGACTTCCAGCTGAAAAGATGATGTCTTTGTTAATTTGAGATGGTGTCGTTCATCTGTTGAAGTACTGGCCTAATAATCAGCTTGTAAAGCAAGAATTGGGATGTTAGTTTCACAACAGAAACCCACTGTAGTTGTGTCATGTCTTGGAGGATGAATGTTCATCTTCAGTTTTGCGCACACGAAATTCTTGTTCTTTTACCAACAATTGCAGCCTTACAAAGTGAGAGTTGTGTTCACTCACAGAAATGAGGCAAAGCAGTCATGTGGTTTCTTTGGCTGTAATATCAGATCAAAAATGTTGGTGACTGGTATCTGCAGAGGGGGTATTTTACTGTTGGAAATGTTGGCAAAAAACAGCAAGAGGTGTTTTGGCAGAGAAGCTGTGCCATGTCCCTGTTGAAGTTTTCGACCTTTCTCTAGAACTGGCCTCAGAGGGAGCTCAGGCCAGCAGCTAAGCACTGATACTGAGGTAGCTCCTGGGCTGTTCAGAGCTTTGCCATTTAACAAGGTGGTGCCTGGGAAGCTTTACTGTCTTCCTGACATCCACAGCACTGGCACCCCAAAATCAGTGGACTGGTTTTATCCCAACGTACACTGTAGTGAGAAGGGCACCTCCCAACAGATGGGGCTCAGCGAGGCAGAGTCACTTTTCCACGAGGTCATGCAAAGTGCTCCACACACTGGAAAGCACGTAAGAGCCAGAACTGTCTGAGCTGGAGCCAAGGAAGGAGAGTTCATGGAATAAATATGCAATTCCCCAGACTGACACAGCACCGAGTCCTGCAGGATTCTTTGCTGCCATCTGGTCACTGAGAGCACACAGTAGAGCCTAAATTACGCACCACGCTGTCATGCTGGTGAGGAGGAAGCACGGGTGAGCAACTGCATTACGTGCACTGTGAGGGGTTTAACTGTATTGCTCATTCCCTCTTTGCAACTTGAGGAACCCTTGGGTGCATAAGGTAATTATAGGCATGACTCAAGTTGAAATCACTTCTGGAAGAACTCCCTTTTTCCTGTTGCAGCAGTAGAAGCATCACAAACCAATGTGGAGGAAAACGGAGGAAATCCATCATTAATTTTATGACCAAGGGGAGTTGAATTTGACTATAGCTTGTTACTGTTTTCAGCACAATACTACATTTATTCTTGGCTTTCACCACCCAGAGAGAAGCAGCTATATAGGTCAAATCTGTCCAAAAGATGCTGTATGTGGTTCAACCAACAGGCACCTTACATCAGCTTTTGCAGCACATTTGGCATAATGAATGGAAAAACTCACATTTTTTTCTATCCAATCCTAATTTTTAATTTGTTTTTCAAAATGAACCAGCTTCATGCTAAAAATTCCCCATACTCATGTCATTATTCCCTTCTGGGTCCGAACAGCTGAGTTTTTTTTCTTCTTGTACCCAGAAATGATAACTAAATCTACTGAGATTTTTAATACTACTTGGAGAAAGCATTATGGATAACTCTATCTTAGGACACAGAGACTTTGATTTGAAGGAGTCATTATTACTGGAAGCAAAAGTTTACCAACACCTCAGTGAACTGCTTCTCTATTCTGTGTTGTCCTTAAACCCAGAATGGATGGGGCATTCAATGGGATTGCTTTGCATAGGGAACATTCATTTTTGTCCAAGATGAATTTAAATAGTCTACATTCCAAAGGATTGCGTCAAGTTTCACCCCCCTGAAATAACTTTTTAATTGAGATGCCTCCTTAGATCTCCTTAAAACTGTTAGTTTCAAGTCTGGTGCAATTTTCATTTGCATGAGACCTGCCAAGTAGACACTTGAATGACTTTCTTTTTGCAAAACATAATTAGACATTGTTCAGGGAGTATCCTCTGGAACTTCTTTGTGGATGGGTGAATTAATGGTTTTAACTTTATTTACCTGCATAAATCCAGGTAACAACATCTTGTATAGTTCAAGTATTCTAATTGCTTCCTGGCAAGCAGATTTTAAGACCTGCTGTGCTCCTTCCCCAGTCCTTCTTCATCTTTTCCACTGGTGTTGGAAACCTGTGAGCTTTCTGCGGAGGTATCAATCTGTGTCTTCACTGTGAGCCTCTGCTCAGGGCTGGGAAGTAATGAGAGGGTTCTGTAGAGAGGATCCAGCATAGATTATGAAGCCTGGTTGGCTGAGAAGTCCACACGTTGGCTGTCTGTTGCTGTGTGGTGGAGCTGTGATTTAGCCAGGTTTGCGCCGTGCCTGATGGGAATCGTTCCCAGGGGACCAGCAGTGCACAGGAACAATTACGGTTCGCTCTGCAGGCCCCCTGGGTCTGTTTTGAGTTTCAAGCCATTTCATGACCACATTGAGAGGATGAGAGGGAAGGCAGATGCCTTACTAGTGAGACAAGGAAGGAAAATACACATTAGTTGAACACTAACAGCATTTTAAGTGGTTCCTTTAGCTGTAACAGCCTCACCACCCCTCACTTCCTGCACATGCTCACAGTCTTCAGTGGTGCAGAAATACACATCTTGCACCCATTAACAGTTCAGTGATGACTCTGCGCAACTTCCTTCAGAGACAAGGAAAAGAGTGTGGGAGCAGTTTGGAGTCCCAGCATCTGTTATCCCTTCTGCCAAATTGCTGCAGCATGGCAACCAGATGGAAGTGATGCCATTTCTCCTCCAAAATGAACCACACTTTGAGTAAGGTTTTTTATTAAGGACAAAGTCCTGGAAACCCAGGCACAGCTCTCCCACTGGGCTGGGTGGGGATTTTTTTGGGGTTTGGTTCTTTTTGGAATGTCAATATATTCTGATTAGAGACATTGTATAGTAGAGAGTTAATGTCGTAGGGTATATGTTAAAAATAAAATTATTTTAATCTTTTAAGAAATGAAGGAACAGAAGAAATCAAGGGTATACAGCATATGGTGAACAGTAAAACCCAATCATTATTCTTTGATGAAGGTACTGATGTTTATATTTCATTTTAGCCACATGCTCTAAGCTTTCCTCATCCATTTCACATGTTAGCACAGGTGAAAATAAGTAACCAGTGTTAACATGGTTGCTTTAGTTTTAAGTGTGGTTAAACATTTGGGACACACTGTTCAAAACTGCATTATTGTGGAAGGTGAGTACAACTTGTGTACAGCAGCGAAATGCAGAGACACCTTTGGGCATCTGAACAGAAACTTCGCTCAGCTCGACCCTGCAATTATGGCAAGTGCATGTGCAATGGCAAGAAAGAGCATGTAAGCTGTGGACACTTTCCCTTCAGGAGTCTGTCTTTACATTTCATAATGTGTCTAGATATTAGATTTCTAAAGTCATGCAAATTTAATCCAGGCAGTGATCAACTGCTATTGAAGGTTTCTTTAAGCACTGAGTAAAGGCATTAATCTGCAAGATATTTGCAGAATAATTTCATGTACAGCTTCATATAGTTGCAAAACTTTGCCAGCAGTGCACTTTGAGTAATTTCACCCACATCTATCTCCGGGCAAACCATTTGCTGAGGTATTTTCTGCCATCTGTGAACATTCATCTGCAGTTTATATGCCAGATGTGTATTGGCAGCGTACATGCTACCAAAATCAAGGATCCAGAACTGTAATAGTAAGCTCAGTGTTGCAATAGAGAAAACCTTTGCAATCTACATGATTAGTTTGCTAAATCAATGCATTGTGTTTATATACAAAGATCAAAAGAATTACTTGCTGGTACCTCTAAATATGCACCTCAAGGAAGCCATTTTCACGGGTGCACAGCCCACAGCAAATGTTGATCCTCGCAGCTCTGCCCCAGTGACAGTTCAGTTATTTTCCCATGACTTGAGTATTCCAGTTGCTTTACAGCATACTTGGCATCATTTAACCCTGGCTGCCTTGCCGAGGATTTCAAAGCCACCCTTTTGGTGTTGAATTTCCCACGATACCACCACTGAACCAACTCCCTTTTTTGGGCAATGCAGGGGGTGAGGGGACAGCAACCCTAATTTAGCACAGACCTGGAGAAAGAGAAAACTGAAACAGTGATTGAGGTAATGCAGCAAGATATATATATATATATATATATCTTGCTGCATTACAATATATATATATAGGACAGGCAGGGTGTGGTGAGAAATTCTCTGACTGTTCGAGTTGTGTGGGAGGTATGCATAGAAATCCACTTAACAGTTGAGTTACTGTGAGGCATATTCTTCCCACACAGTGCATTGGAAGAACTGAGGAGGTGTATTTGAGGAGAGCAGAAGATCTGCTAATAAAAACCTAACCCACAGGCCTGCTGGGAGGGTCAGCTCATGCTGAGCCTTGTGCTCTTGTGACCAAACTTAGTAGCCTGGTATCAACGGTGGTCTAAATTTAACTTTGATAATCTTTATATTACCCATATCTGTGACTGCAGAAGACATTCCCTAGGGCAGCACTTAAGTTGGGGAGGCCTCCTCATGAGTAGGATGAGACTTTGCTAATGAGTCCTGAAGCTTCTGGCATTGCTCCTGCAGGAGCTGCTGGCTGTTCTGAGATGTCAAAGGTCTGCACGAAATGAGGCAACCACAGTGCCCCAAGGATCAAAGTAAGGCTTTGCACAGCTCAGGGACCAGCCCCAGCTCAAGCATGACCAGAGCCTTGCTAATCCTCAATTTCTGTAATCAGGGCTCCATCAGAGTCTTGGTTTGCTTAGACAGCAATACTCCCTGCACCCAGTTGTAAGGGCTCTCTAAAAGCAGCTGCAGCCACCCTGCCCAAGCTGCCTGCAGCCAGAAATGTCCTTCTGAGGTGTGACTTGCTCTCTCTGTCTTGGCAGCCTAAAATCATGGGAGATGCTACCCATGAACCCTGGGGCAATTAGGGGTGCAGTACATTGGGCCCTTGATGAGGGAGGTGTGGTCCTGCTGTAGGGAGCTCGGCTGGAGACCTCTCTCCTCCTTGTACTTGTGCTCTTGTGTTGCACAGCTAAAATTCAGTTTTTGTTTTCAGGAGTTCTTTGGTCTCTTTGTATGCTCAAAGGGAAGTTCATTCCCCCATTCTGAATTTTCTGTCCCTCTCCTGGGCCATGCCATGGAAATCACAGCAATATGTAGGAGAAAGCACCTCTGGGAAACCAGTTTCTCTCGCCTAGTGTTGCAAAATGTTGATGCTCACCACAGGACAGGGCTAATTCATGTCCATGGCACCCAACGAGACACTTTTTATGATTTCCACTATTTTCAATGTCTTTAACCAAAATGGATTAAAAAATCCACTTACCGCTTACATTTAAACCAGCTTTTTAAGTCAGAATAGTTTAGTCATGGCTTATAACTACTTAGTCCTTCTCTGCACACCACCCTTAACCTCTGCTACTTGTGTTTGTAATATGCTTAAAGCTGCTTTTCATTTTATTGGAATTTACTAAGCTACTCTATAGGCATTTTAAAATTATGACCTGGTTTCTTGAAGTCAGCTTACCTGGTATTTTAAATATCGGCTCTAGGACTCCTTTTTGTGTGTAAGACATTATTGCTATTTTAATTGTTACACTTGTAGTGCTGAACTTTGCACATGTGCCAGTTAATTGTATTTTCATGCTGAATGCTCTCCCCTGAGTTGCACAGATGATGTGGGAATGCTGGCAATGCACGGTGCAAGCACCTTACTGGGCGTGGGGCATCCAAAGGCAGAGGATACTGTACATCACTCTTTGAGGTACAACATGTAGCTGTGCAGATACAAAAATCAGAAAAAACATATCTCGGAATGCAAAAGTCCAAGTCGTTTTGCATGCACAGTTGCTGCAGGGGGCTCGGGTGCAGTTCTGCATGTAAAATGTGTGCTGGCCGTACCTGAGAAGAGACAGGCTTTAATGGCTTTTGGACCCCACTGGGTAGCAGGCTTTAGGTTATCCGTTGATGTTTAATTACATGGGATGTGTGTTAAGCAGATTGTTCCACTGTCACCTGGAAACCTTCGGGTTGGAAGCTGTGAGCTGCTGATAGCCCCGATGGCACAGCTGGAGGCTGCTAATGTGGCAGAGAGCAGATTTCCCACGGGGGGCTCGTGGAGGTGGCCCTTTGCTGTGGCAGTGATCTGACAGCCCTGGCCGGAGGGCTTTGCAGCTGGTAAGGGTTGTGGAAAGCTGCTGCACAGTCTATTAACAGAGCAGAGATTTTTTGATAGAGGCAAATGCATGACTAGGTTGGTGGAGGCTTTTCCAATGTAATTTGTTTCTCGGGTGGAAACGGTTCAGTTTTACGGGATTATATTGGTCAATTTTTCTATTTTGTTGTATGCTGTGGTATTCCCTCCACCTGCAGTTTACAAGTGGAAATTAGTATAGAATTGGAAATAGGAGCATAGCTGCTTTTCCAGTGTGTACGAAAATAAAGGAGGTGTCATAAATAGCTCTGTTTAAGTGGCTTTGTCCTGGCTGGTTTATCTGTCATTCGTTTTTTCATTTCAAAAAAAAAAAAAAAAAATTCTGTTTTGGAGGTGAAATAGCACAGAAAAAAAAGTAAATTTATTGTCAGGTGATAGCTTAGAACTAACCCAAAACACAGTTGCAAGAAGAAAGGACAAATTAAAAATTAGCTACTGGGAGAAAAAAAGAATGAGTTCATCTGATGGCAAGACATGGAAGGACAATTTCCTAAATTCAGGAAACTAAAAAGAAAAGTAACAGTACTTCACTCTAGCATAAAATGAGGCTTGTGCAGGAACAGCACAGTCAAAACAAACAGTGACACATGAAAATGAACCTCAGGCTGAGGAATACCACACTCCAATGTGTCAGTCTGACTGACCTTTCTATCTTGCTTTGTAACAAAGAGCTGGGCAGCTTGGGGGGAGGGGATTAAAACTCAGTTTTTTGTCACTGGCTTTCGAGCCCAGTCACTAGTGACTAATATTTGTGATACCTGTGATGGCAGCCTTTGGATTTCTCTGAAGTTACTACGTGATATCCCAGCTATTATCTGACAGGAACCACTTAAATGTTGGTCCTAGTGAAAAGGGAAATTAAATGCAGTGTCCTCTGAAAGATGCACCCCAGAATGAGAAATGCCTCGAATGTCTGGTTTGGCATGTGCAGTACATTAAGGCAGCATTGGAGTCAGTCTAAAATGACTGTTGGGCTCTCATATGTGTCTTGTCTTATGCTAAAATGCTAATTAGTCAATGACAAAGTAACAAAAAGGTTTTTTTGAAGAATTCCTCTTGTTTTAGCACAACTGGAAGTTGGTGCAGAGGTTCAAGGTTGTGATTTTTTTTCTCCAGAGATGCCTGTCAGCAGAGTGTGCTGCTTCTGTGCTGAGAATTGGAGTTAGTTTTCTGGAGGGATCTCTAGCCATCTATCTTCACAACTGTTAAACCCACTTGTGCTGGAAGAGGGAATCCATTGGCAGATGACCTAAGCATGAGATTTGGGTGGGAGACCTTGACTGGATCTGTTAAAAGCAATTTATTTCTTATCCATGGTAAGGTGAGGGCTGATCCTACTCATATGGAGGAGTTACCTCCAAAGAGAATCCAAACAATAGACTCCAAAAAAGTTCTTTGCCAAATGAGTCTACACCAACCTTTGTTATTTTCCAGGTAGAATATTCTACCTGATAAGTGTCACTGAGTTAGAAGATCTCAAAATGAATATTGCTGCTCTATGGGAGAGCAGTACAGGGAAGGAGTTGTCCAAATAAAGTCCATTCACAAGTAACAGTTGCATAACTTCAAAACTGGTCGACCTTTTCTTGCAGATCTGTGATTGTTCCATTTGTCCTCAAAGTTATGGACAGGCCAGTTTTAGTAGCCAGCTCTTTTTCAAGGAGGCCATGAAGTAGCAGCATGAAAGGGAAGAGATTTCAGAGATGTTGTCCTGGCAAAGTAAAGGATCACCCAAGAAGTGCTTCTCTGACCTTGAGTGAAAATCTGATTAAAAACTCAGATTATATAAATCTGAATATTCAAACAAACTGAAGAGTATAAATGGTCCCAGTGTTAGAGACATACTTAATTCTGAATAAAACATACTTGGAGGAGATACCTTACAAAGACAGAGGAAATTTAGCAGTTCAGAAACAAGTAAATTGTGCACCTCTCTCAGATTAGTCAAGAATTCTGTTTGTTCCAGATTAGCAGATAAGGATTCAAGTCTAGGCTGGACATCATAAAAAGAATCTGAAGCCATGTATTAGAGTGGCTTGAGGGGATAGCTGAGGCTGTCATTGCAGCTCATAAGCAGTAGTTGACAGGATGCTGACAGAAGTCTAAGTCAAAATCCCTGGGCTGAATGGTCTGGGAGGTCTGTCCGGGAGGACATGTGGCATGTCACCAAGGTGCTATCATTCTAATGAGGCCTGTTTATGCTATAAAATGGACTACACACTCTTCTCTGAAGATGTCAATTTATACAACCCTTGTCACATCAACGGAAGATCCCATCACCATTTGGGTCTGGACTTATATACTTGTGCTGGTTTAAAAGTAAACCAGCAGGAGAAATGAACCCAACTCAAAAGAGATTAGAAGTCAGAACTCATCATGGCTCGGCTTTGCGAATGAAGATTTGTGCAGGGCTCTACCCACGCTTGCTGCAAGCGCGCTGGTGGCTGAAAAGGCTGATGCAGGATGGGCAGTCTGGTTGCCAAAGGCACAGCAGAAAGTCTCCACAGACGGTGTTGGCACAGTCCTTTCTGCATTGTCTTTTCTCCTCGAGGCTGATTCTGCGTGTGTTCTAAAGGAATCAGCAGCGTTATGGATGGTGTGTCTCCATGCCTCCCGAATGGAGGCCAGAGTGGACCAGT
Organism: Grallaria varia; assembly: GCA_013396735.1. Lineage (NCBI taxonomy): Eukaryota > Metazoa > Chordata > Aves > Passeriformes > Formicariidae > Grallaria > Grallaria varia. The sequence continues at coordinate 242,512 of VWZG01007691.1, forward strand.
GATGGTAGTCAATATGGCCCAGGGTGAGGTATTGCTTCAGGGAGTCCTTGTATCTCCTCTTTGGGGCTCCTCTCTTGCGGCAGCCAGTGGCAAGTTCACCACAGAGCACGATCTTAGGGAGGCGGTGATCCTCCATCCTGGAGACGTGCCCTGCCCAGCACAGCTGCGTTTTCAGCAGCATGGCCTCAATCCTGGTGACTGCTGCCTGTTCAAGGACAGACACGTTGGTCACGTAATCAGACCAGTGGATGTTTAGGATAGTGCGGAGGCAGCGCTGATGGAAGTGTTCAAGGAGATGCAGGTGGCGGTGGTAGATGACCCACGAATCAGAACCAGAACTACAATTTAATAAAAACATTACAATAAATAAATTGATACAAAGGAAAATTGGTTTCAGCCCACAAAACCCAGTTGTACAACCCAGCCCTCTGGGGCACAAACAGAATGGTGCTCACCAGCCCCTGTGCTGAGCACCACGTGGTCCCCTGAGTCCAAAGCAAAAAGAGAAGGAAAACCTGTTTTCCTTCCAAAAGGTTGGTGGTTGCAGTCTGGTTGAGAGTGGCAGTTGCAGTCCTGTTGAGGTTCTGATTCTTCTCTTGATCTGATGAGTGAAAGCCTGAAGTCCCCAAACCCCAAGATTATATATGCTTGGCTTCAGAGGGGAACGCCCAGTACCTCCCCCAGGGTGAGGGTTTTCACAATGGGCAATTTACTCAGTGAGTCACAGGATATATTGGCCTACTTGATGACCTATCAGCAGACATGACCCCTCAGGTTGAGTGTGAAGGTGTTAATGATTCCCGGAGGTGAGTTATCACAGCTGAGTCATTGGTGTGAAGACAGGGAACCCTCCTATTTCTGTTTTCTCACACCCCCAGTTCATATCCCAAGGTGTCAGGTGTGTACTGGACAGCTGCTACAAACAATGCATTATTAGCAGTTCATGATGAGTGTCAGAGAGGGTGTAGAATACACAGTTCCAGTTACATTCACACAGTGATAAACTGGTCCCAGCCACGATAACTAGGACAATACTGCATAATTGCTTCATATTTCTAGTATGTCATCCATTTGAGTTCATCTTTCTATCTGTGAATAACCCTCACAACTTTAACAAAGCAATATTACAGAAGGCAGGAATTACTAAAATTGCCTTGTCTTCTCAATTTTGCCGGTGTCCCTGGTCAGGTTTCAGCTTCAGGACAGCAGGATTCCACACAGAAGCATTAGTAGCTACAGTTTCAAAACTGGTCTGTCTGTGTTGCCCATCACAAGTTGGCACTGGGAGAACCACCCAGACAAGCTTCATCCATTAAGTAGGAAGCAGGTTTGTAATGCCCCATGTGAGGGTTCAGTTGTGGTTTCATGCTTAAATGTACCACAGACTGTGGTCAAGACAGATATTCTTGTGTCCACAGAGCCATGTAAGAGCTTCAGGGCCGCTGAAATAAACTTTATTCTTCAACTCTTCCATATATTCTTGTTGGAAAAAGAAGACACTTTGTCTCCAAAAGTATGTTGTATTTTTAAATAATAAAATTGGGAAATAATTTCCAAAGCATTGAACTGAAAATATCCCTGCCTTGGGCCACACAAAGGGCAAATTTTTCCCATAGTATTCTTTCCCTTCAAGTTGGGGTGGCAAGCAAATCCTCTTTACCTAAGCCAGAGACAGGTGGGGAAATGCTGATAGTTTTTATGTAAGGGAATCAGAGTAATATGACATCCTAAGCCACAGACATGTTGAATCGCCTGGGTGCCTCCAGAGTCTTACAAGAGCCTGGGAGAGCCTGCATTTACCTGCTGCAGCTGCTAGTGCAGAGGGTTGCTCCTGATGTAGGGTGGAGAAAATCATCGGTGGGCAGCAAACACAGGGAGGCTGGACCTGTAACATTGCCATGACAGCTCAGGCTTACACAGATACAAGGCTGGGGAAGGGAAACAAGAGGCTGATTTGAACGATGTGAGTTAAGGTGAACTTGGAAAAGTAAAATACTAGAATATCTGGGGTTTGAATCAAAGTTATAAGTAGAGACCTATGGACTGTACTCGCAAATTTAGGGCAGTGCTCTTTTTAGCAAGTGAGACAAGTTCTCCCAAAATCTGAATGTGAGTGATTGTTCTGTCATTCCTGTTGGATCTGTTTTAAATTCAGAGACTATGTAGTGTTCTTTGTCAGCCTTTCTAGATACGAGATAATTCATGAAGCATTGTCAGAACAATGGAGTCGCTTCACTATCAACATTTTTTGATTAGAAACAAAAGAAGGTGAAAAATGGTCTGAGATTAGATTTTCTTAAGCATGAATGTTGATGAAGCCAAATAGAAACTTGAGGCCATAATAAGATTTTAATCAGAAAATCTAAACTCGAACAGCTTCAATAGACAGTTAGATTTGATACATTTCTGGACAGCAGTATCTGCAGTTGATTTTGTCTAAGTACCATGCTGCATTCTATTGATAGGTCATATTTCCTCAAAAAGTGTACTCTAATTAGCTGGTTAGAGCCAACTACTTAATCCCATCTTGGTGTTAAAAGTTTGTGTTGAGTTTTCAACACAGTCTGTACAAATGTGTGTTGGGATGAAACCAGATGTATCTTCAGAAGTGTTGAACTGTGAGAGCAAATGGTTGCTTTCAAGGAAGGACACATTTCAAGACAAAAAAGTGTCGTGTTGTGAGACCTTAATTATCCACTTAATTTTTCAATGCCTAAACACATCTCTATATGCTTGTGACTAATAATACTTTTTTCTAGGAGGTTATTTGATTATTTATATTATTTTACTATTCAGAGAAATCATTATATTCCTGGCAAGTATTGCCACTTTCCTTCACAGTCTATGTAAAATCAATTAGCAGAAAACACATCAGTAGAAGAAAATGGGAACAGACGTGTTCCAAGGGAGCAGTGTGAAGATGGATCTCCATAATATTGCTTTCACTGGAAGGAAGTTTCCGGAAAAGAGTAAGTGTGTGAGTGAGAGTAATGATGGAAGATTAGGAAGAACTTAACCTGTGTCTTGGGAGGGGATGAGAGATAAGGACTGTTACAGCGAGGAAAGAAATGCATCCATTGCAGAGAAAACTGGCAGTTAGGAAGAGATAGCAAATTGAGATTTGCAGTATGTAAGTGGGATTAGAGGAGTAATGGACAAGGTGAACTATAGAGTAAGAGTTCCTGGAAATACAGGTAGATTTCAGACCAGGATGCAGCTGCTTTCCAGACCTCAGAAGTAGACTGTCTCTTTTCAAAAACTAAATGATACAGGTTGCTACATATTAAAACTGATCTATCTTAACCATATTAAATGGTGTATTGGAAGTCATTTTAAGCGTATTCTAAATAAGCTAAAAGATTAAAGGAGACCTGTTGATTGGATCCTTAACTCTGGGAACTATTTATAGTTCTGAAAACAAGCTTTGTTCAGGACCCTAAGCTTCTACCTGGCTTACAGCTACTTCTCCTGTAGAAAGACGGTGTTGTGCAGTTCTCTGAATTGCAAGAAAATGCTTTAGTTTCTTTGAAGATGGGGTCTCAAACGACCTCTACATACATTAAGTGACTTTGTCAGACTGAAAGATCCCCCCATTGCCCTCACCATGCCCTTCCATGCATTCTCCCTAAATACCTATGTATGGGCTAAGAAAACTGCATGGAACAAAGTGCAAAATATACAGTATTTGGAAGGATGTGCAGAGTGCAGGTTTATCTTTTCTCATCTCTCTTACGCAGTGCTGTTATTCGGAAGCTCCCCCAGCCATTCATTATTCATCAGCTGTCTTTCTCCCCAGTTTGCTGAGCACGGTTGTGATGTGGAAGAGCACCCTTGTGGAGATGGATACTAGATTATGCAAGGGAATTATCTGCTCCAGTAAAGGTCTGGTTTCCAGGGCTTCCAAAAAAAAAAAAAAAANGTAGGGACCTAGTGTTATACCTGAAAAGATTAAGATATAAATGCAATGAATAACCTATTCCTGTAGAACTAAATCCAAGTCAGATTTTGCTAAGGCATTCTAATATGGATGAGCTTTCATCCTGATTTGGAAACTGCCTTAAGTGCACAGAACACCAGGAGTTCCAGCCTATTTCACCCGAAGCTGGGTGGCTCTTGGAGCACAGTGTGGCTGTGGAGCAGATGAGCTGTCAGATGCTGCCTTTGTGCAGTGGAGCTGCCAGATCAGGGGATGTGCAAGTGCCACCTGTCTACTGTTTATCTTAAACTTAGAGAAATAGCTAGCCAAATTTCACCCCGTGGTACCAACCTGAAAATGCCTTTTTGGAAAAGAAAATGTAGGAATTGTGACTGGTTCCTTTGGCTTACATGTAAAGAAAACACTTAAAGGGGTTGGTACAGTGATGAATTTACTTACTTTCTAAGGCTACCCTCATTCAGAGATGCTTAGTAGTCCTCTCTGGACCCTTCCAAAATGGTCTACCCCATGATGACCATAAAAGCTTCTGTCTTACAAAGCAATCTACTCCAGCTTCTCTAGTTTCCTGCAGGGGCAAGCATAGCATTTCAGGAACTTCTACCCCATTTGCTATATGTAGGGCTTTAAACCCAAAACCATAAAAAAATTGTTCTGATGTGCATGTAATTTACCTTGTTGGCCTCAGGCATCAAATGTCATGTGGCAGATCAATGACTGAAGTCACTGACAGTCACGCAGGAGATTGGAAGAGCTGTAGGATCTACAAGATGCTGAAACAATTTTTCTTACTCAAGTTTTCAGCCTTGAAGCAATAGGGCACCAAGTCTGTGATTAATTACAAAGTGAGTGCTGCCTGTCTAAGTGTTTGAAGTCCATGTCACACAGTTTAGTGGCATGTGTGATTAATATTGAGTTCACTTGATGGCTTGAGAACACCCCACCATCCCTACAAACAATGTAGACCTGTAGTGCAGAAATTCATTGGCGTTTGAATGTTTGTAATAATGTGACTGGTATGAAAATAACACCATAAAATAAAACAGCATGAACAGGGATTAAGGTCCAAATCTTTCCTTTTCTTTTAAGGGACACATTGAGATCTTGCATTAGAGACAATGACTTCTCTGGATATTGTTCGAGCAGAATTGATTTTTTTCATGATGTAATCAACTCAGCCTTAAACAGCTGTAACCATCTGCTAAAATGATATTAGTATTTTATGAGAAAGCAACTGCTTGAGGAGACTTGAGAATGTTTAAAAGCAATGTTTTTTTTCATGTCTTTTTTTAGCTAACCTGTTACTATAAATGGTGCTTCCTTTGAGAGGCCTTCTAGGAAAGGCTGTCGATGACAGACTTCTCACCTATCAGTGCAGTGTCCAGCTCAATGTCCATCTTCACGAAAATGGACAAGAAAAGTACAAACTAGTAATCAGCTTGCCAATTGTTGCGAGTTGTAAATAACTCTTTGTTCTATTCTCAGCTTTACTAATCTTACCTGACTGCATGATACTGTACCAAGAGCAGTTTAAAAGGTAACATTTTTAAAACACCTAATATCTGAATCAGACTCTAGGATGTCAACAAAGCTATTTCACAAGGAAGAATGCTCCTTTCTTTTGTGCTGCTTGAACTTCATCACCCTGCTGTGATGCTTAATGAAATCGTTGTGCAAACTGTGAATGCTGATTTATATAATCCAAGTACAACAAATGGCTGCTGTGTTTTCAATCAGCTGTGAGCTGAGAGGAACCTTGTCACACTTCATCTTTGGATGCAGCTCATGAACAATCCAAGCAGCCATTAATATAACATATTCATAAACATAAATATGCTAAAGCTATCTACTGAATTACAGGAAACTCACTGTCCTAGGCTGCCTGAACGGGACAGCCACACAGGAGGACAAGGCTTTGGGACAGCTGAGGGATGAGTACCCTGATTCAGATTCTTTGTTCACCTACTGTGGTCAAAGTGTTTGAGACAGAAAAACCTCAGGCTCTGAAACAAGCAAGGAGGGCCTGAAGAGCTTGTAAGGACTTTAGGACACAGTTATTTTTGCGGATCTGTACAAGGTCAACATCTATGAAAACAGTGGACATTTGCAGTGCACTCTTCTTGGGCTGCAGCAGATACGCCCAGTGAGGGTGAAGTGGCAATTGAAAACCAAAGTCCAAGAAAGCAAAGTGCAAGTTATGGGTGGAAGATATTAGTGGGGTGCCACTAACTGCAGGTTCTCCCAGGGAGAGCCTAAGAATGAACTGAAGAAGCAACGTCTGGATGGTGATCAGCTGCTGAAAAAAGCTAAGCGCTTCAAAAGTCTGGTCCTGAGACAGCTTAGCATTAGATGAGGTGCTCCATCACATTCAGCAGTCGCTAGTTTATAGCAACAAGTGTAGATTTAACACCAAGATATTCAAGGCAAACTTACATCACCAAGATGAAAGGAAGCCGTTTGCTATCCAGGTGAGGTGGCTGCAACCTGAATTTCTCAGGTAAAGTGTGCTCTGCTGTAAAGCACTTGGAAGGAAGTAAATATTTTACTGAAGTAGGAGACCATTTGGAGATTGAAAGCAGGCATCAAGTTCCCAACCAGGTGCACTCACCTTGCAGATCAGAACTGCTGAAGAGTTGATGGTGAAGAGCTGTTTATGTGATAAGTCTGTTGTTCTTTACTTAAAAGTCAAGCATAATTTAAGATCTAGAAACTGATCCTTCCCTTCTTTGCAATAAAATGCTGGGTGTGTTTGGCATGTTTTGTGAAAACTGGCAGCCAGTCCTTCACAAAGCTCTTAGGTTCCTGCTTAAATACCCTTTGCAGGGTGTTGTGACTGACTGCACTTTCAAGGCAATTAGCATTCCCTCCTTTCGGGCATGATTCAAAGCCAACCAAAATAACAGGGATAACCTGATTGGAGCTTTGGATCAGGCACCCTATGCTATCCTAGATGGTGTAGGGGTCAAATAAAGGCAAACTGAGAGTTTTGAGCAGTTTTTCCACATCTTTCTTGTAGGTGCTGGGGAACAATTACAATCTATACCAGCTCCTCTTTCTGTTTGATGTGGATTTAAAAAGAGCTAATTTTAAGGCATCTTTTTGTTTAATGGGCTATGCGAACTTCTTTTTATTCTGAAAATCTGCCTACCCTAAAAGTATGTCTGCGTTCCCTAGTTCCAGGAGACAACAACTGTAGAGCAAACAGTGGGACTCTACTGATGCCTAAATACCAGAACAACTTACTCTTTTCTGCAGAAGAACTTGAGTTGATTCTGTATTTGATTTATAAGTCTAATTTGTCATATACGAATAGCAGTTTATTACGAGTACCAGTAGTAAATCTTAGTACATCTTAGGAAATTTACAGTCTTTTGAATGTAAAAAATTGGTATTTTCAGTGCATCTGGAAACCCTGTCCTTGGGACATAGTATGACTTTTTATGGTGAAGCCATAAAATTATGTATAGTATATCCAGGCCAGTAATGTTATGTCTTTCTGGATCTCAGAAGTCAGAAAGTTGAAGTCAAATATTTAAAATAAGATTTATATCTTATAATTGTATTTGATCACAGGGAGAGCCCTTTGTAGAATGTCAGAGGAGTCCCTGCATTTCTTTTATAGTATAAAAGCAAATGGAAGTATATTAAAAAAACCTGAAACTGCAACATATAAAAACATATTTGAGATATTCCCAACCCAACAAATTAAGTTTTCAATATCTCAAATAAAATGCATAAACCTCTTGCAAAAATAATATTAATAAATACATTGAATTCAAAGGGTAGTTTATTCACAAACATTTTGATTAATTTTTCAGAGACATACTTGTTCAGCGGCAAGAACACCTCTCATTCTTGAACAGTCATAGAAAGTTTAAGTATCTTCTATGATTGTTTACCTAAAGTTTGTCTGTAAGTATTAAAAATTCAGTATGGTGAAGTCACAGTACAAAAACAATTTAAATTTTTTATAGCCTGCATAAAAACCTGCTGCAGTTTGTGCCTGACTAGTGTTGAATGAGGCATGAACTGAAATCCAGCTGTGACTGCTTTGATTTTCATTCATGTTAAGTTGCATTAGAGTCCAATTCAAACAAAACTTCACTGCATGTCAAGCTATGCCATCAATGCCATTGCGTTTCACAAGGTAAACACGACCTGAGCAAAGGTGGCAAAAGCAGGTACTTGTTCCTTGGGAATTTGTCCCCAGTAAAGTGCATGTCACACAGGCAACCCCAGGAAGAGCAGAAGACAGATGGCCATTTGAATCATAGCAAGTAACTCTGGGAACAGGAAAATGTGTGACAATCACAGTAAACAGTTTAAATATATTTGTATTTTAAATTTAGCAGGATAAGAATAGATCATGCCATTGCACGGCTTTGGCTATACAATTCTCCTGACAGTTGAGAGAATTTCCAGATGAAGAAAGGACAGTCATGGAATTGTTTAGGTTGGAAAAGCCACTCTGTCCCCAGCCTGCAGCACTACATGTCACTCAAGGGCAGGACCCGTCACTTCACCTTATTGAACCTCTCATGCCTTTGACCTTGTCCCATTGAGTCAGCCTGTCCAGATCCCTCTGCAAAGCCCTCCTGTTCTCCAGCAGATCAACATTCCCACCCAATTTGATGTCATCTGCAAACTGACTGCCCTTGGTCTGCTTGTCTGGACCATGATAAAGATGTTACACAGAATTGGTCCCAACACCGAGCCCTGGGGGAGCCCACCAGTCACTGCCCCCAGCTGGGTGTAACTCTGTCACCACCACTGTCTGGGCCCTGCCATCCACACAGTTTACCCAGTGAAGAGTGGTCCAGTGCAAGCTGTGGGCTATCAACTTCTCATGGAGGATGCTGAGGGAGACAGTGTCAAAGCCTTTGCCGAAGTCCAGGTAGAAACACCCACAGCCTTTCCCTCATTCACTAAATGAGTCATGGAAGGAGATCAGGTTGGTCAAGCAGGACCAGCCTTTCCTGAATCTGTGTTGTCTGGGCCTGACTCCCTTTTGTCACACGTGCTGTGTGATGGTACCTGGGATGATCAGGTCCAGGACCTTCCCCAGCACGGAGGTCAGGCTGATAGACCTGCAGTTCTCCGGATCATCCTTCCACCCCTTCTTGTAGGTGGGCATCACATTTGCTGACCTCCAGTCAACTGGGACCTCCCCAGTTAGTCAGCACTGCTCGGAAATGATTGAATGAGGCTTCTCCGTGTTTTAATTTCATGCACTATAAGCATAGTCTGCTTGAAGGGAGCAGCGCCCCGTTTTCCTTTCTGGAACAGCAGACATCATGAGACTGCAAGGAGCATCTCTGTCACTGTGGGCTGCTCTTCCTGCTCAGCCATGCAATAAGTTCCTGGTCTCCTAACACCGGCATCTAGGGGAAAAACACCAAAGCTGTGCCAATTAAATATTCAAATTGCGTATTTATACTAAAGTGTTTGGCTTTACTGCCTGTCCACGTCTTGTATCCAAAGGGTTGACTATAGATGTCACTAAGTCAGGCTGCTGTGGGCTTGTTTAGATATTTTTTACCTCTTAGAACATCAGTCTTGTGGGACTTTAATGTATCTGTTTAGGACTAAGTATAAGTAGGAGGTTGATTAACAGAAAGTAGAACATTGACACCTCACAAAGGTCAAGGCTGAGCTTTGCTTGATTAGAGAGATGCAGAACTTGTCACTTCAGTGGCTTGAATGTTGACTTAAAAGCACCCTCAGTTATCTTAATGCTGACAGTCACTAAGGTCAGAATATAATTCATCATTAGAGAGTGACTGCTTTTGTAATCATGCTATTTGTCCTGAAGGACTTGGAAAGACATCTAGACTTAGCAATTCCTTTATCTCAGAAATTATAATCTCTTGATGAAATTGCTTTTCTACGAGAAGTATCTTCTTGTTTTCTTCTGGTCACTGTTTTTGCTTTCTCCTCTCAGTTGTGATCCTTTAGTGCCCTGCTTGATGAAATCAGTTTGCTTGAGGAAATTTCAGCCAGCTCTCAGAACCTGTATTCTGGATCAGCTCCCAGATTTGTTTCCTGTTCATGCACTAAAAATGCTGTCATTAATAACCAATTTGCATGAAATTGAACCTGTTAGAAGAGGATTTAGCATTTGACATGTATTACTTCCTATGAGGAAACTTAAGTGGGGCTTCTTAAAGCAGCAGGAATGAAGTCCCTGAGGGCACAGTCTTTGCTTGTATCAGCTTCTCCAGACGCTCCCTGTATATGATTCAAGGAAGAACCTCTGGCATTTGTATTCCTGACACTGGTGTTATGTGTCTATTTGCAGAGAAAAATAAAAGTGTGTCACCCAAAACAAAGTAGAAGCTTAAACTCAGCTCTGCAAACTATTTAGCCTGAGAAAATACCTTCGGAGCAAATTAACTTTCACTTATTCAGATCATCAAGATGACAGTATCATAGGGAAGGATTGTCCAAGAGGCACTGTCTCTGACATTTGGAATCAGTGTTCACTATTCCAGAATCCTGTGTGATCTCAGATATATTGCTGTGATTGTCAATGGTGATTTAGTGAAATTGTGAAGATGGTACTACAGAGATGGAGCAATGAGAAGGAGGTACCTTCAGCCGTATGTTCTTTACTATATATAGCGTGTGTACATGTGTATAAATATACAGAGAGGAAACATTTTAAATTAACTCATAGAAGCAGTTATAAACCATTTTTAAAAAATCTTTGATAAATCTTTCCAGTGAGTTTCAGGTTGAAATCTTGTTTGGTTTTTTTCTTGCATTTATGACATCATCCACCTCCTGGTAAAGGAAAAAAGTGGAAAGGAAGACTGCCAAAAAAAGAGAGAAAAATAACTATATTGAATGTAAATTTAAACAGCTTCAGAAAGCGCAGTGTTCTTTGAAAAACATGAAGATTTTAACCAGATTGTGTGATTAAAAACTGGGTCAATCATGTTTTTTCATTAAAAATGCAGACATTTGGGTTAGTTCTTATTTTAGCATCAAGCATGTAAATATGCCATTAAGAAACACTTTCAATCTAGCATCTGAATTTCAAGAAATAGTACTACTTTCCTGTAATTTGTGGTGAAAATCTTGTGACTGAGTTTTTTCACAGGCATTTGTGAGATATTTGTACCAGTGAATTTCTGGACTGGCAGGTGATACGGAAAGCACAGGAAACGTACCTAGCTCTTCAATAGATGCAGTTTAAATGTGTGACCTTTCCACAAATCTTTTAAGGATTTAAATTTTTTTCTCCCAACAAAGCTATAAACAGTAATAAAAACACTGATGGTTGGCTACTGATATTTTTAAGTGCCTGTTTGAATTGATGAGGAAGCAGGGTCAGGGAAGGAATTTTGAGCAGAGATCACCAGTATTGCCAGATACTTCACAAATGTGTTTATAAGCCAGGAAAGAAGCTGCTTCTCTCAAGGCTGAGAGGAATGAATCACTGAAGTGGGAGGTATAGTGCCATCCAAGAAAAGGGAGAATCTATTCTCCTGTGCTCCGAGCCAGCTGCTTAATAGATTAATACTTTCATATACATCGGTGCTGTTGCAAATCAAGGCAAACATCCTCAGCTCTCCGTGTTCGACTACATCAATCTCTGTGGTGTTCATGCATGGCTCGACTCCCCTGTAATGTACATGTGATAGATGGAGGTGTGATTGTGATATATGCCGCAAGCATTTAAAACATCTGCTTGACCCATTCTCGAAAAGCCCTTCAGCTGTTGGTGACCTCCAGTTATTGAGAGGACACTATTATGGTTTTATCTTCAGCATCAACAAGGCGAGTCCATTAAGGCCAGTCACACTGCTGAATACAACGCAGTGTTCTCTAAGGCATGGCTTCTCTTATCATCTCTCCCAGGATTTGGCAATTGGTGATTTTAGTCCTAAAGTGCTGAGTTTTGCATTTTGATGTGCAAACCCCCCATATTTGCTGATATTCTTCTGTTGGTTCTGGGTTCCAAGCTCATGAAGGTGTGTTTCTATCTCCAAAGTAAGAACAACGTTTAAATTTACAACCATTTCCTTGTTTCACTTTGAACACTATAAACAGCTATAAAAACATTCCAGCAAAATGCTTTTATGCAATTGGAAACCTGTAAAAATGCATTTTAGAATGTATTTGATATTAGTCTGTCTTCCCAGTGTTTGCTTAGGATTTCTCCAAGACTTGGACCTTGGAAGTGAAGAACATAATGTGGTGGTGCTTGGTTTTGTTACTGCCTTTCACAGAGGACTTCAGAGCTATTGCAAGGACTGGCAAACAAACCATGTCTCATCTCCTCGCTCAGTGCTTCTGTGTGGCTGCATCATCTCTTTAATTCAGGGTGGAACTTCCATCTGTCTCTTCTCTCACTTCCATATTTCAAGTTTTGTCTTCATTTGTCCTGTCATTTCTCAGACAGCGGAATGCAATCTTCAAGGGAGATTGAAATTAGTAAGAGTCTTGAGATTTTTGACATGTTCTGTAAAAGTCAAAAATGTGTGGTGAGCAGAGAAATTTTAGTAAGATGTTCCCAGCAGCAGCTCAGGTCTGTCTTTGTACTGACAACCTGCTCTTTCTGGAACGGTGAGTGGCTGCCACTGGCGCAGTTGGATTCTGTCCCTTGGTTGGTATGTTTGTACAAGGACAAAGGGGCTGAAGCAGGGTCATGTTTCTGCTGCTGGCAGCAGCACCACTGGGGTGCTGCCCTGTGCCCTGCTGTCCTGGCTCAGGCCCTTCTGTTCCCAGAGATGTTTGCAGTTAGACTTGGAGAAGTGTTTCTTCTTTAGAACACTTCTAGCTGAGCTTTTCTGAAATGCAATAATGATGAATTTATTAGACATAATGATATCCTATGTGAAAGCATTTGGTACTGAGAAAATCTTTGGAAAAACGGGTCAAAGGCAAGTTTCACTTGTCAGTCAATCCAAATTTTTAGAGCTGAAGCTGAGTTGCATACTATGTCTCATGTGCCATCCTAAATTTATATTCAATACTGCAACAGTATCTTTACTAGAGGCAGTGAGAAGTATTGGCCATTAAAAAGTAATATTATATTGCACAAAAAAAGGTTGTATAAGGAGCCCCAGATTTAAATGGGAATAGATGAGTTTCCTTTTTTATTTACAGCATTGTAATTACAGAAAGCAATTTTTTCAAACAGTCATGGAACTTCTACTTGTTCTTTTACCATCTAGACCACCTGCTGGCCACTGTACTCTCTGTGTAATTACTGTGCTATAGTGTACAGCTGATTGTCATTCTGGGGTGGTAGCTGGAAGGCAGATAAACTCTACTAATAAAATCTGTGCTTTCATGAAGCTTCCCGATCCACAGGCAGAAAGCAGAGAAATAGGGAAAAGTACACTCTAAATTCAGTAAGTTTTAAGTTTCAAGCTCAAGTTTTTTAACCTATTAAGAGTTATTTCATCAAGATCTTTAACAGAGTAAATTAGTTCTGCAAAACTCCTGCAAGGGGATCAGTGACGTACTCAGAAGCTGGACTGTCAGGTTAGTGCTTTTGTAACTTCCATAAATACTGTTCTTACAGGAGAAATTTTTGAAGCCATGCACGTTGAAGCCAAAACTGCTGTACAACATTGACTCAAAACAATTCTCCAAACCACGTTTCTGTCTCAGGCCACAGAATTTTCTAGGCCCACTGCATGTCCAGTTTAATTGCAGCAAATAACAATTAGGTTGGGTCTTTATCCAGATAATTTTACAGGAACAAGCTTCTTCCAGATTCTTACGCTGGCATAATGGATCAGAATAAAATACTGGGTGCCAGGGCACGTCCCACTGAGGCAATTGCAATACTGAGTCATTGCAGTGTCAAGTTTTGCACTATGATGAATAGAAATAATATTCTGTAAAATGTGAGCCCTTCAGATTCAGCACAAGATTGCGTATGGGAAACAGCCATTCTTCTGATGCTGGCAGTTTTGCACCTATTTTAAAGGGTATATAAGTTTTTGTGTATCAACTGTGGAACAACTTCAACCAAGAAAAACAACACCAGCGGTTTTTCTCAATATCCAAGCTAATCAAATCACATTTTGGCAGATCTATTTCCTGTTTGGTTTCTCTCCAATGTTATTTCTAAGGACGAATGTGACAGAGTCAGTGAAAATGAAGGAGTATCTCTTCCAATAGACTGTAGTCACATGATACCAAAGCATTCGTAGTAAATCAATCCTCTTACTTAATCAAGGTATGGAAAAAGTTCTATTCATTATCCTGTGATTATCCTGCAAAAAGCAGAGGAGCATTGGTTTCTGAACGACAGCTGCATATTGAGATTCCTTATTCTGAGGTCCAAATCTGGTGGTAACTTGTGAGCCCTCTCACTGGTTTTTCCTCCTTCAAACTACTTATAGAAGTGATTGTTTGAGTACTCTACAGTTTACTTTCAACCTCCCTGGTTCTACCCTAGATTTCTGAGTAGAGCACTACTTCTACAAAGTCAGACTAAGCCAACTGTGTGCTCTCCCAGAGCTCACGTTGTCCTAAAGCACTGACTTACTAGAACTGATGGGGGGGAAAAAGCTTAGAAAATACACTGGAAGAAAATACATACACTGTATGTAACATGTAGAGTAACATGGAGTAGATCACAGAATCATAGAATCAGCTGGGTTGGGAGAAACCTCCGAGATCATCAAGTCCAACCCTTGATCCAACACCACTGTGATTATTAGATCATGGCACTCAGTGCCCCATCCAGTGTCATCCTAAAAACCTCCAGGGACGGTGAATCCACCACCTCTCTGGGCAGGCCCTTCCAATGCCTGATTATTCTCTCTGACATTGAGAGAAAATGTTCTGAAACATTGCCCTGAAACAGCCTACTGCAAAAGACTAATCCCTTGAGGTGGTATTTTTATAAGATAGAATATAAAAACTGGTCTCTAATAATGTCTCTGGGAAACCACAATACAAGAAATCAGATCAGTGGCTCAGGACTGCCTCAGGCCTTGCTCTTTGAGCTCTGCCTGGCTGAAGATGTCCAGAATTCATTTCCTCTTCAGAATAGTCTTGAACTGAAGACATCCTGCTAGTTTTAGCCTGTGTGCAAGCTTGTGCAGGGAAGTGTTGAGTGGAATGATGCTTAGCTAGGGCAGCTGCTGCACACATGTCCAGAATGTGTCTGGCTGGCGTTGGAGGCTCACAGTCCCCTGAAATCCATTTGTGAGGCAACACTTGGGGTGTTCATAATGCTGCAGTTTGGTCCAGGCCACTGGGAATATGTGAGCAACACCTCGTTTAGGGAGGGCTTTTGTGAGTCTCCATGTCGGTGTCATTCATTCCTGTGAGAGCAAATGGTCTCCAGGTGGTTTTGGTGCAGAAGGCACCGGGAGTGAACGGTTGGGAAATGGGAAAAGCCCACTGCTTTTCTTCTGCAGGCAGTCACAGAACTGTCTTCAGCTATGGAAACAATCCAGGAGGAACAGCATAATTAGAGCCCAAGGTCTGTGGAAGGCCTGTTCTCTAACCTGTTCACGTCCAGCCATCTGTGCTGATTTTGGTCCCTTGAAGTTTTCTCAGCAAATCAATTCTGTACCTTCTCCATCTGGGCCTGTAGCACACCAGTTTGCATCTAACACAACAAAGCACAGCCCATTTGCACTTCTTGCCTCTCTCCCTCACCCTTTGCATGAGTGTTGTCCTTGGCTCTGTGCCTCAAGTGCTGGTCCACACAGACTGTTGTGTTTTGGTGTCCTGGAGTTCAGAGGCTCTTGGCTCACGTGGGGGCTGGGGGGATTACCTCACCCTCCTCTGATAATGGCACTGTCTTCTGAACCATGTGGATCTCCTCACCCTTTGGAAGCTGTGAGTCAGGAGGTGCGGGGAGTCAGCTGCTCCTGTGTCCCAGTGAGTTCTTGGCTGCATGCACTGCCATTAGGTCAGTTTAGTAATTTAATTTTTTTTCTGGGAAACTGTGACTATCCTGGAAAATCACTATTCCAAAAGGTTTTTTCTGCTTTTTATGCAGTAACTGCAAATCAGTGGAAGAGTCCTGCCCTAAACCAGATGTTATTTCTCCCTTGGAGTGACTTTGAAGTCCTTTTTGATTCAGTCCACTGGCATTTGTCTGATTTGATGGCTCCTGTGGACTCCAGAAAGATGGATATCCCAGGTTAGGATACTGGTTATTGTTTGGCACTGGCACCTTCAGCCTGCAGAACTCAGTTTGGGTGGGAGCTCTGTTCCAATGAGACCTAAGCACTTGATAAAAATCTAATTAAAGTGGTGAGGTGAAAGTGTGGTGTCCTCATGGTCAGTAGGAACTTTGAGCAGTAGGAAATCAAAGGCTACTTACAAGCTGCTATTTTGTCTGAGCAATGGTGGCAGGATTAGTCTTTAACAATGAGTTGTTGAGTAGCTGTTACATCAGAAACATCCACATGTATAAATTCCTTTATCCCTGTTATAGTCCTATATTATTATCTGAAATAAATGCATTATTGTAAAAAGTAGAAAGATTAAAAAAGCAGCAATAGTTTTGCACTGTCTGGGAAATGAACTTGTATATTTAGTATTGAGTTTCTGAAGACTTAAATTGGTACTGTAGGGCACAGGCTCAGAGAATTTTGTTATTAACTCTGAATTGTATTTAAATTCCTCACTTGCCAATGAATTCGGCTGAAAAATTTGAATTTAGGCTTCAATTCCAGAAATATTTTTTTCCTACCTTTTTTTCCTTCGTTATAGCTTAAAGAAAGTTGTAAAAGTCTGATTATGGCACTGTTTTGGAATGGCATATTGTCTTCCTGACTGGTGGAGTTCTTGATACTCATCAAAATCTCCAGCTGGGGGAGTGCCACAGAATGCTCTTGGCTTTCACCTGGTAAAGGTCTGGGGCATGTGGTGATCTCTGTGCAAAATGGAGAGATCAGCAGGGCTTCAAAGCTTTCAAATTACAGTGGCATTAGAAAAATTTCAGTGAAGCACACAACTGTGCACTCTCGCAGATGACCTCAATAGCTTCTGCATGGGGCGGATGCATATTGTTGAATTCTTCAACTTTTAAACCCTGTTTTAATGTTCATGCATCTGAATGACATTACTGACACCACATGTGAATTGCAAGGCTTGTACTAATTATGCTGAGGCATTCTCTAATTTTTTAACTACATGAAACATCAGTGGAATAAAACTATTGTGTAAATTAAGCTGAAAAAAGCAAAGGTTGAAAAGGCTCATTTTTCTTAGGAGCATATCTTTCTTAGGGAATGGAAAAGTAGTGCACAAAACAGATTTTAACAAGACTGATAGTAAAGTAGCTTTTGAGACAAGGGCCAACGGAGCTCATGTACTGTGAATATACAGTACAGTGAAAAAAAACGGTGAAAAATGGCATCTCTCACTAAAATGCTGGCAGTTTCTCCTGTTCATAGCAAGAAAAAATTCTTCCAGTGGTAGGATTTGGAAAGCACTGATGTTTTTTATTTCACTGTTTTTTATTAAGCCAATAAGAGTTTCTTATGTGGTCAATTGTAAGGTATCATAATTTCTGTCTCTCTAGGAGCTTAGATTCCTTTCTGTATGCTTACATTCCACTATTCCTGCTAATGTGCTGTGCAGGAAGAATTGCATTACACAGCTCTGCTGTGCAGCTGGGACTTCCTGGAGGTTTGCATTTTTAAGGCTTTCCCCATCATACCTTGCAACTGAGACAGCAAATAAATCCTGCAGGTCACACACTGTGGAGAACACATGGCATTTGGGGTGGGGTGGGAACTGCTGTCTGTGCCCCAGCACTGCTCGGCTCTGGACACATTCCAGTGATCTTATTGACATCTCTGGATTTATCCTTGGGAATACTGCTGTGTAGTGGGAGCAAAATGAAATGCTGTTAGCAAACTGATAATTGAAAGTAATAAAAGCCTTAAGCAAATGCATAAAACTCTTCCCAATCATGGTATTTATGGGCCCAAACTGTTACAGAGATATTTATAGGTTTGATAGAAATACAAAACATATGGTATCTTTATCTGGAAATATTCTTTCAATTATATCCTGCATGGATCTCATAAACATCCCTCTTTCATCTAAAAATTCTT
Organism: Grallaria varia; assembly: GCA_013396735.1. Classification (NCBI taxonomy): domain Eukaryota; kingdom Metazoa; phylum Chordata; class Aves; order Passeriformes; family Formicariidae; genus Grallaria; species Grallaria varia. The sequence goes on from VWZG01007691.1 coordinate 260,497, forward strand.
CAGTACATTAGGTAAGAAACATCATTCTATTTTGTAGGGGAATGTGGTAAACAAACATCTTGTTCTAACAGATGTTGCAGTGTCTTACAGATTTCAATCAGCAAAAGGAATATTCTATAAGTTTTGGCTTTGGCAGCTCAAAGTACTGCAGCTGTTGGGCCACACATCATGTATTTTTTTTTCTATCTGTTATATTGGAGATTGTGTAGGATCAGCACATTTTTTCCTGGTTTTCATCTGTTAAAGTATAAGTGTCTTAATGTCTGCTTTTTTTTCAGTGTGCTAAAAATCTACTTTGCAAATGTAGCAGGATCATACCTTAATGCTCCCCTAATATCTCTTTATAAGGAATTTTTGAGAGTACCTTCTCCAGCTTTTTGGTCTCTGGAAACTGTGCTTATAGGAACTATGTTGGCCTCTCCATTCTGCGCCACTCTTTCAAAGCAACCCAGAATTAACTGGGAAAGTGCCTTCCAGAATCTGCAACTCAGGTTTGACCTAAGCCTGAAAGGAAGGAAGAGACTCAAAGAATAGCTGTGAAGGTCAAGTCAGAAGGCAGTTTTATGCTTTATCTTGCCTTTGAGTGAAGCCTGGTCCCGGCCAGTGCTACTGTTGTCTCTGCCTCTGCCTTTCCTGGAAAGGGAAATTAGCACTGGCTCATGTCTGTGGCTTGGTTGGGGCTGGGGAATATTGTGCAACATTTTTACTGAGGTGGCAGTTTCCTGAGGCAGGATTCATAAACCCTGTGCTTGTGTTCATCAGGGCTAGACAGGGAAGCGAACCTGGAATTTTTTATTGCTTTTTTAAAATATTTTTTTTTAAACACCTTGTTAGATCTTGGAAAATTCTACCTTGTCTGAGGTATTGTGTCTGAAAGAGTTTCCTGGAGGCCAGGTTGTCTCTGTATCTTGCAGGAGCTGAACTGTAAATGCACTGCACACACTGTGTTTGAGCTCCTTAGTGGAAGCTTTGACGTTGCAGCTCTAGGCTGGAATGGACGTTTTTGATGAATCCCTTATCCCGTTGTTGCCAATGTTGTTCCAGATATTGCTCCTTCTTAAGGAAAGGTCCTCTCCAGCCTTGCTTGCCATGACTGCAGCTTGATTGCATTACCCCTGTTTTGGTAGATCGCCTTATGTTAAACCAAAATTTCTGATTTTTATTATCTTGTCTGTAAACTATATTGGTCTCATTGATTATTCTTACTTGGAAGTTTTGGGCATGATTATCTCTGGCTTAGGAGGGCTTGTAGGAGGATGTCAGTCCATTGGACGGCTAATGAAAGTTCCTTTGGTATTTGCCCCAGGCTCTAATGCTCTTTTATAAAACTTTCCATTCCACATTTTCTTCCTCCCCTCTCCCCCCTCCACCACATTTAGTGCTACCAATCCCCTACTTGGCTTCTGGTTTGTCTTCAATATTCATATAACACCTCTTATTCTGGGTCTCTGAAGTTACGGGACTTTCCTCAACGTCCTTCCGGATTCCTGTTGCCTGCATACAGTTAAGGTGAGTATCAGGAGGTGTAATTTTTTCCTTCCTCAGCTCCTTCTCTTTGTTCAGTTTATTGTGTAATGGGTTGTAGAGTGAAGTGTCTGGTTTGGGAGTTTTATAGTTTGTTTTCTGTTGTTCTCATTTGATTTCGGTTTTAAAATGCAGCACAGTGTGAGCTGGTGAAAAAGACAATTCTTCCCATCTTCTTGACACTTTCTGGATTCTTGTGAGGAAGGTGGAATCTATTGGCATGTCTTACAGGTGTGTCTGTATTGCTGCATCTTAAGTGCAGATCATGTTGCTGCTCTTATTCAAGAAGGATGTTCAGAATCTCTTCGCCTGGTACTTCTGTTTATTCAAAAAGCAAACCACAGAGACACAATGTAATTGGATAGGAAAACAAGTTCTCTTTAAGTCAGGGAGCACTGGAGAAGCTAATTTTCCTGATTCTCTAGCACATGCATCACTGATCACTGGATATAAATTATTCAGATGTTAAGAGATCACAGTTGTAAATACAAAAGGAGTTTGTAGCAATAATCACAATAAAACAATGTTACTAAATTACAGATACAAATTATTCCTTTCATCATCCTGCATTTTTTTCTGTTTGACCTTTGAACTCTGGCATGTGCTTTGGGTGTGGAGTGCTGTGGTAGGAGGAGAAGCCACAATGATCATGGCATAAGGTTTTCTGTGGCTCAGAATGCAGAGCAGCAGAGTGGCAGGAGGTATCAGCAGGGCTAATGGCTCCTCGTTAGTCTGTGCATGAGTGATTCTTCTGAATCTTCCATTCTTCAAATGTGACCATTGCTTTAAAACCATTTGAAGTGATTTTGGGGAAAGGTAATGTTTGAGCTTCAAACCACACAGTTTAAACCCACCCAGAGTGACAAGGAAGAGTATAAAGGATCCTGATGGGATTACTGACCCAAGGGATGGAGTGGTGACAAGCATGTGGCTGCTTGGCTTTGGTACTGTTCGCAATCTTCCTGTGGAACTGGTTTAGCTGGGAGAATACATCAGTCCTATGCTGTATAAAGCACTCTCAGGCCCTCTGTCCCAGCTGCCTGCTCTGTGCTGCGTGAGCTTTGCAGAAGAGACTGTGGAGTCTTCTGTCAGGAGAAGGAAACATTGATGGAAGAGCTTTTATTCTGAGCAGGTAGACTGAGTGCCCTGTAAAGATCTTGGGATGGACTTAGAACTTGTAACACACAGGATAAAAGCAAAATTTTCTTCTAAGTGTCTCCCTGAGAAGAATAAAATTATCCTCACAACAAGTGAGAACCATCTTTTCCTCATCTGTGCTTATCAAGACTGTACTGCTAAGTAGTGAAGCAGTGTCTAGTTTGACTTATTCAGGGTGGAAAAGTCCCCTGTAGAGACAGTTTTGTGAAGCTGATGTTGTTGGATGCCGCTTCAGCATTTCACCTTTTATGTGTGAATTAGTGCTATGGAAAATTAGCGCAGGGTGTTACTGTGCACGTGTGGCTGCTGCCGCTCCCGACGCTGCAGTGCCCGTGTAACGCTGTTCCAGCCACCTGCCTTACCAGGGGCTGCCTGAAAAGGTCTGATGGGATTCTCTTCCAGTATTGGATTGAAGTAGCAGCATCTTGGGAGATATATTATTCCAGGTATGTGAAAACCCACTGCAAGGCCTGAGAACTTCTGAGCTTTCGGTTGTGTTATTTGTGGTTCATCCTATGAAGAGCTAAATACAGGTCCAATGTCAATAGGCTGAGTGCCCACCTTAATTTAAAGCAGCAAATAACTAACACAGGCAGGCTCTAATGTTCGTTTGAGAAAGGACAAGTTCTGTACGTGAAGAAACTGGAGCAACAATGCTAAGTGTCAGTGATTATCCTTCCTGTTACACAGAACTCTTACAATAAGAGACATCAGGGGATCCATGACAGGCCCTGGTATAAGCTGTTATCTCACATCAACTGCCATGTCTTCTAGAGGAGTTGCAGAACTGTGAAACCATTTGTGGGAAAGAGAAACAATTGCCTTTAGGGAATCAACACTTGAAAAAATACTGTGATTTCAGCACCTACTGACTGATTTCTAGATAATGACAGATGGCTCTTCTGCTCCAGACAAAGGCACCCACTGTTGCACTCCTCTGTGGAAGAGGCTAGGCTAGCGTCACCCAGAATATCAAGCAATGTGCAACTCTGGTTATAAAAACAAATCCTTGAAAAATCTCTTGTTCTTGACAGTTTCTATTAAGTGATTCCCACAGTGCAAGCACATCAAATGTTGCCTTGGAATTGCATGGCCTGCTTTGGTCAGTTTAAGTGAATAATGCAGCTACCCTATGGCTGTGAAGCATCTGTTTGGGGCAGCTGAACTAAGCAGGTTATGAGACTAACAAGGTTGTGAAAGCAAATCCTTCTCTCCTCTAATTCCAAAAAAACCCCTATAGTGGTATTGCACCAAGTGTTGGTTTGAACCATTTTAATCTAAGAGCAGAACTGCCAAATTTGAGGATAAGCATGATATCCATTACACTGATTTATCAGAGTAAAAGGGGAGTTGTATTAGTAGTTTGGGAATTTATTGTAGTGCATAAATGGCATTTCCATCAGCAAAAAATGAGAAGGTTGATTTATAACAGATAACTCCAATAATTTCTGAATTTCCATATTAATAGGAAAGCGGTACTTCCATTTTTGCTATTATCCCCATATGTGCCATCTTCTTATAAATATGGAAATTTGGTAATTATCTGCAGAACTACTTTATTTTCAAATTACACCATAGAACTTAATGAATGGATTTTTTTATTTTTTGTAGTGTCATATTTTTAAGTGTTTTATTGGATCTGGACTACTGTATTGAAAGACAAACTCTCTTTGGCAATATTTGATGTGGTATCTACAACTAGATGGCTGCTAACTTGTTAATTTTCCTTTAACCAAAAGCACAGAACTGAGACATACTTATATTAGATGTTATTGATTTGTTTCCTTCTGTTTTATGACTTTAAGGACAATACGCTGAATAGGAACTTGCAAAACATACATTGTTTATCAAAAAGGAACTCATGTAAACAGTATTGATGGTGAATAAAACTAATGCTAAAACTCTGTACCATTACGTGGTGATAAGGTAAATATTAACACCTTCCATACATGCTGGCAGTCTTCTAGAAATGTCTTAGTGCTAGTTACATATAAGGAAAAACCTGGGAGCATCAGGCATGACATGTTAGTTCTTGATGGATAGTACAGTACCTTGAAGAACAAGCAGTGTCTGGGATTCAAATGGTCCAGAAGGAAAACTGCCCTGCTGGGCTTTGGTCACCCATGTAATCACACAGCTTTTTCAGTGGGATCTCTCTTGATATCAGAGTTGTCCAGACGTACTCAGCTGTTTCACACAGGCACACGTGTCCTTTGAGTCATTCTTTAGTATTGAGGCAATAAAAAGCAGAGTGAAAGCCATGGACATGGACTATTTACAGTAAAAAAGCAAACCTTTTTCCCTATTACAAAAGCCATCAGAGCAGGTATCTGCTGATGGGGCTTTCCACGCTGGAGAAATTCTGAACTAAGTCAACCAGGGAAAATTTGCCATGTGAAAGCTGTTCCGGTTTCTATAAAGGGACCTATACCTGAGGAGTCATGGTTCTGTCTTAAACTGTGTATCTAGGAGCTTTCATGTCCAAAATTTGGAACAAGTGTCTTAACACTTGGCTGAGAGGGATATTTTTTTAAAAATCTACGGTATCAGAATAAGAGTTTGTGTGCAGATATCAGCAGAAGCTGAGCACGGTGTGGATAAGCAGTGGCTAGGATGGCCTTTGTGGTGATCAACACAGAGGAAACAGATGGTCAGATGTAGACATTGTGTTAATAAGGAGAACCGTTTAGAATAGGAGTTAGCATCTCTATGGATAGGAATGTAGTGATAGTCCAAACTTAATTACCAGAGCATTAATTTTTACCTGAATGAAAGTGGCGCCAGTCAGAATGTTGTGAAGATCTGCCTTTCTCAGAATGTACTTTCTGCACCACTTTGAAGATGTACCCTTTGCTCTTAGTCCTTGTATGGTTGAAAAATGACACACTCCTTGAGCTGTGCAGCCTGTTGTGGGGGGAAGCCACATCTGTAATGCCATGGACAGAAACTATGCTCATTTACAGCACTAGCCACTCTGATCATCAAAAGGATTTTATCAGCCTCTCTTCAGAAAACAAATGGTGTTTGATTCAGCTGGGCAAAGTGATATTTCAGAACTGGCTTCAGCATTCTTTTGGTAGCTTGACAGTTGGTCTGCAGGAGATGAAACAGAGTAAACAGTCTATTATAGCTGAAATTGGAAGCAGGCACCTTGAAGCATGTCTTGAGTGTGCTTATGTTCCATATGGAATTATAAGAGAAGGTTTTTTTATTATTTCTGTGGCGTCCCTGTTAAAATACTCATCTTGGACATTGGAAAATAAAGAGCTTGGATGAAATGATAATGACAAAATTCTCTTGGAAATTTGGTTACATCTGATGCCCTGGTACATTTTTAAGGAGTATCTCTTCCTTCGAAGCTCAACCACTTTTTAAACTGTCCATTAGTATTTTCTATGAACCTGAAAACAGTCTTTAGAAGTCTTTCTGTCCCATTCAACTGTGTTTTAATCAGGCTCAGAACACTTTTTCTGAGGAACTGAATGCCTCAGCTGTGAGGTAAATGTTTTGTTCCACATAGAACAGATGCATAGAACAAGTAAATCAGGAAAATAGGAGGATTGTTGAATGCATTTGGTTTTCTAACAGGTCATTGTCACCACCATGTTGTTACAATCCAGTCCAGCTTTACTGGGTGTACATCTTCATTTCAGGCTCCAAGACATTTCGCTCAGGCGAGCCCCTGTAAAGCCTTTGGTTCTTTGGTACCCTGAGTTAACACCCAGAGAATAACTACATGTTTTTCTCTAAGAGACTTCTTTTAATTAGGCATTTTGGCAAAAAACATTTTACAAAGATAACATGCAACTTCACAAAAGCATTACAACAGGTTACCAGGAATAGCAAACATTCCTATAGAAATGTTATCACACTTAGCAAACACAAACTCCATGCAACTCAAGTCAAGTATCCAGAACTTACAGAAAATAAGTGTTTATGTTACCCACAAGAGGAAGAAAAGAATAAAGAAAGAGAGATTAAGAGAAGAAAGGGTAAAGACAGAAAAAGAGGGGAGAAAGAACACAGCTACCACTTAGAAGGTCACATGTTGACAGCTTCAAAGAGAACACTCCTGCGCCCGCACTGGAGACCTGGTGCTGCCTCCTCACCTGCTCTGGTCACTGTGGCCACTCCCTCCAGGTGGGACAGCCGACCCACGGGCCACTCCCTGTCCCCTTCCCAAACTGAGGGGTGTCCCAGGGGCTTAGGGCTGGGTTAGAAGGCAGGCTGTGTTTGCCTGGCAGCCCGTGTGCTGTGGCAGCCCAGCCCTGGCACGTACAGACACCCACCCCACCAGGCACATCTGACCCAGCAACAACTGCTCTGGTGTGGAACACCTGCACTAGTGCTTTTCACTGCCTTCTCATGAGATAACAATGCGTTTAGTCTTTGAGCTTACAGAGGTCAATTCTTCCTCACAGATGCTCAGCCTACAGACTTGGCCTTCAGTTAATTTGTCTTAGTTTAGAGTAATCTAAAACAATTTAGAATTCCTTTCTCAAACTGACCACACCTCTTAAATTTAAAACAAAATTTTAATTTGGAAGATGTGTAGAAGGGAAGATAACAGTTCTTAACTACTAAATATATATATATATATANGAGGTTGGGGTGGGCCGGGGGCTCCCCCCCATCGGCGCTGTCGGTGCCCCAAGGAACACTGCAGCAACTGCAAGGCGATGGTGAATGTCTGTCCCAAGCACAGGGGCACACCAGGTCAGGAACAGGAGACAGGGAAGAGGCCAAACCCACCGGAGTTCCTCCACAGTCCCTCCCTCCCCGAAACTGCCACCGAAAAAAAAAAAGGAGCCAGAAAAAAACAACTCCCCAAACCAGAAAGGAAAAAAGAAACTCCCCCTACCCCTCCTAGCCATTAGGCTGGAATTTGAGTGATTAGCTGAGCCCCTCTGCCTTGACAGCTGAGGCAGGGAGGGTGCCAGCCCCCAAACCGCTGGTGGGGTAGAAAAAAGTCTAACAAATTCTAAAACTATAACATAACTCTTCAAATAGAAGTTTCTTCCCTTTTCACTCTGCTGCAGAAGCGCCTGTCCACAGGTTGATGACCCCTCCTGAACGTGATTCCTGGGTGCATTTGGTGCTACTTCATCTGGCTACAGGGCGAGATTTTTCCTGTGAGTCAGCATTCACAACTAGTTAGTGCGTTGCTTTCCTTCTTGGACCCTCTTTAGGGCTGATTGCATGGGGTGGGTGAAGGTAGTAGGCCATGAAGTGTAGCTCTAAGTTTTTCCAGCTGGTGCTGCTTCTGACACTGGCTGAGGAAAAAGAACATTAACTAATTACCTGACAGCTTCAGTTTTCTCACTAATTTTAGTGGAGTTCACATGCTGCTACTCTGCTCAGTTGTTGACTTAGCGCTTGGACATTTTGGCCTGTGGAGTTCCTTTCCTTTGGGAGTGATGAAATGTGGCTGTTTGGAAGGAGACAGGATTGACTAAAGCAGCACTATTCAGTCTGTTTCCCATGGGACAAACATATTGGGATTCAAAGGGACTCCTCTGTAGTTTGGGCAAAACCGCTCCTCTTTTGAAGCCACCTTTTAAGCTGGCAGAGGGGCAGTGGCCTCCAGTTTCCCCAGCCCACGTGGCTCTGGGTTCCCTAAAGCTGCACTGCCTGTCAGCATGTGAGGCTGGGGCTCCAGGGAGAAGTCTGAATGCTGGACTTAGAGAGTGGGTTTGTTGGGGGCTCGGTGCCCAAGCTGGTGTGGCTGTGCTGCTCCTGGTGGTAGTCAGCCCATACAAAATTGCCTTGTGTCTGCAGGATGTTGTACCAAGTCCCAGGGTGGGACAGGCATTCAGGGAATTGCTAGAGAAAATGGAAGGGGAAGGGCAACATTTCCTGAAGTGCTATTTCACCATCTCAGCTGATGGAGACTGGCCTTCCCTGCTGAGTTCAGTGGAATGAAGCCTTTCTGTGCCGGGTGCAAGTCTGTTCCGATGCGCCTGTGGTTGGTTTTCAACTTGAAACTAGAGAAAATATGGCTCCTGGCAACTGGGACTCTCCCTCCTTCTTGTCAGTGATGACAATGGCTTTTAGTTCCACGCCAGAGACCTGGAAGAGATTGCAGTGGGATGCACACAATCCCACTGGACATAGGAGGCTTTTGCTTTGTCTTGCTGGCCTTGCTGTTGATAGAAAGCTTTCTGCTTTTGTCTTCACATCTTTGGATTTACATTGGCTTCTGCTAATGAGACTTAAAAGGAATAAGAACTGACCTCAAATTAAGACTGGGCTATTCCTGCAGAGCCTTCCAAATTGTTATTTTATTGATCAGTTAAGCCCCATGAAATCTTCATGTCAGTCAATGATGTGATCTGACAAGTTAAGTTGTTACAGTGAAAGCCCTGCTGTGCTAACTTAATTTGTGTTGTAGGGCCTCAAAACAGATTTTTATCTGTGTGGTTCTTTGGTATTTTTTTTTCTTTAGGACTGAAGTGAAAATGTTCTTTTTGAAAAACAGGGTTTTCTGTGAGGATAAATCACTTCAAGTCAGCTGTCCACTGGAACTAGAAATAATGCTGCTTTTATTTTAAATTCAATAATATAGGCATCTGGAACCATAAAAACATTTTACATGTTGTGAGGCCCTGGGAAGATACAGACAACTTGCATTTGTATTGTATTGTTACCTTACCTGACTTGAGGTGTTTGGATTAGGGGCATCTTCTATGACGTGAATGATAAATTGGAGAGAAAAGCCACATATGGAACAGACACAAAGTAAAACTTGTAGATTCTGATGGTTACAGCCCTGGGAAAGAAGAGGGAGAGTACCTTCTGTGGTGCTGCAGTCAGATCTCTGTTCCTCAGGTAGAGCACCAGGGCTCGAAGCCATGGAAATGATGCTGGAATGCTGTGCCTAACCAGCCTTAAGTGTGTCACACAGCTGTGGACCCCCAAAGCCATGTAAAAGGAGGTTGGGTGTCATGGCAATAAAGCTGATGACAGCCTGAAAGAGGGGAAAATGAAATAGATTTTTGCCTCTTTACTGTATACTCATATAAGGCCTCAAGTGAGACAGCTTAAGAAAAAAAAAAAATTGCTGCCTTGCTGTAAAGAAGGAAAAACTAGTTTTAGCAGGTTTTCTTTGGCTATAGCTTGCATATTACTGCATAATGTCTTCCTGCTGTTATGTTCTGTTCCCTTTGAATGGAGAAGTGACTTTTAAATGTTGCCTGTAAATGTATTGAAGGGAAACAAATGTTGAAAACCATGATAGTAATAACATAATCTCAACTGACAGTGGATTCTGGGCATCGGACTTGCTCTGTTTGGGTAAGGAACAAAGGCTCTGCCCATGCCACGTGCTTTCCTTGCTATCTGTACGTGTGGACCAAGCAGCAATAGCTTGTGGCTCTGGCTGAGTGTTAGTATTTGGGGATTGCTGCACCATGGCACACTGAGAGGTAGAGGTGAACCCAGTTATTCCAAGGACTAAGTAGCCATTAATTATATGATTAATAGTGTGGCCACCAGTAGCTGGGACTGACTTGCTTCACTCCTTATTGTGTTTTGGTTTCACTCATTTCATACTTACGAGGGTTTTCTAGAATAAAAGAGATCTACAACTCCGTATTTAAGTACTTAAATTTTGTTGCCTTGGCAGATGGTCCTTTCCAAAATGCAAATATCTAAAATTTTTCAAAGAGCAAGATTTTTAGGTAAAAGTATGAGTCAGTGGTGCTGATCAACAAGAACCCTAGGAATTAAATCCTAGTTCGTCACTTATCTAAAGGGATATTTGTTTTTCTTTTTCAAGGACATTGTCTTACAGTGCAATCATCTTCCTTACAGTCCTCTCCACATGCACCTCCATACATCTAAGTGTCCAGCCCTTCACCAACAGATGCCATTAAGCCAAAGTGCAGCAGAAGGAAATTGCTGTCCCAGCTGCAAACCCTCACTGTCCAGTAGCAGTGCTGGCTGAGCATCCTGCCCAAATATCCATCTCTTAAAATGAAGTGGCTGCTTTTCTATTGCAGTCTTTCTAGTATATGCACCTTTTTTTTCCGTGTGTTTTTCTACTGTAGTTATTCTACTTAATAATATAATTATCCATGCTCATGAACTACACACTATGCTTTCACTGTTGTGTTTGACTGCTGACTTCTAAGTTTTGGGCAGACTGTGCAGTTATATGGTCACTTACATAACCTGTCCCTCTAACCGTGTGCTTGGATAGGTGACCAGACTATTAAAGGAACTTTCAGAGTTTTTTTCAGGTTCTTTTTTATGTAACCTTTTTTTTATTCTTCATTTTGACTTTCAGGACAGAAGCAAAGAAATGGGATCAGCTGTTGTTTGCCTGCAGTCAGCTTGCAGCTGGTGAGTTGTTCAAAAATATATATATAATATGCATGTTTAGGGTTTTTTTACCAAACAGCCAAAAAGTTTTGCTCTAACTTTTACCTGTAGGCTCTTGAAAATAGTTCTGTATATATATATGTGTGTGTGTGTGTATGTAGAAAGGTACCTGTTAAAAATTCCTTTAGACTTCAGTGAAATACTTCAAATTTCTCAATGGCTAAGAGTTGAGCCTTGGGGACTGGGGATATCAGCCAAGGCTCTATTGTCAGCTTTCAACAGGGGTCCTCTGATTATTGCAAACTTGAGGGCTCTCAGAGGCCTCACTCAGAGGGAGATGCTGGTCACAGCCCCCAGCGGTCCAGGAGCGTTCAAAGTGTCTCTCTTAGGACACTGTTTATAGAGTCCCAAGGTGGTTGGCTTTAGTCACGTTGAATTTCCACCCTGCCCACAAGCCAGGTTGGTGATCACTGGGAATTCCAAAACTCCAGTAGCAATGCTCTCATTCCATTTGGGCTATAATTCTGGTAGGGAACATTCCAAGGCTCTCAGGGCTCGCTGATTATTCCCACTCTCGTCCCTCATCCTAGGCAGGCAACAGGAGCTCCTGGTACAGTCAGCGCTGCTCCCACCATGGGATGCTCCACCATCCAACCCATTACACAAACACCAAGGCCTGACAGGAATCCTTGAGTTCATGGAGCAGCCCAGAGGGGCTGTGGGGGGAACACACCACCAAAAGAGATCATATGTAATTTCTCTTTAACCAAGTGAGAGTCCCTGCAGAGGTATCTTTGTGTAGGGGTAACTTTGAAGGCAACTCTGTAAGACAGTGAGCAGCCTAGGTAGTCAAAACTATCACAATTTATAGTGAGTCATTTGCACTAAATATACAGCATTTATTTTACTGCTTCTGACTGATGCTGAGCTAAATTTGAAATACAGAGTAGGCAATTCCAGTTCTTATCATGGGGGCTGTGCTTTTCTTAGGTACCTGAATCACCATCTGCCCCTTTTTCTTAAAAACTGTGCCTTTTGTGGCATCTTAGTTTAGTTTTCTTCATTCCCCAGTCACTATCAGAGGTTCAGTGAATAGTACACATCACAGGCTGAGACACAAACACTTGGTATTTTTGCTTTTGACTCATTGGACACACTCACTCTGCTCTCTTTCCTTCCAGAAATGGTACCTCTTTCTTATTTTGCTCACAGCCTCCCTCTTCCCAAGGCACTGAGGCAAGGATTTTGGGCAGCATCTACCTGACTGAATACTTCACTGACCCTGGGTTTTGTTCCCACCTTTTCATGTCCTAGATGCTGGACTAATATGTCTGGCTGTTCAGGACATCACCAGGGTGTTCCAGAGAAGGAGTTAAAACAGATCCCTGAAGACCTCTTTTTAGTGATCCCTTCAGAGTGGAATTCTTCCAGAGGGAAGAATTCCTGTTTTCTATGAGGGCATTTGCTCACCAGAGACCATTCACAGGAATCCCAGAAGGCTGGCCCATTTTAATTTGCTTCAGCTGGTGAGTAAAAGCATGTTCTTTCCAAAATGTGCTTTCCTTCCCCATGTAGCTCTCATGCCAGCTGCATGCAGACGCTTCCCTGTGAGTGGGTAATGCCTCTGGCCATGCCAATCATCTCTCATGCCCTGCCGAAACTGAACTGGTCTCACTCCTGGGGTCATAGTCCCATGATAGCAAAGATATTGTGCTTTCTTCTGCATTTTAATACTTGCTGTGAACAGGACCCTTAATGACTGCAGGTCCCAGTCAAGGAGGGGGCACCTTCTGCCTCTCAGTTCTTTGCACATGGCAGCAGACATGAAAATATGCTTTTTGTAGTAGCTGAACCAGAATGCCTAACGCTTTCTAAGCTGCCCCAGGCCTGGAGATGCCTCAGGCCCCAGTTTCAAGCCACAGAATTCTCAGAGCAAGTGGCTCGGTGGGAACCACTGCTGTTCCTGTGGTCTGTTGGCTTCCTGCAGTCAGAGGATGTTGGACAAAGGTTCTGTTTTTCAAATATGCTGCTGCCATGAGTATTCACTTTTGAAACAAATGGTAGCTGATTACGAGGAGAGTTAAATAAATAAACTCAAAACGTATAATCCTCCTCCTTCACTGGCGGCTTTAACTAAAGCTTGCCCCAAACATTCTTGAAAATGCCTATAAAATCTTTTCAGGATGGTTTCTTTCCAGTACTAGTGGGTTGGTGTGAGTTTTTGTTGATTAAAAATTGTGTCCCTACATAAAAATACCTTGAGTGGGACAGCGAGCTGATAGGACCCATTTATGCTGGGCCTTGCAAAGAGAACCCATGTTGATGGAAAGTAGAATAACATCTTTTAGTTCACTTGCCATCGCTGCATCGTAGCTGTTTTCACTTGGAAGGCTTCCTTGTTTAAAGTTCTTCCTCTCCTGCTAGAGTGTTTTGTGACTCTCCTGCTGTGACAACTCCCATCAACAGCCATTTCAGAACACCAAAAGAACAAATGCATTTGGAAAGAGCTTGTTTTAACTGCTTCCTTTGAAAGGTTTATAAATATTGCTTTTACTGTATAGCTCCTGACGGTCAGATTTTCTCTTTTCTTGGAAAAAAAAATAAAAATAGCCAAATAAGGAGAACAGGCAATATAAAACTGGATATGGGACTTCGCAATTTGTAATTTGGTGGCAGGCCTTCCAGGCCAGTGGATAAATGGTTTGCACCCACAGTCTCCTCTTTCTGAATTCCAGCATTTGGCATTGAGCTACCTCACCAGTTCCTGCTGCCTTTGTATTGCGCATGCTGAGAACACTTGATAGAAATATCTGGAATATATACTTTTTTTTTCAGAGGCTTCTGCTATCTTAGAGGATTATCATTTTGGTTATTCCTTCTGCCAGCCCCTATCTATCCATCCTCAGTGGGCCATTATAAGTTTGTTTCCCATGAGAATCCTTTCTAGTGACATTTTACATGCATATTGTTCTCTCCAAAAGAGTTGCATGCAGAATTTCATGGTAGAATGAATCTCTGCAGCTGAGCTGGTACACTAAGCTGGTAAAGCTGTCTATTATAGGGAAAATGCTTTTAGGCACACTTCTAACAGATGATTTAAACTGGGGTTATGACTGGACGCTGCTATCTTTTCATTCACAATTTACAGTACAAATGCCTTTTGGTTCTGCAATCCTTAAACACATAGGAAAGAGACAACTAATTTGCATGGGTAATCTTATGAAAGCCGTCTTCATAATTAAGTGCAAACTGTGATTCAATCCACTGCCAGTATATTATGCCACTTCGATAGACTTCCATTTCATTACTGAAAATCAAGATTCCCTTATTAAACTTTTCTATTAAAAAAGGATGAGAAGAAACTTCCAAAATCCACATTGCTTCTGCCATGTCACTTTTATTCTAATGTAATGTAAATAGACAAATAAGATATCCCACTGTGTTAGCCTTAGGGTGTTAAACATGCCCTTGAAACCAAAGGCAAAATAAAGCATAATTAAAAATACTATAGCAAGACAACATGATGGCACAGCTTCCATTCTCGGCACTGTGAAGCAAAGTATTGAAGACTGAAGGGTTCTGGGAGGCTGAGAACATCCTTTGCAAACTGCCTGTGGGTACAATCCATTCCTGGGCCATGAGCTGGGCTTAGCTCACAATGAGATAAGCTAATAGTCAGCAAATCTCTCTCCACAGCTGAGCGGGCTGCTGTCAGCCATAACCTTAGCACAGGACTGCAGGGCTTCAGGTTGCCCAGGAAGCTTTATCCTAAGGCTTTCTGTACCCTGACAGCCTAAGGAGGAACAGGTATTACAGTAGGACGTGCTTATCAGCTGCAACAGGGACCTCAGTGGTGAACTGGTCGTTGCCTGAGGAGATGTGCTGAACAGTCCTGGTGCTCCTAGGAAACACTTGAAAGTTGGAAGGGTTTCATGGAGAGAGATGTCAGACAGACCACTGAACAATGGGAGAGCAATAAGAGAATATCTGTGATGCAGGACAAAGCAGATCAAACTCACCTGACACTAATTTAGAGACCTGAAAAATGCATGGCCTGCATCTTACGGCACTGGGCCAAAGAGGGAGGTGACCTCTGCTCCTGGAAACGTCATGGTTGTGTTTGTGAGATGCTACAGGGGATTTAATTACACCTCCTTTGGGGCGCTCTCTGTGTCTTAATTTACTTGCGGTACACTGTTAGTGCTTGCTAGAGCAGAACCAGTTCAGTGCACGTGAGGACCCCGCCTTGGTGTCACACTTGTGCCCTGCCAGCATCATGTGGGGTCTGCACTCTGGTGTCCTAGTTATAGTGGCTGGGACCAGTTTATCACTGTGGGAATGTAACTGGAACTGTGTATTCCATACCCTCTCTGCCATTCATCATGAACTGTTAATGATGCATTGTTTGCAACAGCTGCCCAGGACACACCTGACGCCTCAGGCTATGAACTGGATGTGTGAGAAAACAGAGATAAGAGGGTTCCCTGTCTTCACACCAATGACTCAGCTGTGATAACTCCCCTCCAGGAGTCATTAACACCTTCACACCCAACCTGAGGGGTCATGTCTGCTGATGGGCCATCAAGTAGACCAAAATATCCTGTGACTCACTGAGTAAATTGCCCATTGTGAAAACCCTCACCCTGGGAGAGGTACTGGGTGTTCCCATGTGAACCCAAGCATATATAAGCTTGGGGTTTGGGGACTTGGGGCACTCACTCACTTGTCAGACTGAGAAGAGGACCAGCACCTCAACCAGACTGTGACCACCAACCTTTTGGAAGGAAAACAGGTTTTCCTTTTCTTTTTGCTTTGGACTCTGGGGACCGCGTGGGGCTCAGCACAGGGGCTGGTGAGCACCATACTGTTTGTGCCCCAGGGGGCTGGGTTGTACAACTGGGTTTTGAGGGCTGACACCAATTTTCCTTTGTATCAGTGTATCTATTGTAGTCTTTTCATTAAATTGTAGTTCTGACTTCTAAATTCTTTTGAGTTGGACTCATTTCTCCTGCTGTTTTACTTTTAAACCAGCACATCTGGCCACTGAAGCATGCCAGGCACAGACTCCTCTTGATTTGAAGGCACATAAACAAGAGTCTTCAGGTGGTAATTTGTGGCAGAGACTTATTACTCAATGTTGAAATAAATTATGTCCTCTTTGGCCTCAGTTTCCCTTCCCCAACTTTCTGGCTGTAATTGTCCTCAACTGAACACCTTTTAACCTGGTTGCTTGGTACATTGTTGTAGGCATGGCATTGATACACTCTTGATGGGCTC
The DNA here is from genome assembly GCA_013396735.1 of Grallaria varia. Classification (NCBI taxonomy): domain Eukaryota; kingdom Metazoa; phylum Chordata; class Aves; order Passeriformes; family Formicariidae; genus Grallaria; species Grallaria varia. Next base: position 276,778 of record VWZG01007691.1, read on the forward strand.
CCCTGAGTGTTTCTGGTGGGCTGTTACTATTCCAGGGCAGCACTTTAGATATTTTAGTTATTCCCCTCACCCTTAATTTTTGTCCTGAGTGTTTCTGGTGGGCTGTTACTATTCCAGGGCAGCACTTTAGATATTTTAGTTATTCCCCTCACCCTTAATTTTTGTCCAGTCTTGATGCTGCTTCTATCTTTTGGACAAACTCATTCTTTTGATCATGGAATTGTAATGTTTGAGCTGTAATAATCACTTAGATGTCTGAGATTGCCTTGTGATAGTAAATTCTCTTTGTCACTGTGCTAAATTGTGGTTTTTCTCCAGCTTGAAAAATGCACCTTTAAAGTACTGAGCAAATATATTGATAACAGTCCTCAGTCCATGTTTTATGATATGATATCCCCATTTCCAGAGGCAATGATGGGTTTGTCTAATTTCTATCAAACAATTCCAGATACTTGGTACATCCCTTTGGGAAATGAAACACTTTCTAATATTTGGGGGTTTTGTGATCTTTAGGTGGCTACATGTCTTTTCTGGAATTGAAGTTCTCCTATTAAGTTGGTTTGGGGTTTTTTTACACATTAACAAAGCAATTAAGAAATTTCAACTAAGCGGATTCATTAGATATTCTGAATCTCACCAGTGAGTTGTTTTGTGTCTCTGTGTGTGGTCTTTGGTAATTCTTATACTGACTCATAAGCTGTAAATGTCCTTGTGTCTGGATAAGAGCAGTTCTGTGCCTGGTGTTGGTATTACAAAATCTCTGAAGTTGGAAATAAAATGCAAAAGATTTGAAGTGCTTCTTGAAGGCGAATAGTCTTAGTGGTGGGACAGCCTGTTACCTGGATGTCTGTGAATCTGTGCCCTTCCATGTGGTGGGTTCTGGTAGAGATATGGATCCTTTTTTGATGCTGTTTTGCTGGTCTTTGTTGATGATTAGTGATTAGGACTAGTGAGGTGCTTTCAAGCATTTCCCCTGCCTTTCATGTCTCTAACAGAAGGGAGAACAGCACATTCTTTGTTCCTTACGGTGTTTTAACTCCCCTACGTTGCTTCTGCTTAGTAAAGTTAGTGTAATTGAGGGCTGGTTATTTGATCCCAGTGGAGAATCTCCACTGTGCTGTATTTCCTTGTGGCTGCCAGGAATGATCAGCCTCAAATGACTGGAAGGGGAGGCAAAGCTGAGCACAGGCAATAGGAGAGGTCCTGGTGTGGATATTGTGGGTGTTGGTCCAAGGCCTCAGACGCAATTGGAGTTTTTTCATAATACAGAGTGGAACCACAGGTATTTCCAAGGATGAGAGAGCAACTTGCTGGGATTCTGGAAAACACTTTTCTGCAAATGAACTTTCTCTCTTCTGAGAACTGGACTAAAAGAACATATCATCATATATCCTAGAAATCAAAACATGTTCTGCCTAAAGCCTGTTTGTTAGCACAACTCTAAAAGCCCCAGTTAAAAATACTCTAAAATGCTGAGGGAAAGCTCCACACTTGCTGCTCATGACTGAGCATCCTTTGTTGTATTGAAGAGGTGGGACATGTTCTAGATTGATTGTTTCCATTCTAAATGTTAAGGAATTATTAAGCAACACCTCAGACTGCACTAAATTTATGGCCCTTATTTTTCAAATGAATTCTGGTTGAACCAATAACTTTAATCAATCCTACATTTCAGAAATATAAATAGGAAGGAGAAAAAAATAGATAATGTTTTGACCACAAGGCAGTGCAACATTTGGAAATGAAGCTTGAAGTGTCCAACTGAGTTGCATTAATGCAGTCTCAGGTCTCAAGTTTGTAACTTGGCTGGGATGTCATGGAACCCAGTGCTGGCATTTAAGACTGTCTTAAAGATTTCCTTTAATCTCCTGAGCTGGCAAGGTATGAAAGATTAAAATGTACTGGATCTATCACACTTGCCTCCTCTAGTTCAGGCTAATTTTTAATGTGCTATATGGACAGTAATACTTTATTAATTGTGTCGTTGGCCAGTGATCAATGTGACAAGCTTAGCAAAGAGCACAGTTTTTCATCAGAGTTGTCCAGATGTAATTGCCCTCATATGCATTAGAATAAGCTTGTGTGAGAGGCAGAATGGGTGTGCTTTTATCATTTTTAGGTGCAGGGGTCAACAAAACTAAAATCTAAGGTACTAGTAAATAAATAAATTGGAGAGGAATTTATTTGCTCTGACACAATCATACCACTACAAACTAAAACAAAAGGTTGTACTTTATCAGCATTTATATTTTAAGTGTTTTAAAAGTGTTTTCAACAAGTTCTTGTCTGTGTACAGTATGTGTTACCAGTTACACTTTTGTAAGGGCAGGCACGTGGTTTGCCATTCTTTCCTTATAAAGAAAAATGGAATAGTTGAGATGTAATTTTGCTGAAAACTGTTCTTTAAATTATAAAATGTACAGTTACACAACCGTTGTTGCATGAATACATGGAGAATGTATTTAGATCTACCATGACACTCCTTCTCTAGAAAAGCACATCAGTAATAAAATGTTAGTGATTTTTTTTTTTTCTGCGGAGGTGAAGATTTTTGCTCTTCACCAGAGGCTTCTATTTTAAGGGTTGTGAAAAGCACAGAGGAAGCGTCAGAGGTAAGGCTGAATGTGTAATCTCTGTCCTGGTCCCTGCTGTACCTGGCAGTATTAAACTTTCTCACCTTACACGTTTTCCCCGTCAGCCAGGGTGACCTCAGACTTCAGCTGTGATGCTGGCACAGGGTGTCTGCTGGATGCGGCGCTGTAACATCAATTGTCATGGAGCTTTGTGTTTTGATATGTATTTAATACATGCACAAACTGGACTCATGCTATAAAATGCACACTATCTGCATTTTGCTTTGCTTTTACTCTGTTTACTTTGTTTCCATGGGTTTCTGAGAACCTACTGAAGAGAAGGCTTATAGAGGACCCATCCCAGAAGATAATGTTGCAGAATATAGCTGAGGCTAAACCCAACTGCAATGATTATTTATCATGCACCTTAACAATGTTGTATTAGTCTGATTCTCCAAGACTGTCAGTCTCATGCATTTCAGATTGCTAAACTCACTAAAAGTAATCATAGAATCATTGAAGGGTTTGGGTTTGAAGGGACCTTAAAGGTCATGTTTTTCCACCCCCTTCACTCAAACAGGTTACTCAGAAGCCCATCCAACGCTTCCAGGGGTGTAGGGCATCCACAGTTTCTCTGGGCAACCTGTGCCAATTCCTCACCACCATCACAGTCAAGAATTTTTTCCAGACATTTGTTCTAAATGTCTCTCATGCAGTTTGAAGCCATTCCCCGTTGTCCTGTCACTCCATGTGCTTGTAGATAGTCCCTCTTGATATTCCTTGCAGGCTCCCTTTAGGGACAGGAAGACCACAATTAGGTCACCCCAAAGCCTTCTCCAGGCTGAACAAACCCAATTCTCTCAGCGTTTCCTCATAGGAAATCCCCCTAATTACTGTGGTAGCCTTCCTGTTAATGGATTAACATCAGAGATGGGCTGAATTCTGGAATAAGGTAAGATTTGCTGAAAAATAGAGCCCTTTGGGAGGAAAAGATGAGTGAAGGGACAGTCAGTATCCAAGCTATTAACATGAAAGCTGGAAATGTATATAGTTTAGACTTCCTCATGATGGTCCATAGCCTGTGTGATGATGAGACCTGTTTAGAATGGATTTCCTTGGCATTCAGCAGCATCATTTTAATGATCGCATCTGGAAGTTCTGCTTCTGCCTCGCTAGTAAAAACGATCTCATCTGAGTACTGAGGAAAGTGCTAATAGAGACACACTTTATTATGCTCCTAACACAGGCTACCAAGATAAGAGAAAGGAAAAGTAGGTATGAGAGATTCTTTGTCCAATTTCAAACCCACACAGACAAGGGTGAAAAGTGTGATATGACTTTAAATATCATTAGAGTTAGCTTAGAAAGAAAATGAGCAGTGAATGTGAAGTGGGAGGAAGAGAAATTCAGACTGTTAAAGCATTTTCTGCTCTGTCTGGTAAGGTGAGGCACAATTTCTGTAAACATTGTCATGCTTCACAGTATAAGCGTGTATTTCTATTATATATGTTACAAGGCAGCCAGTGTTTTTAGTACTTACAGAGCTAGCTTGGCCTTTGACAAAAATTTTTAGCCACATGGGTAGAAAGGGACTGTCAAGACCAAATATTCTGAATGGCAGAATCTTGCTATGACTAAACTCAGTGCATAAACTAATAAAGCCTCAACTCAGCTTCCCCAGCACCTGTGAACAGTACTCAAGGCACAAAGTCGTCACTGCAACCTGCAGCAAGATGATGAACTTCACAAAATTACTCCTTGTGAATTCTCTGCAAAATGTATTTTCTAATAACTCATTCAAATGCAGCTTGGTTTAGGCACTTTCTGATTTCTGACCTTGAAACACCTTGCCTGAGAAATTTTGTTGACAGTGTTTTGCCTTATAGTCTGCTTTGATAAGTGTCAGACTGGCTGCTGTAGTTTCTCTTGTTCCTCAATTCCTCCTTGTCTTGGTGTTTGCCTACAGTTTTTAGTACTCTGGCCAGTAACCTGGTGGTCTGTAGAACGCAGGAATCTAAGGCTGGGTAAATGCTGGCATTTGTGTGTGACAGTAAATTAGAGGTTTTGAATCAGCACAGTTTTAAAAATAAATGTTCCAGTATTCTGAAATAGGAGAGTGAATTAGTTTTACCACTTACATTTTCTACAGATAGATTTTATTCTGTTCTCTATTGGATTAAATTGGAGCTTTTGACCCTTGAATAATGGAGCAGTCATCAAATAAGAGCAAGGAATGAGCACGGTGGCTGGATACTGGTACTGGTGTTTGGGCAGTTGAAGCTTTCAAACTAGCTGGCACTGTCACCTGCTCTGATATCTCATGCAATTAGTGGGAGCTTCTCACACCCTGTGGGCACAGGCAGACACCAGCATGTCTGGGTTTGTGCTGTGCCTGTGCGTGAGCAGGGGCACAACCGGTGTGTGCACATGGATGTTCCACGAGGAAACCTTCAGGCTGTATTCCAGGTGTGCTGCCTTTTCTGAACACCCCAGAGCAGCGCTGAGTACTGAAGGCAGACAAGCTGAAACTAAGCACATTATTAAGAGTTCCTCTTGTGGCTGTAACATCTGCACTGAAAGCCTCATTTTCAGGCAGCCCACCGGCTGCAGAAGGTGTAGAGCAAAATTGCTGTCTGATTTTATACAGAAAATCCTACTGAATTTATCATCCCTTTGCTTTTCTCTTTTGATCCTTAAATTTTCTTTAGCTAAAGGTTATGGCTTTTACTGATAAATTTGGATTCTGTAATACACAGTGGGAGACACAAAGCAGTCAGAGCCTTGAGTACACACATGGGGACTGCTATGTAATATTTTCTCCCTCAAGGTACTCCAGACTGTGTTTCTTGTCCTCAGATGAAGACTGAAAATTCTCCAGGCACAGTCCTCTTCCTGGACGTCAGAAATTGATAATGTGCCCTTTGAGTGGTGAACCCCATCCAGACATCAGATAAGGTCCAGAAGCAGCTCTTGGGCAGTCCAAGATGCTTCACTTAAAAGAATTTAAACTCCTGAACTGAAGAGGGAATGGAGAGCTGAAGCTCTAAAAATGACAGCTGTGTTTTATTTCTTTCCATTCTGCACAGGTCACAGTTTTCAGTGTCATACCTGACTATTGCAGTGCTTGACAACAGCTGACCTTCAAACCCAGCTGGAAAATACCAGCATTTGATGGTGCTTTCCATCAGGGAGCAGAGGGAGCTTGGTAGGACACCTGACCAACTTTGGGTAAAGTTCAGCTGAGGGACATTTGTATGATCTGTCTTCCAGCTGGAGTGCACAATGGAAGAGGAAAGGCTTTGTGCTGTCAAAGATCCTGTGTGTCAGACAAGACACTAAACAAGTTGCTGAATGTGTCAGTTATAAAAGGACAGACTCTGGTCTGTTAATCTAGTGTGAGTTGGAGTTGTTTTAAACATTAAATTTTACAAAAATCTTATTCAATTTTGTTAATTATGTGGGTCTTGGAGTATATCTAGTAAATATTTCTAAGGCAGTATCTGCTCAGATAGCCCTGATCAAAACAGGTTTTCAGTTAAAATGAAAACCTTTTCCCTTACAGTTGACCTCAAATGTCTTTTGCAGTCTGTAGACTTAGTGTGACCCTCCAGTGTGACACCAACACATGGCACATGGCTGTCCACACTGATTATGTCTCCCATTGCATCTTGTGTTCTCTCCTGTTCCAACTCCTTCATCTGTTGTTACCAGGAGTTTCAGGCTTGGAAGAACAGAGCTGGAAGAATGTGGGTTCACCTGCCCCTGCAGTATTATACACACACACAAATATATGTACTGTGTAGTTCGGCCGAAGTCCAACTGGTACTCAGTCTGGCTGGTGCCATAAAAGACAGCAAAAAGTAAATACATCAGCAGCAAAAGGAGGGCTAAAGAGAATCTCTGCTCTTTATTGGATGCAGAGGAAAACACAGTGACAAAGGGCGAGGGAAAGGCTGAGGTACTTAACGCCTTCTTTGCCTCAGTCTTAAATGGTAACACCAATTTTTGTCGAGGTGTGCAGCACCCTGAGCTGCAAGAACAGGGGCAGGGAGCAGAAGGGAGCTCCATAATCCAAGGGGAAATGCTCATTGACTTTCTTCACCGCTTAGACACACACAGGGGTGTGAGGCTGCCTGGGATCCACCCAAGGGTACGGAGGGAGCTGCAGAAGTGCTCACTGAGCCACTGCCCATCATTTACCTGCAGTATTGGCTCACTGAGCCACTGCCCCTCATTTACCTGCAGTATTGGCTCACTGAGCCACTGCCCATCATTTACCTTCAGGATTGGCTCACTGGGGAGGACCCAGTTGACTGGAGGTGAGCAACTGTGATCTCCATCTACAAGAAGGGTTAGAAGGAGGATGTGGGGAGCCACAGGCCTGTCAGCATGACCTCTGTGCTGAGGAAGGTTGCTTAGCCTGGAGGAAAGGAGGGTGAGGGAAGACCATAATGCTCTCTACAACTGCCTGACAGGAGGTTTTAGTGAGGTGAGGGTCAGCCTCTTCCCCCAAGGAACAAGAGGCAGGACAAGAGAAAGCCTCAAGTCACACCAGGGTAGGTTTAGATTGGATCTTAGGAAAAATTTCTTTATGGAAAGGGTTATGACGCAGTGGAACAGAATTCCCAAGGCTCTGGTGGAGTCACCATCCCTGGAGGGATTTAAAAGACACGGGGATGTGATACTTGGGGGCGTGGTTTAGTGATGGGCTTGGTAGTGCTAAGGGAACAATTGGACTCGATGATCCGAAAGGTCTTCCAACCTAAATGATTTTGTGTTTCTATATATGTGTGCATATGTTTATGTGTATGTATATATGTGTGTATAAATATATATTTATGAATGAATCTTTCTCATGTACTATTACCCTTTGGAATATTTTTTCCTATTTTGCAGTGTCATAGTGCATAGAAATGACAACTGAAATCAGGAGATGTCTTCTCTTGATCTTTTTGAGAAATCCACAATGTTTTCAGTTCAATCCAGGTGAGAGAAATTATGCAGTGAGAGAAGTAGAACCCCTTGTTAGGATAGCAGAGGTTATGTCTGGGAGGAACAAAATTCTCTGTCCAGATTAAAAAAAGTCAAACAAGTGTCAGATGTTTCTGTCCCATCCCCTTGCCCAAGCCACAGAAGAATTCTTGAAAGTCTTGTTTGATCCTTATTCAGTACTCCTGGGTGTCCTAAGTCATTATTATATTAATATCACTCTGAGATTAGCAAATCTGTATGAAAGTTTGAATTGCATATCATAGACAATTAATGTAAAAGTCTTCTTTGTGGTGTCTTTTATCTTGAGAGACTGAGGATTTTTCAGTTTTGAAAAATGAAGATGAAAAATGTTCTTTTCCTGGTCTTTTTATGCTTTGCTTTATTAAGGAGCTCTTGTGGTTGGCATCACACCATTAAAAACCCAGAAGCTTATAGCTACGATATTTCATGTGTTGTAGGCTTTACAACAAATTACAACACTGACTGCTGAGACTATCGTAGTTGCTGGAAAAATGGATTTAATTGTCCATTCTGAAACTATTTCCAAGATCAAATAGAATTTCTTTTAACTACTCATGCTCTTTATAACCCTGGTTCAATTCCATTGCAGTAAATCTGAGGGGAGAACAGAATGGCAAGTTAGAAACAGCACTGAGGTTTTATAGCACCAACATTAAACTGTATGTCATCTTGAAGTTAAAGTACTGGGCTGAAAGGTTTTCTGCTTGTAATGATTTGTTACTATCTGGAGATCTAATTTGCATTTTAAAATCTTTTCTTGCTCAATAGTTAAGGACAGCTTGTGTGTGTGTGTAGGGGTGTGTTTCTTTGTGACCTCCGTTTAGTTCGCTGGTCTGTTGACTTTCTCTTGCTCAGGTCTGAAGAGGAATTTTCTCCTTTTCAATAATGACTCTGTGTTGCTATCAGTGGCTACATAAGTGATTGCATGACAAATGGGGACAAAATGAGTATTCAGTACAAACAATGTGTAGCTCAGAGTAATCATTGCTGTTTTACAGTCCTCACTGGACTCAGTTTTCAATGTGTGTTCACATATGAAGTTAGTTCAGATACTTCCATTTTGACTTGGCTTGAGTGGTTGTTGGCATTTCAAGACAAGGGAAAATTTGGTTTCTTATACCTTACAATCTTTCTGGAACATGTAATTTTAAGCATTTTGACACTTGATATTTGTAAAGTCCCGTGGTAAAGGGCATTGCTCTGTCTAAGCTACATATGATTGCGCGGAAGTTGCCTAGAGTGGGAAAGGTGATTTCTTCTATAGGTCAGAGGAGCCTGAAAGAACATTTTTTCTGCAGCCTGGCTGATTCTCTGTCCAGTTATGATACTCCTGGCTCATTACAGCAGCCTTTGGCACTGAGCTGCTTTCCATATTGTATTCAGTGTGCATGTCTTGGGTCTAACTGGATTTCAGCTTGGTGGTGCAAGAGATCTTCTCCTCCCTTGCTGTTCCTAATAGCACTTGTGCGGGTGAGGCCTCGAGGCTGTAGGATGGTGGCAGTGGGCTGTTGCACCCACATAACCTTTGGTTGTACTCATTGGTGCTCTGAATAAATGCAGTGACTCTCAGCATCAGACACCACAGTTTTTTCCTGAAGTAACTTAAAAGTGACATGTCTGAGGGTGTGGTTTTCTGTTTTCAGTTTTGGAATGAGCAAGGATATTGAGACACATCACAGAGTGGTGGGGGTTGTAAGTGACTTCTAGAGGTTATCTTGTCCCCCAGCTGCTCAAAACTGTGTCCAGATGGCTTTTGCATACCTCCAATAGTGGAGACTCCATGAACTCCATGGGCAACCCGTGCCAGCCACCCTCATGGTAACAAAGGATTTCCTCATGTTCAAAACCTCCTGTGTTTTTTGTTCTTGTTGACTCTTGTCCTTTCACTGGGCACCATGAAAAGAGCCTGGCACCATCTTCTCAACACCTTCTGTTCAGGTGTTGATATGTGTTGGTAAGATCCCCTTGGGCCCCAGGTGGAATGGTCCCAGCTTTCGTGACCTTTCCTCACATGTGAATTGCTCCAGTCTTTTCATCTTAATGGCCCTTGGTTGGGCTCCCTCCAGTATGTCCATGTCTTTGTTGTACTGTGGGGCCCACAACTGGACTCAGCACACCGGGGTTGGTTAGAGGGGAAGGATCTCCCACCTTGACATGGTGGGGATGCTCTGCCTGGCGCAGCCCAAGATGCCATAATTCATCTTTGTGTCCAGGGCCCATTGCTGGCTCACGTTCAACTCGATGTCCCCTGGAACCCCCAGGGGCAGTGGAGAAAGGAGCGGGGTTTGAATGCAGAGGGTGGTCTGTCTTGGATCAGGACACAGGCTGTACTTTACGAGACCTGATCTCCAGGGAAACCTTGGACTTGCACGTGCTCTTAGAGAGGAAAAGGGCAAGGCTTCAGTCCATGTGAGGGGGCAGATGTCCTCTCCTCTGTCTCACCTGTAGCTGTGGTAGGCTGAGGTGGATTGCCTGAAGGACTGCCCTCACTCAGGGGGCTGGGTAAATGTTTGACTCTCAGCCTTGTGGTTGCTGTGAGGATATTTAATCTCAGTAAGGGAAGTTGAAGGGATTTGGAGATGGGAGGCGAATTCTTGACGGGCAGTTCAGAGTTATGAAGTGTTTTATGGAAATAAGAGAATTGGTGAATCTGGTGATAGAATTTGCTTTTTAAAAAGAAATTAAGAGCATAATCATTACAAAGGCCATGCTCATTTTACAGCAAATTTGTGTTTGATTGTTTAAAGTGCTTTTTATTTTCATGTTTATCCCCTGGGGACTTTGCAGACTCTGAGATAGTCTGAAAATATGTGAGACTCCTTCTGAGAACACTCTCCGTGCCAAAGTTTTCTTTCTTTTTAAATAATAAGCAATGCTCAAATTGGATAATTCCAGAATTTATGACAGATGATGGGACAAAAAAAGTGGGGGGCCATGACAGGAAACAACTTCATTGTGTTTTTTGATTTTGAAGGGAGTAGCCTATAGAAGTCTTCTGAAGTGCTTTTAAAAATACATATTTGTGGATATTGCCATGTATTTTGTGAGAATTCAGTTGTGAATTACGTCTCAGAAGACTTGACTTGTTTCTTACAAATTCTCATAACCTCAAAGAAATCCTGGTTTCTTCATGCTCATATTGCTTGTCTGTGGAAAGAACAATTACAGATTTCTGAGAAACTGTATCTCCTTTATCTTTTTTTTTTTTAAGATGGTAAACTTTTGAGAGGAGGACTTTATAATTCTACATTTGTATGGCACTTCATGAACTTTAAAGATTCTGCCTTGAATGAAATTTTGAACAAAGCTTGCAACCTTCCAGGTGAAAGTGGTGCTGTTGAAAGGAGAAAACTCCATGCAAATTAGTAATATAAAGGTGGTACTTAATATCAGCCAAGTTACTACTTTTCTTTAAAAAAAAATTGTGGAGGGGATGCCTTGAAATGAGCAGAACATGAACACCTTGGGTCACAGTGCTCTTGAAACAAATGTGCACCTGCAGCTCCACCAAAGCCTCAGTCCTGATCTCTCGCATTTGAACGTAGGACTTGTCGTCCTTGGGGCCTGATTGTAAAGTTTATTTTCCACCCCCCAGCTCTTCAGTGTGCTTTTTGTGACAGTGCTTCATATTGCCTGTGAAGAAGGTGCTTTAAATCAGTAGGAAGAGAGACTGAGCGGTCAGTGTTGGGTCCAATCCTGTTTAATATCTTTATTGATGATTTAGATGAGGGCATTGAGACCATCATCAGCAAATTTGCTGATGACACCAAGCTGGGAGGGAGAGTTGACCTGCTGGAAGGCAGGAGGGCTCTGCAGAGGGATCTGGATAGATTGGAGAGATGGGCTGATTCCA
>VWZG01007691.1:288244-299548 GCA_013396735.1 Grallaria varia
TCAGTTCTGGGCCCCTCAGTTCAGGAAAGAGATTGAGATGCTGGAGCGGGGCCAGAGAAGAGCAACAAGGCTGGGGAAGGGACTGGAACACAAGTCCTATGGGGAGAGGCTGAGGGAGCTGGGGGTGTTTAGTCTGGAGAAGAGGAGGCTCAGAGGTGACCTCATCACTCTCTATAACTACCTGAAGGGAGGTTATAGCCAGGTGGGGTTGGTCTCTTCTCCCAGGCACTCAGCAATAGGACAAGGGGGCACGGGCTTCAGCTCTGCCAGGGGAAATTTAAGTTGCATATTAGAAAAAAATTCTTCAGAGAGAGAGTAATCAGGCATTGGAATGGCCTGCCCAGAGAGGGGGTGGATTCACCGTCCCTGGAGGTTTTTAAAAACTGAGATTGGACGTGGCACTGAGTGCCATGATCAGTAAACTGACTGGAGTTGGACCAAGGGTTGGACTTGATGATCTCTGGGGTCTTTTCCAACCCAATCAATTCTATGATTCTATGAAATGGGGTAGTAAGACAGTATTTTAGTGTTGCTCATCTTGCACTTCAAATGAAGATGTGTAGATAATAAAATGCAAATTTGGGCAACAAACTGAGGCAGAATCCCACCTTTGTTCTATGAAACGTTCCCATCAAACCTTGAAGGAAATTAATTGGATTCTGAAGATCAGCTGATGATGTGGTTGCCCAATGGACTTGGGCATACGGTATCTTTTTGTGTTTTGGGAAGCAAATATTTTGTTTTAAAAAGGGTCTATTGGAAGAGGAGAGTATGAGCAGAACAGCAATGCTTGATTCAATAAACAATGAAAGATTTTAAATGGATGGCTCCACCTTAATTTCAGGTGGAAGAAGGAAGATAATTGCATCCACGCAATGTGTTAATGAAATATTTTTGTGTGCATAATTCTTTATTCTAAGTCAAAAATGATGAATCTAATGTGGGTTTAAATATATTCGCAAGTTTTTTTGCAACAATTTAATTTACAAAAATGAACAGAACATTCTTGTGCTATATTTGTTGACCATTTCTTTTTCAGCAGTGTGCTTTTCGGTTCCTGGAATGCATGAACAGACTTTTTATTTGGAGATGTAGAGAATTTCACTGTCAGTAAACCGAGTTACATTATAGTAAAGAAACTAACTTAGTGAGTTAGTCCTGGGTAAACTAGTTATGATGAATTTAAAATTGATATTAATTAAACATGAATCTTCCTAGATTTTTATTTGTTGCTTTTGCCTATTCTTTTTTAGTACTGTCCATTTAAGATGGAGTTAGTAATAAAAAAGCCAAAGCTCTGTAAGGATACGACTGTTCTTTGATTACGCAGCAGGTCCTGAAGCCCGTCAACACAATTATGAGGCAGCCTGTTTTGAGAACTTGATATTCTGAAGAACTAAAAGATTTGGGTAGGTTGTGTAGCTGTCAGTTTTTCAGGTGTTTCAGCCAACGTTGCTGCTGCACGCCAAATCTTGCAGATGCTTAATTTGAGATACACCACCAGTTCAACAAAACTGTGTCTGTCCAGAGCAGAGCTCAGGGCGGTAAGATTAAGTGAATAACTCTGCTGCTTCCAGGGTAATCAAATTCAGTAATTAGGAGTTCAGTAATCTCTGGTCTTTTTTGTAGCCCCTTGGTGTTATAATTAATTCAGTTTTCAGTTTGGCAGGTTGTGGATTTTGTTTAGATTATCCCTCCAGTGTGTGCCAGCTGGGCTTCATTGCACCTGAAGGCCTTTAATTTGGAGATTATCTGGAACCTTGATCCTAATGCTGGTGACCTCTGTTATCTCTGCTCTTCAGAAAGTGTTTCTTTGCTGGTCCATTTGCACCGAGGAGCATGGCAGGCAGCCATCCACAGTATTTGTGGAGGTTCTGCTAATGAGTTGGGATCAGCATCTACCTTCAATTACAGTTTACTAATCTAGAAACTAACAGCTGCTGAGGTCTCTCTGTGGTTTTGTAGAAATGTGATATTTTTCTTCTGTGTCTAAATGAAGAACTGTGGAATGGTTTTGATTAGAAGTCAGAAGAGCTACAGGGACACTGATGCTGCCTGCCTGATTAGCTAAGTCTGAACCTTTAATGTAGCTGGCTTTAGAAGTCAGTCAGACTGGGAATTGAGCGGGGATATGTTTTTAGGGCAATCTGTGAGGAGAAAAGAGAAGAGATCTTTCTAAAAAACAAACTCTGCTGCTTACTGTTTATAGGTCCATATCCTTGATCTAAGGTTTTTGCCTCCCTTCAGTTCAATGGAATTATGATTAAAGGCTTGTTTGAGTTTTCAATAGCTCCATGGGTGAATGCAGATTTCTGAGATAGAGACCAAAATCCTTTAAAAAGACAATTTCAAAAGCCAGGTATTAGAAACCCTTTTCAAAGTACTGCTATTTCTGTAAACTTACCTTCATTCAATATTATGTCAGTTCACCACACATAGCACTACTCTGGAGGATTTGGGCACTGGGGACTGCTGCCTGGAATTGTACTTGTTCCACAATCAAAATGTACCCCTATTTTTTCACCAGTATAAATAAAAGTCAGATTACGGGTTGTTGGCATGAATTTGTTTCCTCTCTGTGCAACTTGCTGAAGATTGGAAAGAAACATTCCAAGTTATGTGGCATTATTGGCAACAAATAAACCCTTGGAGAGGACTTAAACACATAAGGGAGATAACGCCCACTGCGTGGCTCTGACTTTGACCCACAACTTGCGGGGCTGCCCCTGGGTCTGGCACAGCCACAGCGTTTGCTGCTGCTGTTGCACGGTCGTTCTTGGAATTAATTACTGTGCAGGTGGCAGCCTTTAGGTTCTGGCTCAGGGTGGGATGTCCTGCACGCCCGCGTGCTCCGGCGTCGCTGCCAATGCAGTGGTGGGGAAATGCCCGGTGCAATGTGCTCCCCCCAGAGCTCACATCACTGGTAATGGGAACTTAAGGAATCAATCCAGTGGCAAACACAGCTCTGAATTTAATTCAAACTTGGGAAGAATTTGACCTAAATATTTTAATTTTTGTTCCCTCAGGTAGTTACCTTGAGTAGAGGCTTGCCAAAAACTCTCAGATGGCAAAAAGTTTTAGGGAGAGAATCTTTTTATGCAACTGATACAGTCATAATAAATCCAACAGCCTTTGGGGAACACACTGCTTATACCTAAAGACTATTCCAGTTCCAGGAGTTTGTTTTAAAGAGGATTTGTGTGTTGAGCATAAGATCTGGATTTGCAGCATTTAACTTGCATGTTTCAGTTAATGGGCTTTCTGCCCAAAACCTCTGAAATATTTTTCCAAACCACAAAACCAACAAGACTCCTTCTGAATCAGTTCTCAGACTCTATTTTCATTACTTATTTATTTTAAGCCTAATTTTAAGACTAATTTAAGAATTAGTCTGTCAGTGCCTCTAGAAAGGTACTGGTTTTGGAGACTTCCCTGCCACCCCTCCCTCCCCCCCCAAAAAAACATGCCAAACTTCCTTTCTGTGATGGAATATTTGTTGCGTGTACCTCTGAGGCTGCTTCAGTGCAGTGACTTCCCCTGCTCGAAACCTGAGTGTTCACGGTGTTAGTCACAGGGACCCCTGAAAGAGCCTCCCAGTCTGTGGCAGTGGTGATGGACAAGTTGCCAGTTCTATTTATGGCTTTCCCTGTAGGTAGCTCTCCTACAGCTTTTCTCATAACATGTTTCCAAAAATTATAAAGTGTTGTACATGATCTGTCTTTCTAATGCACATTCTTTAGAGCTATTGAAATAGCAGGGGCTTTGTTGTTCTCATTTGGCTATGAAACGGGTGGATAATCCTTTCTAGTTAATCCAAAATACTCAGACATTAAAGAAATATTTTCATTTAAAACATTTCCTCTAATTTTTAAGGGATAAACATCTTTTGGGAAAAGTATCCAAAATGTTTTATTTAGAAAATAAAGAAAAGACAACCAACTTTTGAACTGTACTCTTCCTCAAGCTCCTTGTGTTCAGTCCAAATATATGAATAATTTAGATATCAAATTATGGGTGTTTAAAACAAATGTAATAAGGAAAAAATCTTGGCAAACTTACTTGTCTCATTCTCCTTTCAGCAGAGCAGAGAAAATTCCAACACAAAGCAAGCTAAACTTCTTTTTTGTTTGTTCCAATATAAGCTGTTCCTCCTCACCTTCTCAGGCTGTGCCCTCTGCAGCTCCAGGTGGGGTTTTGGAACGGCCTTGCAGAGTGTGGCCCCTGCTACCTACGTGTGGCTTGAAAGAGCAACACCTTAAATTCAATCTCTGCCCGTGTTCAGCCCGTGAGCGCAGGGGCTGCTTACGGGCCACTGTCCTTAGGGAAACCATGAAGCTTCGCACCAGCCTGGGCGTTATTTTCTAAGAGAGGACCCTTTGGCAACTGGAGAGTATCCCACAGCTCTGGAATTTGAGAGCATCCTTTCCACCTGAGCCAAAGCAATCTGTGCCTCTAGGCCTGTGATGGGAGGGAGGATGTTTCATCAGTACCACAGAGATACTTCGCAAACGGGTTCCTTCCTGCGCCTGCAGTACCCCCACGTTACCGATTCCAGCTGCAGGAATGTCTTTGTAGGAGCTTTCTGCTGAAATGAGGAATTGCTTGTTACCAAGACTGACTTGTGAGGCAGAAGAGGGGAGCTGATGGCTGTGATGGCTTACAAGTAGCCTCCTGATTTGGATAAATTAATGTAGATTGCAAATGTTGTAATGCACGCCCAAAGGAGCAGTAACCTCTGTGAGAGATTCACCAGAACTCTGCACCACTGTGAACACATTGCTTGCCATGTGACTTTCTATAGGGAGGATTTCCAACAATTTTACTTATTTAAGGAAGATTGGAAAAACATCAGCTCACTGTGCAATGAGCTGTTTTGTTTTTAATTGATCCTCCAGAGTGTCAGCCCTGAGCTGAATTTCCATAGCATCATGGAATTTACTGGGTAGCGTAAGGGACGTGGAACAACTTGTGTTTAAGAGGATCATTGTTTGATGTCCGCCTCTCAAGACGCTGCTCGTATCACAGACACTGTCGAGGAGGTCAGTGTTTCTTCAGTGACAGCATGTGGAGAGAAGTTCAGTAGCATTAAACACTGGAGTCCCATGGAGCATCTTTGGGATGTTGGATCATGAGCCCTTAACATAAAAGAGTGAAGTATTTAGAATGTAATTGTGAGTGTCTGTCTGATATCTAGTGAGGCCAGAAGGGTAGAAGCTTTGTCTGGCTCATCACTTAACACAAACCCTTAGCATTTTCTGCATCTGCAATTTAAAGTATGATTAACTTCACTGCGAAAAATTTAATTTTTTTATATATGCTTTTATTTGAAAGTCTAAAGACTTGATTCTCGCTTCAGTTTGGTTCTTAAGATTCCTTCCCAAACCCTGTTGGCCTTTACTTCAATTTCTTTGGAAGCTTATTCTCTTGGGGAAAAGCTCTTTCTTCTTTGAAGATGTCAGGTTCCAGGCATCTGAAATTCTCAAAACCAAATTTGTTTTCTCATTCAAAGCACCTCTTTGGAGCTAGGGCCCTTTGTTTTTAAAGGGATATTGCCAATTAAAGTTGGCCACCAAGGGTAGATCTATCAACCTCAGACCACTAAATTCTCATGGAAGTATTTGTTAAGAAAATAAATATTCCCTTTTCAGTATTTAGAACCTAAACATTTTAGCATCAAAAACTTGTGGTGAGGTGGATAAACAGAAAGCTTTTTATCCCTGCCCTTCTCAAGCCCCCTAGGTTCTGAGGTGCCTGTACAAAAGTGGTGTACAAAAGTGGTTGTACAAAAATGTTCACTTAAATAAACTTTTGCTTAATTTCTAGTTTTCAGACCAAAAACTAAATGAGCCATTAAAGGAAACCCCACTAATGAGATGTGCTACAAAGCAAAGTACACCGAGGGCAAAAAGCAGGCTTTTAATTTGTTCAACTTAAATCTCTAACATCTGGCTCCGATGGATGATGTCACTAAGCACATTAAGAATATCAAAAATAGACTTTTGTAATCAGTGCCTCCTCTGTTTGCCTCTCTCCATTTGCCCACTCATTTTCTTGGCATACGGTGGTGCAGAAAAATACTTTAAAGGGCAAAGACTCTGAGCTGTACGTTGAACTTTGGTTTGGATGTGGACCCTTGGGCCTGGTCCAGTCAGCTTACATCACAGCTGGAACACACACAGACAGGCAGAAATAGGTTGCTGGACCACAGGTCCTTGCAAGCAGGCTGAGATCTGAGGGACACTGGTATCAGTTGTTGTCTATTAAACTGTTGATTGCCTTCACCGAAGTTTTTTCCAGCCAAAGTGAACTGTGAGCTCTGAAATGCTCCATCAAAAGCGGTGGAATACACAGAGATTTCTTGCAGGAGCAGTTTGTTGGTTGGATCCCCAGTCACATCAGGTGTGTACAGTTCATCATCATCTTCATGGCCAGGCTTCATGAATGAAGATTTGGGAAGGGCTCTACCCACACTTGTTGCAAGCGTGCTGGTGGCTAAAAAGGCCGATGCGAGACAGGCAAGTCCGGTTGCCAAAGGCACAGCAGAAAGTCTCCATAGGCGGTGTTGGTGAGGCACGGTCCTTTCTGCATTGTCTTTTCTTCTCCAGACTGATCCTGTGTGTGTTCTCAAAGGAATCAGCAGCGTTATGGATGGTGTGTCTCCATGTCTCCCGACTGGAGGCCAAAGTGGACCAGTGATGGTAGTCAATATGGCCAAGGCTGAGGTATTGCTTCAGAGAGTCCTTGTATCTCCTGTTCGGGGCTCCTCTCTTGCGGCACCACAGAGCAAGACCTTAGGGAGGCGATGATCCTCCATCCTGGAGACGTGCCCTGCCCAGCACAGCTGCGTTCTCAGCAGCATGGCCTCAATGCTGGTGACTGCTGCCTGTTCAAGGACAGACATGTTGGTCGCATAGTCAGACCAGTGGATGTTCAGGATAGTGTGGAGGCAGCGCTGATGGAAGCGTTCGAGGAGACGCAGGTGGTGGCGGTAGATGACCCACGATTCAGACCCATATAAAAGAGTGGACAGCACAATGGCTTTATAGACACTAATCTTGGTACTTTTCTTCAGGTGTTTATTGTGCCAGATTCTGGAAAGAGGGCTGTAGTAAGAGTTTTATTTATGCAGTCACCCCTTAGTGTGGAATTCCTTGTGAGGCACCGTAAGCTTTATTTTCATGTAGCAACAGTTTCTCTCCTCTACCTGGACTAGTGACTGCTCTTTCTCAGGCCCACTACCCAATGGGAAATTCTCTGCCATCCACAGATGATTGGTGTGTGCAGAGCTGGGTTTGCAGCTGGGAAGTAGCCTGACTTCACCAGCTTCCTTTTCTGTTTTATGTGGAAAAGGACAATTGTTCTGTCTTGTAGAAACACAGGTTTTGTTTTGCTGAGCTTTAATTTTCAGAGAATGCTGGAAAATGCAGGCAATTCTTTTCTAAGTATTTCAAAATGAGGTGGTTGTCACAATTCACAGCTTCTGCCCTGTGTATCTTTCATACATCATTGTCCTTTGGCCCTTTTCAGGCACTGACCTGGTTTTCTGCTTTGTATATACTTGAAACTGTATCTGTTTAGTCATTTGGCAAATGTAGAAAATGTCAATCCACCATTTCTCTTTGCCAAGTAACTCTTTAATATTGCTTACAATAAAAATAGGATTGCATTGAGGAACTTGTATTTGTGATGGATAAAACTTAGTGGTGGGCGAGTCAGGAATCACTGGCACCATCTATTCATAGAGAAGCACTTTGTGTCTATCTTCTTCCTGTCTGTGCAGAATTAGGGCACAAACCTCAATAGCCTGAACTATGAGAATCACTCCCTTTACAGTTTCCCTCTAATTCAAGGGCCCTCTGCCAAGTGGAGTATCCCGCCTTTGCTGATTCGTGTCTAAATTCCAAGTAACACAAATTCCCAGCTTCTCTGCTCTAAGTTTACAGCAGCATTATAAAGAACAAAAATTTCAAGCTGCTTTCTGGTCCTCGCTGATCAAGAAAAAAATATTGTCAACTTTCAGGGAGGTGACTGAGAGGTTGACTTTGATTTCTGCCTGGAAGCACCGATGGTGAGACCTCTGCTCTAAGAGCAGTGGGAGGCCCTGCCAAGTCTTTTTTTATTGGGAGATCTAATCCATCTCTCTTAGGTGGTTCACAGGAGACATAATCAGATTGTCTAGTCTGATCCACGTGGTGTCAGAGGTCACTGGATTTCATGCAGCTTGCTCTGTAATGAGTCTTATCCCGACATTCTCAAGCATTGACAACATCCAAAGGGTCACAGCACTGTGGCAGTGGAGCCGAGGCCACGGAAAACTTTCCTCTTGAGTGGTTTTAGCCTCTGCATTGTTTTAATTCGTGTCTAAAATTTGACCCCGGCTTCATTGCAGCATTTAAGTGTGTGACTCCATCAATTCCAGTAGTTGCTATCATTCTAAATACATCCTGACACGCAGGTCCTTGTGTGTACAGCTGGATTTGTCATGCCATAGAGAAACAATTGCATGGGTGTTTGGCAACAGCAGAAGCATGTTGGTGAAGTGAGCTGTAAAAGGAACCCGAATTTGCAAACGTAATCTGAAGTGAAATGGGAGCAGCCTCTTTTTTGTGCCAAATGTACTGTTTTCCCACATTGTATAGAAATGTCTCCTGTACTAGTAAATTTGGGATGAAAAGTTTCAATTGTTTTTTAATTTTACAGCCAATACGTTTGTAGGGAAATTAATCTGAAACACACTTTCAATAGCAGGAGAGAAACCCATAATTAGTGGTGTTAGAGCTGGGTATGATGTAGGGCAGAACTTCAGAGCTGAATTTGTCATGTGAGAAGGGAACCTGGCAGTTCTGTGCAGTTTTGTTTTAAAGGGAGCATAATGCCATATGACAGGAAGGTGTCAGACTTCTCTGAGTCATGGGAGGGGGAGAGATTCTGGGTTCTGTTCCTAAATTCCAGGTCTAACTAATCAAAGCAAATGGGATGAGGAAGCTGGGAAATGACTACCTTAGAAACTCTTGGAAGTTGAAAAAGTAACTAACATCACTGGGGCTTGTATAAAATGGCAGTTTATGGATGATTTTGTGTGTGAAAGAAGGGAGTATTGAATGGTAGACAGGGAAAGTCATAATAGTTTGTGGAAAAAACCTGCACTGGCCAGAGAGAATAAACACCATGAACAAAAGGCTGATTCCCAAAGATATTTCAATGTGGATTCATCAGATTCATCAAGAAGTGAGACGCTCTTGGTCTTCTAAACGTAATTAACTTAATGGTCTTGCAGTAGTACAAATTAGATGAAACCCCAAAAATGAATGGTTGAGGCTGGACTAACGTAATTTTTATCTAAGATCGATTGTGTGTTGCCTGAATATCCTCTTAATTTGATTATTTTAACTTGTAATGTGCAGCTTCATTTGGTGGCCCCCTTCTCCTACATGCAGAGACCATGAGCAATCAATCCCTTTGAGGGATCAATTAAAGCAGTTGAGTGTGCTTTAAAATGTATAAATTTGTTCTGTTTTCCTGGTGGCAACCACAGTGTGACCTTATTTAAAGCTGCTCCTTCTCAACCTGCCACTTGCCACCTTTGAACATCTACATTGTGATTTGGATGGACTTTAGGTTCAAAGTACTCTGAAAGAGCTGAGGTGGCAGGTGCTTTGTGTGAGCAAGGCATAGATGTTTTGATAGAAGGGCTGGGTATTTTATTTTTAAATCTGATATGCCTGGAGATGTCAGTCTGCTGGGTCAACGTTTGCTGGCCCATGGGGAGTTCTGCAAAGGAATTACAATCTGTTTATAAGATGCAGTATCTTTTTTCATTAGATTATTTATTGTTGCCGAGGAGAAGAAAGCCCCTTTCAGTGCATATGGGAAGCCCTGGGTCAGTACAGAGTGTGCACTCCCAGCCTGAGCTGCGCTTTGGAGCTGTACGAAGGTAAAAGCCATCAGAGGAGTGCACGCTGCAGAGCCTGGAGTCTGAGGCTTGGAGCTTTCGTGATGTCTCTGCTACAACTCCCCAGAAAACAAGCTTTTCATCAGGCAGAAAGGCTAAGAATAGCAAACCCAAACTCTGCAAATAGAAGACCGAACTTGTGAAACTGAAACATATGGCAGAAGGCGAGCTGAAGTGCTTCGGGCTTAGCTCTCAGTTTGTAAATGGGAGAGAGATTTTTGCCAGCTGAAAATGTGGGAAAATGTGCAACCAAAGACCCTGTAGGTAACTGAGTTCAGAGGAATGTAGTTATTAAGCTTAACAAGTTCAGCCTGCACAAATACAGGTAAACAGTCTGGGATTATATTAGTTTACCTGGGTTAGTTTATATTGCATCATATTGTTCTTAATCAGAGTTCACCTGATAATCAGTTCTGTAATACTATTTTTATTTTTATTTTTTTTTTTAGTTTTATGTCCTTGTGATTTGCTGAACCTACTATTTCAGGTAGTAAGAAGCCTCAAGATATCTTGAGCCTTCAGAATAAATGGAAAGCTCTTGTTGTAGGCATGTTCCTTGTCAAACAGGAAATGACGGAGGCTAAAGCATTCTCTGAATTGAAGAATGCTCGAATTCCCTACTCATAAATGCTTGATATGAGGTTATTACCCTAATGTGTGGTTAAGTGTGCTAAAAAATGTTTATTTGTAAGGGAATAACACTGGAATATGAGATATCTGAGCTCATCAGATATCTCAGTCCAAATCTCCTCTCCCACGAATTTATTTCCATCCAAATATAGAGATGATTTATTTGTTCTTTTGGACTTTGTTAGTGCTGGATGTCCATCAATCTTCTGGATTCTGCAGCCTTGTAAATATGTATATGCAGCATTTCATTGGGCACAAGTGGAACATGATGTATTTCCAGAAGTAAAAAGCACAGGATTTTAAGGCCATGTAATCTCAAATGATGTGTCCTGTGTACTTCTCTCCTGATTTCTGAGATGATACTGACAGGAGTAGGACAGAATGCAAAAAATAATCCAGTAAATCTTGACAGCAAGGCTGAAAGGACAAGGCTGATGGCAGTGCATGGTTCGGGCTTTGCTTCTTGAGTGAGAGAATCAGTGGAAACTTGCAGTAATGAAATGTTATGTTATTCTCAAAGTGTGGTGCTGGGAGAAGTGGGGAGCTGCCTTCTTATCGGGTGGGATTTTCTTGAACTGAAGGATATTTGCTGTGCTGAGGAATCAATGCAAGAGCTATTTCAAGGATATATGCCACGGATCCCATTATTCAGCAGCCCTGAAATTCGTATCCCAGTTTGACACTGAAAATAGAAAGTTTAGCATACAAGCCCCCCCCCCCCC
>VWZG01007691.1:299576-354718 GCA_013396735.1 Grallaria varia
CCCCCCCACTAAAATTCAGCTACAGAAAGCCAGGACACTTGTCATACTTTATCTGCTCTAAAGAGATAACAGCTGACTGAAGGCAACCTTGTAAAGAGAAAGGGACTGTGTGACTGTGCTGTGGTGGATCACAGAAGGTTTAAGGATCCCCACGACACACTAAAGATATAACATCCTAAGAGGAGAGCTCAGAGGAGTGTCCAGCTTACCCAGTGATGTTTTGAGTTGCATAGGGAGGGTAACGAGCCTCCAGTCCTGGAACTGCAGCCAGGACTGCCACATCCAGGCCATCTGTCCCAACTTTGTATTCTCTGCTGCGCAGAGGAGGAATCTCCATCACAAAACATAGCTCATCTTTTCCACACCAATCAGCCTTTACTGTAGTCTTGCAGACATTTTATAGGTTTTTATAGGTGCAAATAAACAGAGAAAATAGCTTGCAATGCTGAAGAGCACTTTTTTGTAAAGTGGATTTTTTTTCAATTCTTACTGATTTAGCCAGGAACAGACCCAGCCACAGGAATGCTAGCAGGTACCCAGCAGGTATCTTTTGAACAAAATGCTTTTTATAAAAATAGAAGTTTGCTTCTCCTCTGGTAAGTACCTCAAACCTTCATCAGCAGTGCTGCATCCAAGTAATTCACATTAACATGAATCATAGTTAGGTTAAGACTTCTTGTTACTACACATAACTGCAAAAAAACCCCCAAAAAGCCAATTAATAGGTCTTAAAAATTTTGACATGATATTAATTGCTGGCAGCTGTAGAGTGCAGAATCTAACAATGTGATTAAGTTTAAACAAAAAGCAATTTGGAGAAGTGCTGTGGTCTGTCTGCATAAGCTTAGACAAGCTTATCCAAAGCAGAGGTCTAGGATTAGCTCTGAACAAAAGGCAAAGAGGTCGGGTCTTTCAGTATATCTTGTGTTCCCTATCAATGCAAGGATAAAAGGCTCTACAGAAGAGGAAAGTGATGTTCCTGCCTACAGACTAAGCACATCCTTCTCCCAGCCCTGCAGCAAAAATACTATATCCTAAGTCTAGTGTTCTCACCTCCTGACTTAATGTGAAGTTCACTGTTATTTTTACTGAGTCTTAACTGCCCCCAGTTCTTCTTGCACTGGGGCATTATGGAGTGAAAGCTGATCATACTTTTTGCTCTGATGAACCCAGATGTGCAAGTTAACAGGCATACTGAGCTGCTTCACTCTGGGTTTGTTTATTTTAAATTTGGTTCTCCTGTTCTTCATGCATTTCCACTGTAGTGTATGCATTCAGAACTGTTACTTTGACTTTGTAATTGCATAAAACAGCATAGGAAGGCATACCCTCAAAATATATAGCTGCTAAATTGTGCAGGTTTATTTCTGGTAGATGATATGTGTTTTGTAACTCTAGTGGACCTGATGATTTCTTAAGCTGAAGTAAGTTAACTCTTTGCACTTTACCTCTGTTTATTCATATTCAGATGTTATTTCGATGCACATGGCGATTTAGTATTGTGACATTGAATTTTTGTCTATTTATCCAAATATGGTAATGTTTTTAATTTCAAATTATCAGATAATAGTTGTTCAAGCTCTGGCCACTAGAGTATGCACTCCTCTGCATGGGCTGGGGTATCATTCTTCTCGTTTCCCTCTGTACAACAGATGGAAGATTCCAAATAGGCATGTTCACCTTGGTTTTCTATTAATTCCTACAGTGGTTCATTATTTCTGACTTATTTGGTATTTAGTGTAATTCTTGATAAGGTGGTGAAAAAAAACCAAACAGTTAAATGATTGTTTTGCTGCTTTTGGTTTCTCCCTCATGCCCTGTTTTTTCCCATCTGGAGATTCCAGTTTTAAGACGTTCCAAGGCTTTGTTTTGGAAAGGTTGCAGGTCCCTCCAGGAAATGTCTGTGACTCTGCTGAAGGAAGTGCAATCCCTGGGGTGGGAGCTACTCACCCTTCAAACAGACGACTTGTGCACTGGGGTTGAGTGTGTTGGAAAGGTGGAAGAGCTTCGTTTAGCTGAGGTGGAGCCTCCAGTTCTGGTATTGTTTTAACTGAGAGATGGCAAAGAGTCTGCCAAGGTGTGTTATCAGTGCAAACAGTACACATGGTTTGGACAAAAGGAAAGCCTGCTTCATGTTTCTGAGGCAGGATATTCTTTGTCTTCTTGGCTCCATTGTCCACGACATCTTCGTAAGAAATTCCTAGAGATAAGCAAAAAGCTAGGCCCTTCCACTAGTTCTACATAAACCAGAAAAATTCCTATGGGAATTTGCTTACTTTAGGTGAGAGTCATTTATCATCAGCAAAATTCTGTTTGCTTCTGAAGCCTTGGCTTCACACAATAACCTGACCACCCACTCACCGTCTGCTAGACATGATGCTGCTCCATGAAAGAAAAAAAGAGAATTATGTTTTACAGAGAAAGTATTTTGGGGTTTGTATCTATTTGTGTCAGCAGCTGAACTAATGGTCTCCCAGGAGGTTTTCTGCGCTGCTGTTGCCTCACCAGCCCACCTCTAAGCTGTGGCAGTACCTGGGGTTGTGTCTAAGTTCAGCATTTTGCATTTGGCTCTGCTGAAGGGTGGGATGCTCGTCAGCCCCCGGCTCCTGCTTGCAGGGCAGCTCCGACCTGCTGAGCTGTGCTGGCACCTCCCTGCTCCGGGGCCAGTGGCCGAGCCCCTTTTCACAAGCAGCCCCCGATGGTTCGAGGTCTTTTGGGGCCCTCCTTGCTCTTTTTATCGGCAGATGCCTTTTATTTTCAGGGCTCAATAGGTAGAGTTTTATTCCTGAAGGTGCTCTGGAAGGATTTTTCTGAAGCCTTCTAAGCACTGTGAAGTGTTGGACAAAAATTCAAGCAGCAGATTTGGTATTGGCACAGGGGACATTAGTAAGGTCCAGCTGTCTGAACTCTGCTCTGGAAAGCAGCAGCCTGTCATTGAGCTGTGGAAAAATAAACTGGGAACAAGCAGCAATTGGGTAAATACATGCTTTTCTTTTTTTTATTTTTGGTATGTAGCCCTGTGACATCATTAACATTCTTAACATTTATCCTCAGTCTGCAGCCTTGTAAATCTCTCGTTAGCGAGTGCCTCAGTTGGATGGTGGATCATTTCTTACACTTCAACTATGATTTCCCCCTGAGCTGTTGTCTAGTCCGAGTGATTAAGGGAAGCAAACGTGCTAGAGATTAGGTGGGAAGCTTTTATCTTGGTCTACTTTACCAAGCTCCTGTCTTGAGTCTATAATTTTCCATGACTATTCTGCTAGGTTGTTGGGGTCAATAGTTATTTACAAGTATGATGTAAAACATACGATGTATGAATGATAATATCTGCTATTAAATGTTCTATTTTGCGCTTACAGAAGTGTGTGTCAAATGTTATTTCATGAGATGACGGACTGAATCTTATTAGCATGAGAATGTACAGGAAGACCCCAAGTCATCCCCGTGCCATGAAGGTTGGTTCAAGAACAGAGAGGCTTTCCTCAGGGGAGGAGAAATACCATGAAACCAGGTGGCCCTGACTGTGCTATAATGCAAAGTAACAGGAAAAAAATGTATTGTAGCAGAAGGAAAATGGGCATGACTTGGAAATGCAATTGTTTCCAACTTCACCTAGTGTGACTATTGATTTTTCTTCTAGGTTGACATACATAGTTATGGAGGCCACAGGTTTGAAATCTGGGCCTGATCTTCAGGAAACCACTTAGTGACAATTGTCTTGTAGCACTCTTAAAAATTAATTTCATGTCGTTACAAAGGTCTTGTGCACAATTGGGTACTGATTTAGTAACTGCTTTTGAAAACAACTTTTAAAATCCTTCTGCTTGCTCATATGGGATATGGCCAAGTTCACAAGAATTATGTAGGGCTTAATTTATTAATGGTTGTAAAATAATTTCAGATCTTCTGCAAGGTTCTATATAAAAGCATGAAATCTTAGGAGATAATTTTGTGCTTGATCTTAGATTTGTTTGAAGTTAGTGGTGAATTTCCCATATTTCATTAACATGGCATGAGGCTCCTGGGGCAAAAATCTCAGATCCATGGCGTGTATTTTGGTCTATTTTTGGACCTATGTTTGCAAGAAGAGTGGAATGAGTGCATGCAGCTCTCATGAGTCAGAGGAGAGAATTCTCTAGTGGATACACTTATGATTTAGCCCAAATTTTTCAGCTGGTAATTAGAACTAAGGCGGGGAAGATACAGTGACTACCTTGTCAGAGGTAGTATAATTCCTGACCTCCTCCTGTAAGCTGGAAGTCCTGTGCTAAAAATATTTTTAAAATAACTGGGATGACATAGGAATTTCTGCCTGATTTGCTTCTTTTCTAATGAGCAAAACAGCATCTGCTGCAAATAGTTCTGACAGTAGGAGCTGGGGGGTGTATTTTATTGGAAGCTGATGCATTCTGTTTTGTTCAGTATATTGTCAGGGGATTTTTATGGGATTTTTTAATTGTTTGGTTTTCTTAAATCTACCTAGGTTAGATTACAAGGTGACTGTAGACTTAAAATGTATTTATGTATTTGATTAAACATGACAGTCTTGATTTTTCCAGATAGCATTGCTGCGACCAGCTGAAGCTGAGTAATCTGTGCTGTGAAGAGCTGCCTTACTTGCCAGGTCGTAGCTTTTGATTAATTAACTCTGTGTCTGTAATGACCTCCCCCTGCAGCACAGTCAGGTGGCAGTGACAGTGCCACTGGGACAGGCAGTGAAGGAGTTGAGTGGTTTTGCTGTAGGTAGTCAGGAATGTAAAGGCCAACCCATCAAGCTATTCAGGTGCCCAGCTCTTGGTATCTTTGGATTGATGACTGTTTAGAGTCTTGTTTTCTGGGTAACAGGGTTTTTGGTGTTTTGGTTGGTTGGTTGTTTCTGTTTGGTTTAGGGGTTTTTTGCTTTATATATTTAAGTTTCTAAACTAGACCTTCGTTGCTTTTATAGGTCAGATTTGATTCATGTTCCAGCTAAAGGGGGTATATACCCATCCTGTTTCTGCTTCGTCCAGGGAGAGGTTTTCTGCTGCGAGCTCTGTTCTAATAAAGATCATCAAACTGCCTGTCTCCTCTGTTTCTATGAATTGTGGGAAGCCCTTTAGCAGGAAATGTTAAGTGTGGGTTCCCACGTTCCACCAAGACTATTATTATCCATCGCAAAAGGGCACGCAGCAACTGAGCCCAATTTGAGTTGGCCTTTACTGACGTCATCCTTGGTTCCTAGTGGACTGCCTTATTTCTCTGTCAATTCATTTTCCATGTAGCTTAAGAACTTTTATATGCAATGAAACTTCTAATGGTCACAATTCAGTCCCCTTAATACAGTTTTTACATCTCTCTGTCCTTCTTTGGCAGATGTGGTTTCTCTAATGGTCAAAAAGATGCACATTTCTGGAATCACCTTAAGAGAAAGTCCTTTGGAGTATAAAGAGAGACTGTACTGTCATGGGACTATAAAAATGCCTGTCTCCTGAGAAAAATGTATTATGGCCAAAGTAAGAGGGATTGTGAGAGCATAACCTGTTGGCTTTAACAGGATTTGTGTTGTGTGATGGCAGGGCTATAGTTTTGATTGAACATTCAAATGTTATTTTACATACATAATAGCTACTGTACAAAAATTATGTCATCATAATTAATTTAATTGGAACTAATAAATCTGTCCAGCCAGAGGGATTTTTTTTTTTTAAATGACTGTTGTAGAATGTGAAATCCTGCATCTTGGTTTTAGAGCTTCCGCAGCCCATTCCCAGCAGGTATAGTCTCTCAGGGAATTGAGTCTTAATGGGCACACAAACCTAGTCTGGAAAATCTGTTCATGAGGCGTCTGATTTCCATGGAAACAGTGGCTTTCCAAGGAACTTTCAAGCCATGTTGTGAGCCATGAAGAGGTCAAATGACTTAGCAAAACCTTGCAGAGTGCCTGCTGAAATTAGGATCTGATGCGCTTCTGGCTTGACTTCGGTTGCTACTCAAGCCACTGGCAGACAAAGCGGCTTAGTCAGGCTGGGAGGCAACCCTGGGGCAGCCTGCTGAGCACCTGGGGATTGCCATGGAAAATGCTGGAGGATTTGCCTGTGTTTCTGAATTCCACGTGGAAACACAGCTCATTTAGAGAGGGATAGGAAGAGGTTGCTTGTTCTTAGGGAGCAATTAAAGTAAAATGCTCATTTTTTTATCATGCGTGGAAGTTTTTGATGAAGCAGGGTCGTTACATGATGCCTGTAAGGACATGGGGAAGCGGCGATGAATTCACTGGCGCTCGGCTGGGTTCTTGTTACTGCCTTGCCGATAAAGCCGCCTGTCCTGAGCAGGGCACGTCCCTCCGCTCTCAGGGCAGCAGAGCCTTTGGAGGAGTCAGCTGGTCTCTCCAGGCACAGGGGCAGTGCGCTGGGGTTAGAGGAATTCCCTGGGCTTCAGCTGCTGGGCTCTGGGCTCGTTCTGGAGCTGAATGAGAAGTTCCTCTACGAGAAGAAAAATGCTGCCACTGAGCCAACCGTGAACATAAATCCTTGGTGATGGGCTGAGTGTCAGTCTTGGGTTTTCAGCAGGAAAAAGGTGCGTTGGCCTTGCTAATATTTAAGATTACAGATGGGGTAGTAGCATTATAAAAGAGCTCCTTTTCCTTGGGCTGCTCCATTTTACTACACCGTTCTACTTAGGATATTACCTTGGCTTCCTTCTGGAAATTGCCCAGTGAACCTCGTGAAAGTTTTATGGCAGCTTATTACTGCCTAATTCACCTTTCAAAATGAGAGTGAGATTTTTCAATTACTTTCCAGAACTTTGTCCTTGCTTGCTGCATCTGAGGGCCAATGTTTGGACCAGATATTAGGTCTGAAGCAGTTAAGCTTCCTGATTTGTCATTAATCTGAGGCTTATATTTAATCCTTATATAGATGGTGAGTTTTTCATATAGGAAAAAAAGGCTAATTTTGGAATATTATGCTAAAATACCACATAGAAATGCTGGAAATCTTTCCTTTTTGTGATTTGTAATCAAAGAGTTTTATCTTATATCAATATATAACTGAATATTCAGTTGGATGTGTCTAGAGTGTTTATATTCAGCATAGCAATAAAAATACCCATTTAATATCCGAAGAGGAAATATTTTGAAGCACCTTTAATATTCTTGGTTTTTTTCTTCGTTTGTGTAAGTAAAATAGTATCATTTTTTTAATTCTCTAGGAAAACATTTTATTGTGCTCTTACGACTTAGTGAGTTGCTCTTTTACCCGTGAAGCCATTTTGTTGTTCTTCACTACTGTACATTCATTAAAGATTAATAAATCCTGGATTGTCTTCCCTTGGAATAGTAACTGATTGGGTTCAGCTAAAGTGCTGGTAATGTTTTAATAAAAGGGAGATCTGAAACTAATCTCATTGTTTTCTGCTTTCAAAAATTACCAAAAAGCCCAAAATTAATTTCTCCTCATGTTGTTTTATATTTTTCAAAATGCTGATGCACTTTAATGCATCCACAGAATCTCCTAGGTGCTTTTTCAGTGGAATTAATTTTGCATCCGACTCTGCTGTTTTAATGTGGTATTAAGATAGTTTTTCCTATCTGAGGAATTGTATTCACATAGCTAAATGGTGTGTCCAGGGTATGAATGCATCTGCTTCATTGGCAACGTGATACTTTTTGTGTCCTGTTTTCTTTACATCAGGTCCTGGCAAGGAGAAGGTGATGTCTTTTTGCTGTGGACTTTTGGAGAAGAGATGCTGCACAACAACATGGCACCTAGAAGTAAAATTGCTGTATCAAACACTCAGGTTTGAATGTGTCATTTAAGGATACTCAGCACAGAGCTAACCCTCTATTAGGTGAGTTTATGTAGTGCTGTTTTCATAGGATTTGTTAGATTTGGCAGCGACTAATTTGTTTATGTGCTGGTTTTTCTCAGTTTTCCAGGCAGGATTAGACAAATGCCAAAATATTCAAGCTTCCTCTAGTTTTGGATGCCTAATTTCAAATTCTAGGCAGTGGTTTTGCAAAATGTAGAATTGTTCTTGCGCACCAAGCTGGGGAGAGGGGAAAGTGGAAGAAATTCTGATTTTAAGAAGCAGGAGTTTGTTTCAGATGTCAGCCCAAGTGATCTGTGAGGTTCATGCAAACTAGAAGGAAACAAATGGTCAGTTTTTGCTGTGATCTTACCAAAGCATCCAAGAGCAATTAATTCTCTGATAACAATACTATAATGTTTAAAAGCTCCGGGCTTTAAGCCCATGAGAAGGTTTTGGGCATGTGAGCAGTTGCTGTCAGTATTGCCCTGAGCTGCAGTGATGGAGCCCGGGGGACCCCAGGCAAAGTTACCAGCAGTCTCTAGTGTGGGGTCGGTCAGTGGTTTTCTTTGTTTGCTTTGGTTTCTTTGATTAGGTTTGGAGCTTTTTGTTTGTTTTTTCTTTTTTACTTTTCCCTTTTTCTTCTGTGAATATTTGACCTGAAGGATCCATTCCATTTTTTTCCTCTTCAAAACCTGTTTTGGTATTTTGATAACAAGAGAAAATGAAACTGCCAAGGTAATCCAGACTACTTGAGACAGAGTTATTTTCAGAGGCCATCAAATGAAAGAATCACCACAAACTGAAGTCATTTGTTGCCATAGAGCTCTCATGCAAAGTTTTGATGTAAATGGGGTGCCACATTTGTTCAGTTGCAATGGCACAAATGCTCCAATGTGTTACAGAAAGAATAAAGTGGAGAATTTCCAGTCTAACTAATATAAAATGAAAGGTGTCATTCCGTAACCTACTAGCAGCCAACTGTCTTCAAACCACTGTATTTCTAAAAGAAGCAATTTATCTGTAGTGGCCCATTTTCTAGTTGTATGACTTTGAGTAAATGCTTATAGTGTCACAGCATTGGAGTGTTATGAATGTTCCTCTTTGGTTTTGCAGTATAAATTTGAAAATAATTCCCTGCTTTTAGCTGTGAGGTAAAAAGAAAACCACAAGTTTTGACTGTTCCAAATTTCAGAATTATCTGTCTTGCATTTACTAAAAAATGTAATTTAAAAACCTGTATTGAAGTGACCAACTTGGTTGTTGTGCTTCAGCCCTTTGTTGTGTCAGTTCTGTTTGCAGGTGCACAGGCAGGATGTTTTCAGTGGCAGAAAACAGTGGTTTCTCTCTAATTCCAACAGTAGCAACGCTGAATGCTTTGGCTCAGAGTGCTTTCTGTGGTGGTTCTTCTGTGGGATATTTTATTCTGTTCTGAGACCTAGCGAGGTTCAATTCCAGCATTACTTTCTGATCACTCTTCTGTGTGCTACAGAGCTTGTTACTTGATCAAACATTTGGAGGTTTCCTATTTCCTATTCATAAGAATTACTGCACTTAGTCATCCCTAGCTTACCTAGAAGATTTAGTGCATATTGAATGTGTAACTCATTTATAACAATGTGGTAATGAATTTACCCTGTATTCCCCTATTTGTCTATGAAACATTTCCTACTTCCAGGAATCATGCTGAAATTTGAAAATACTGAGATAATTCAGAAAAACTACAAGACTTCCAGTCTGGTAGCTGGACAGGGTTTAGGAGGCATTTGGACAGTGCCCTTAATAACAAGCTTTAACGTTTTCTCAGCCCTGAAGTGACCCGGCAGTTGGATGAGATGTGACCATTGTCAGTCCCCTCCAAATGGAATGATCTGTTTTATGTTAACACTTAGAGTGCATTACAGTGGCTATTCTCTCAGTGGCAGTAGAAAGCAGAATTGCCAAAGAACAGTGTTCTACTTAACTTTCCCAGAGAATCCAAAATATGCTCCTACCTCCAGCATCTCAGTTTAGCCACATTACTGAATAAGGATTATTGAGGTTCATAGGGACATCTGCATATTAGGAGTTGGATCTTGTACAATATTTGGGTCTTGGGTCCCGATTTGAGGATATGGGCCAAAATTAGCTGTAATAGAAGATGAACATTGATGACTTTGGAGTTACAGGGGGATCTTTCCTTAGTATGGCTGGTGATATGTATCCACCTCACACGTGCTTTTCAAACAGCTGGTAAGTGAGTACATTTCTTGCCAAATCCCCATCCTGCTTCCAAGGCAGCTTTCGGTTCCTCCCATGAGCAGTGCTTAGTGGCACACTGCATTTAGAAAACAGCCCAGAAGTTGTCAGTGTTGAAATCACTGCTCAGAAACTATTTGTAACAGTAAGAGGAAGAGGCTGGAGATGTTTGGGAATGTAGCTCTCCCAGCAATGATCGTTGGGAAGGTGGGCTGCTGGACTGAAGTGCTACCTATTCATCTTCCTGAAAAATCAGTGTATGCTGGTGAGCGACAACTGATCTATCACTGAGAGGAAATGCTAATCCACATCTTGCAAACCTCTGCAAGGGAGAATAAAGCCTTATGGGCAGGAACTGTTTTAAAAATAGAATTCTAAATTAATGTGAGAGTACCCCCTTTAAATCAATTTCTGCTCCTGTTGTGTGCTTACTGCACAATGGCATGTCACGTTTGTCAAAAGACAACTCATTTTAGGCTCTCTTGTTTATAAACACGCCTTCCCTTCCAGAGTCATGTCATGAGTCTGGACCTAAACACTGTGAACCAAACTGTGGAAGATTCATGGAGAGAACATATTAAGAGAGAGCTCTCATGACTTTGCATAAAATAGTCTTTCTGTGGTTAGCAATAACTTAGTTTTAAGGTTCATTATTTCAGAACTCTTGAGCAAAACTTGGCTCTCACAGGAAATGAGTTTTTCTGAGTTTTTGTATTTTATTTTTCTTACAAGTTATGTCTCTATGTGTTACTGGTGAAGCAATACTGCCCAGTATTGCAGGATGGGTTCAGAAGTCTGCAGAAGTTTTCTTTCATCTATTTCATATCTTTTTGCAATATAATTTTGGACAGACCCTGGATACTCAGTGTTTCAGCTGTACTGTGTCCCTTGCTGGAAAAGATAATACTAAGCATTCTTCTTTCTGATACCAGTCCTTTTACCTTACTAATGCTGCAGTAGCTAAAAACTGAGAATTGGAACTGCTGGATGGATTGTGCTCCTAACTATTCCATTAATCTGCAGGAGGCCTATTTTACTTATAAGCTGCCCTGCCACATCCCTATGCCTGGCCTCCTTTAAGCCTGGCATTTAGGTCCAATTGTTTGAAACAATCTCTTGTTGTAGCTGGTAGGGGTGAAATGGAGCTATCTGTCAATTTGAAAAGGTCACTGGCTGTGTCAGAATGACAGTGATTCCAAATTATCCATTAATCTCCCAATTTAAAATTGTCATCCTTCTTATTACAGCCAGCCAGCCACAGAGGCTAAAATAGACCTCTTCTCTTACGCCCATGACCAAGCAGCTTTTTTATTAGCTGGCAGATAAAATTGGCAGTGCGCTCCAGCATTAAATATTCATTGACCACACTCCTAAAAGAAATGGCTGCTAACAAGTTGAGAATATATGAGAACACAGCCAAAGAAATTACAATTGATTTTCTTGTCTTATCTGCTAAGGTTTGGACTATATGATTAGTGCAACACACTCAGCATATTCCTGTATTGGTTTGAGTTAGAGGGTAATAAATGCCAGAGCTTCCTCACCCCTTTTTTACATTTTGGCATTGTCTTGATACTGTGAAGATTTAATAGGTTTTGCATTGTCAAAGAAATGGCTCTGGAAGATGGAAAAAGTCCTACATAGGGGGCTCAGGCCTGAAAGGTGTTTGGTTTCCTCACACAGGATGAAGGTGTGGTGCTGCTGAGGTTTGAGAGAAGAGGGGAGAGCTGCGTGCCATCTGCAGCTCCTCGGGGGAAGAAGGACTTGGACTCTCCATCATCTGTCTTATCATCCATCACCTGAGCTCCACCTTCACTGCTGGTCCTGCTTGGAATATAATAATCGTGACGCAGGGGCTTTACTAAGCGGTTCAATGCTGGGGACGTGGCAGTGCTCCTGTTGTGAAGTGTAAGCATCGATCCTGGCAGTGAAAATCCAGACGACTTTGGGAGGCCTTTTGTTGTGGTATCCATGTGATGCGATGCCCATTTATTGAGCAAAATGCATAAGCCAGGGAAGTGTAAAGAAAAGAAACTTACGGCCCATGAAAGGCCAGCAGGCACACTGGCATTTCTTGCTCTGAGGAATAACAAGGGTCTGCGTGGACACTGGGGACCTGGGGGTGCTGAGGGACAGGAAGCTCAACATGAGCCGACAGTGTGCCCAGGTGGCCAAGAAGGCCAATGGGATCCTGGCCTGGATCAAACATAGCGTGGCCAGCAGGAGCAGGGCAGTGATCCTTCCCCTGGACTCTGCCTTGGTGAGGCCACACCTTGAGTGTTGTGTTCAGTTCTGGGCCCCTCAGTTCAGGAAAGAGATTGAGGTGCTGGAGCGGGGCCAGAGAAGAGCAACAAGGCTGGGGAAGGGACTGGAACACAAGTCCTATGGGGAGAGGCTGAGGGAGCTGGGGGTGTTTGGTCTGGAGAAGAGGAGGCTCAGAGGTGACCTCCTCACTCTCTATAACTACCAGAAGGGAGGTTATAGCCAGGTGGGGGTTGGTCTCTTCTCCCAGGCACTCAGCAATAGGACAAGGGGGCACGGGCTTCAGCTCTGCCAGGGGAAATTTAAGTTGGATATTAGAAAGAAATTATTTCCAGAGAGAATAATCAGGTATTGGAATGGCCTGCCCAGAGAGGTGGTGGATTCACCGTCCCTGGAGGTTTTTAAACTGAGATTGGACGTGGCACTGAGTGCCATGATCTAGTAAACTGACTGGAGTTGGACCAAGGGTTGGACTTGATGATCTCTGAGGTCTTTTCCAACCCAATCAATTCTATGATTCTATTCTATGATATTCACTGATACCGAGGGCAAGCGGCGATGGATTTACCAGCCTTGTCTCAATCCTTGTTCATGCAAAACTTTTCAGTGTGCCCAGAGCCAACAATGCCCACAGAGGACTCGAGTTTTTTCTTAGTTCTCTGCAGTGTCCATACTGCGTTGATTTATGGCAGAATGCATGGCAGGTGCTGCCTGCGTGCCCCAAATAATTGTTGCACCCCAAGAAAGGGACTGGTAAGACTTTCCTTTTAGGTATATCCAATAAAGGATAAGGTTATTTTGTAGCCAGCCAGAGGAGTACAAACTGTATAGGTTGACTGCAGTGAAACTTTCTTTCCCAGAGAGCACCTGGGCTGTGGACATGCATCAGCTCTGCCCACCTCTCCTCCAGCTGCTCTTAATGCAGTTTGTTTGCATTGCAGAGAGGAGAAAGTGAGAGGAAAGTAGGACTTTTTTTTTTTTATTAACACGTATTTTGTCTATTTCCAGTTCACTTCAGAGATATTTGACTTCCAGTGGAATGTGTGTGTATTTTTTACTCTAATTTCCCCCCCCCCCCTCCTCTGTCTCTTGCAAGTGTAATTGCTCATTAAAAGTCACAGAGAACCACACACTGGCACAATGTTCTGATGAAACACCTAATGACTTTCAGCATTTGATTTATGGACACAGCTTAAGTTACACAGGGACTTGTGTCAAAACAGGCCAGAGATAAGCTTACATTTATCTATGGAAGTTAAGGGATAATTATATAAAAGCTTTGCATTTTAAAGGAAACAAAGACAGACCTGTGGGAAGTGCATTTTCACAGCATGTATTAGCAAAGCCCAATCAACCTCCTTGTGGGAGGACAATTAACAGAATTAAAAGTTGGAATTTTAATTATCATACAAATTAGAGGGAAAATTAATCAGCTCGTATTTTATGACTTGACTTGGCTTTGAGCACTGCTGCTTGAATTTTATAGCAAAACTTTGATTAATTGAGACACTGCATGAAAGCATAAAATCCTGACTTAGGTAGCATTTTAATGCCTGACTTGATTTCCATCTGCTACCACCACTATGGGAAGTGACAACAATGAGTCGATGCGGAAGCAAAACCTTTGTTTGCCTCAGCTGAAGCATCCAGAACTATCTGCATATGGCTAAAGTTGTTTTTTCTAAAAAGCTCCTCTCTTTACCTTTTAACTGCAAACATGTTGTTTAACACCTGGATTCAGGAGTTAGAGATTTCCACTGACTGACTGGAAGCATCATCTCAATGCCACTCAAAGCCCAGCATTTCATTTGTTTGGGTTTTGGGGATTTTTTTTGTTTTGTTTTTGTTTGTTTGTTTGTTTGTTTTGTTTGTTTGTTTTTGGTTTTTTCTTTAATAGAGTAAATCCTTGTAAAGCAGTAGCCTAAATAATTTTAAGAATAAACAGGGTAAATATTGCTGCTGTGAGGCCAGCATTAGGGATTGCCATAAGTGGTTACCTTTGTGTGAGATCTGAAAGCACCTACAGGCTTGTGTGGGACCTGAGGAACATCTACCCCAGAGTCAGCAATGCCTGGCATTGGCCGGGCTCGTATTGGAACCTCCTTTTGGATTGTGCTGATGAGAACTTGAAAGCTTTTAGAGCAGTTTGTGGCACTATGTGAGTATGGCAAGTTCCAGTTCAGCTGCTGAAAATGTGGGTTTGATAAAACATTTATTCTTTTTGTCAATGTTCCTTTTCACCCTGATGGCAAATTTTATGGTTTGGTGCCAGACACTCATTAAAGGGTCAAACCCTTGAATGCTCTTTTTTTGTAAAATGGAAGATCATTCAAATTCCCTACACAGAGAAAGGTGCTGAATTTGGTATTTGCACTTTTTAAACTTTCCCTTCCCTCCTCTAGCAAATATCTGTTGGGTCCTGAAAAATACTCTTGCCATGGTTGACATTGAAAATCAAAGAAGGGCTAAAGCCAAGCTCAGTCCAGGAAAAATGAAATCAAACACTTTGCACTGCTGTGTTTGGATTCTCAAAACAAAATTCAAATAACAAAGTCTTAGAAAAAACAAACCTGTGCTTCAGTCAGAACATAAGGCACAAACAGATTGCTGAATAAACCAGAGCACAATTTTATAGGGTCTGAAGTTGAAAGAGGGAGTTTAATTATGATGCTGGATTTAGTTCAGAGCTCAAGTAATGATCTAGGAAGCTGGAGAGAAGCACTGGAAATGACTGTGTGCTAATGAGGACCCCAGTAGCAGCTTTCTGTGCTAGTTAATTTGCAATCTATGTGGAGATCTGTTGGCAAGCCTATAAAATGAGGTTTTGCAAAAGTAATCACCACTTCAAAGTCTAGAGATACAGCCTGAGGAAGCAGAAGCATGTTGTCTGTTAAATTTCCATCTTGAACATTGTTTGGAAAGTTGACGTTGTTGCTTCCTACTTGCTGAAGTGAGGAAAGCATATTGTCCTCCACACCAAAGTAGATGTGAAGTTCACAATTTCAAAAGACAGTTAAAAAGGACAGTCTTTTTTTTGACAACTGTGCCAGACATGCCAGTAACACATATTTAGAAACACTAATATGCTTGTGGATGTTCAGTTTAATTGCAAAGGTTCTGTGCACTTGCTGACAGGCTGTGGTGACAGCATCCTGCTTTCTGCTCTGGATGTGCTGTTACTCAGCACTTTCCTGGATTAGGTCTGGGTGTAATATAATGTGTGTTTTAGAGTAAATCCTTTGGCCACCTACAGGTGAGCAAAGCCTCCAAAAGAACTCTAAACAGAATGTCTGTGGAATAAAGTGATGAACGAGCCCAAGGCAAGAATGCCTTGATATTCCCTATGGAATTCCAGTTTGGTTTTGAATGGTAAAATATGGTAGGTAAGACAAACATCCTGCTTCAGACTCCCCTGAGTAGAGGTGAGCCATCCCTGCTCTCTTCCCACTAATAAAATAAGTCTTGAGGAATGAATTCCACAAGGCTGCAGCTTTTGAGGGACAGAAGAAAGTCAATGAGCTGGTAAAGGTCCAAGGATTTATTGCAGAGCAGGTATTATGCAAATCAAACTAATTACTTTATAGAACTGTCAGGTGGTCTAAATGGATGTGGCCATCAGGACCTGTACAATGTCACTGTTTCACTTACCTGTCAGTTTACTTTGAGTTAGGTTGAAAACAAAATGTTCTTTTGTCAAAGGTACAAGTGCAACAGAATTACTCGTTCTTTTCCAAACACCTGGATTCTAAAACTCAACCAGAGAAGTTGAATAAGGTCCTGCAGGGTCTCAATAAAACCTCGGCAAAAAGGCTGGTGGATGTAGAATAGATAATTCCAGAGAGAAGGGACCTACAGTGGCCATCTAGTCCAGCTGCCTGACCAGATGTGGTACAGTGGAGTGCCAGAGATCCCCAGCTGGTTCTGAACAAGTTAGTGCCTAAAGCGAGACCGCCAAGCTGTGCCTAAGAGAGCCTGGGAAATGTGAGCTCAGAGGGGACCAGTTCTCCAGCCCTGTCCCTCAGGGCTTGTTTGGGAAGCTCCAAGCTGTGGTTCGCAGTGATGCTCTGGAGAGGAACTTTGCTTGGCAGTGACGAAGGCATCCTGCTCCATGGCAGCACACCTGACTCAGAATAATCTCTCTGGTCTGAATAATACAGGCAACAGTTTGCAGCCTGGCCCCAGTGGTTAAGAGAGAGAAAAGCACGTCTTAGTCAAAGCCTTCCATGACTGGAACTTTTAGGAGCTATTTTACCAATGGTGCTTGCCACTAAGTTAAATAAATTATCCCTGCCCTAAAGATAATTTGAGAAATCCTGAGGTGTCTGGGGAAATGGACATGCTTGTGACCTTCAGCCTTGTTCCCTTAAGCATAAAAGGACTCTGAGTTTTCCACCAGTTTGAAACAAAGAAATCACCTCTGTGAGAGATGAGGGGTGTCACTGTATCAGTGTGGAAAATGGAGCTCCATGCAGGGGACTCAACAGCAGAGCAGGGAAGAAACTACAGAACTCCAGTCTGTCAATGCCACTTAAGGGCAGCTTCATCAGTGTCTGAAGCTCGAGGGTATCAGACAGAGCACACTCCTCTCGAAGGCCATTGCTGTAGCATATGGTCCCTGGCATTCTCTGGGCAATTTGAGTTCCCTGTGGGACTCTTGGTGCCATGCAGCTTCCCCTGGTGGCCCGGGGACACTATCTGGTTGTAAATCTGGGAATGAAATACTTACACCATTTGGCATTCCTAATGTTGCTGTAAATAAGTTGTCTTTTTAACTTATACACGCTCTTAATTTTGGACATGCAGGGTCATTTGAGATGTCTTCTGAAAACGAGGGGGTAGCTGACTCTTGTGACTTGATTTAGCCTGGCTGGCAAACTCAGTTACAAAGCTGGATCTCTGCTTAAAAAACAAATGCTGCAATTGAACCTAAGTATTCTGTGGCAAATGGAAATGCTTTTTAATTTTTTTTAAAGTACCGTTCTGTCTTGGAAGGCTCTGGAGTCTGTTTCAAGTAAGACGTACCTCAATGTTAGAAATTTTTAAGTGAGCTTAGAAAATAGGGGGGAAAAAAGCCAACATAAACGTGAAGTTAAATAGTTTACTCTCGCTAGAGGGTAACTGTAGGTTAACTGTGACAAGACTTTCCAAAACACAGTATCCATGTGATGACTCTGCATCCCAGCATATGGCTCACATTGAAGTAAGCCCCCTAACTCCATATGCCAGATAATGAAGTCTACTTTTCCAATGATTGTGAAAGTAGTAATTCTCTTATCTAAAACCATATGTCAGAGGGAAAAGAATTCCATTCTTGCTAAGTAATTACTGTTGGCAATTAATTAAGTACAGACTTCTCAGTGTAGAGTATCATTTTCTAATGCCACATTATTTGACAGATGCAACCCACATAACAGTTTCTGTGAAGCAGATCGTATGAAGTGCCTGGCCCTGTCCATTCTTGGAATATTAGATTAAGCAGACTGTAAATGCACTCAGGATTTCAGATCTGTTCCTTGGCTGTCTTAAGCACTGCACATACCCGGGCTTTCAGCCTTCATGAGTAGCACTGTGCAATGCGGCCACATTTTGACATCTGAGATCTAGTTTCAGAATTTTAGTACAATGTCTTTAAACCCCCAAGATTGTTTAATGGGGCACTCATGTGGAGCAGACACTGAGGGGACAGAATCAAACTTGAGAACAGAAGCAATGAAAATCCCTGGCTGGGAAAGGGGAAAGCTCGCACAGTGCCTGAGTTCTGACAGGACTGTTTCAAATGTCAAATGAACTCAATTGCCGTCTCTTTAATAGAAATCCTGTAGAGCTCAGATTGACTTGGGGCCACTTGTAACTGTTGTGAAAAGGAAACTGTCCCATGTCCAATTCAAAGAGCTTCTGAACTGCAGATTAGGTTTGAAGTGCTCTGCCTTCATCATATTTAGTTCAGGTGCATCAATGGATGCCTTCTCTCCAGCATAACTTTTAGCCAGCTCAGACAGTGCACTGCCATGGCATGGTGGCACCAGTGGTCACAGGCACTCAGGGAAGCTGGACTGAGGGCTGGCAGGATTTCTCAGCTTGCCGTGTGATGGGGTCTGTTTCTGCTGTTAGCCATGGAGAAGGTCAGAGCTGTAGGCAACGGCCAGGGTTCTGCATTCACTCAGAGCAGCACCACTCGGTAAAGTCAAGTGCTCTCCTGGCAGGCAGAGTGATCCTTATGTTTTGTGAGGGTCTGCTATAGAGTTGTCCCCTTGTATTTGGGATGGACTAGATGTTGATGTTTTTTTGGTCTGTGTTTGGCCCAGCCATCTGTGAGAAAATTTATTCTTCCTGCCAAGTAGGAGAAAACAAGTGTTGATAAGGGAGAACTTCGGCCTTGGAGGGAACATTGGCGTATAAACTAAAATTAATTGGGCTCTCACCATTGGCTGATGGCCCTTAGAGGGCATTTGGAGGAGAAAGTGAGGAGGAGGGTGATGAAGTAAGACCCCAGACCCATTTTAGAGGGACCCCCTGAGTAGCACCAC
This sequence comes from Grallaria varia, assembly GCA_013396735.1. Classification (NCBI taxonomy): domain Eukaryota; kingdom Metazoa; phylum Chordata; class Aves; order Passeriformes; family Formicariidae; genus Grallaria; species Grallaria varia. The sequence continues at coordinate 318,392 of VWZG01007691.1, forward strand.
GCAGGCGCAAGGAAATTCCAATGCACTCCCACATGTGCAGAAGGAGAACCGTTCCATAACAGGGGGGAGGCACCTAAGGCCTCTCACTGGGCGGTACTGGCCACACCTGCCCAGGTGAGACATCACCCAAACAGTAGTTCAAAGGCAGATGGCTCATGCTTTGGCTTGGCTTGCTTCACATGAAGGACAACGTTGCCTTGGCGGGGACGCCGCTATCCTGTGAGCTGCCGGCACTGGAGGATGCAGCCCCTGCTCGGGGGAGTCTGGACACTTCGGGGTCAGTGAGACAACCTCGTGACACCTGAGCGAGTTAGGTGACACGTTGGGCTTTATTCTTTTCCCTCCTTCTCTCTCTCTCCCTCCCTTTCCCGTGGGTTCTCGTTTACTTGGCCACCTCTTGTAACAAAATACTGTTGCTTTAAGCTTACAACTGTGTCTTAGTTTCAATTTCAGAGCCCCCCCAACCTTTTCCCTGGAACACCCCTCCAGAGGGGCTTGCCTCCCCAGGGAGGTCTGTGCTCTGGGCTACATTACAGGCATGTTATATGCTCCTTGTTTTGTTCATCCTGTCTGACTGGGGGAGCATGATGTTTGAACTCGGGGAGAAATGCTTTTGAGGAGGTCTCCAAACAGTGTTATCCATGTGAGACCTTCTGCCATGACTGACTGTTGTGTCAATGTCTCATTTCACTGGGATTATAAATACAGCTGTTCTTTAAGTTACTTAATTTGTCAGATCTCTAGACCTTTACTTTGAAAGTTTTTTCATGTCGAGCAAGATCAAACCATTGCTTTTGTGCTTCTAATGGATTAGAATAATTAATAAGGGGTATTCCCTGCTTCTGATATCAAATAGTGGAGGTCACTGCCTTATAAACCTACTGCAAAAGTCTTATAAAGCCAGGTCCTAAAGGTGTAGTTTTGTCTTCACGTTTCTTAAAAATAACCAGTTCCTAGTCTGTCCTGAAATATCTTCAGAACAAAAAAAATTAAGGACATAAATCTTCTGTATAAATTTTACACAATTATGAAGACATCCTTTTTTTGAAGTTTGGGCTTTCCTTCTAAGAGGAAAAAAACACAGGTGAGTAAGCTTTGTAATCAGTTAGAACAGATAATTGCAGGCTGGTGGTGTGAAGGTTTTTAATCCTTTGAAAATGTGTGGTCCCCTTGTGTATCCTGGGATCCACATCTCTCCTACCTGGAGACTCCTGTTATGTGTCCGTACACTTTTTCTGTACAGTAATGGATGGGAAGAATATATGATACATTCTCTTCTAATACTTTGAAAGCCATGGGGAAAGGCCTGTGCTCTGAGCCACCCTCACTGAGGTACCCCACGAGCCAATTTCTGAATGTTGAGCTGCCACATCTGGCAGGAATAGGAGAATTTGGTTAAGTGGGGCACCGATGTGGAAGTAATTTTGACTACCAGAGTTCAACAGCTGAATAAGAGATGCATTGTGTGCTTGTGTTCATTCTCACTGCTATGGCAGGGAAGGTGAGAAGGCAGCATCCCTTTTCCCATTCCCTCCCCAACACCCACTGTAACCAGGATGAACATCTCCTCTGGCTGGGAAAGTTCCCTGTGCTGTGGGCAGCAGTATAAGCTGTCTCCAGACTTGGTGCTCGAGGAAATTCAACAACTGTGCCCCTGAGGCTATTCAAAAGCAGCAGTCTGTTGGCTGTTAGGCTTGGGTTTACCTCTGCTTCCACGTTTTGCTTTTAAGTCCCCTCTCCACAGTCGTGTCTCTCCTCTGTTTTTTATCATTGGGAGCTCCTGTCCCCCTGACTGTCAGCTCCTGGTGTGGTGACTGAAGCTTGCTTTATGAGAGGTGCATTTGGAAATAACAAAAGAGGCAAAACAAAACTGTGGAGTATCTTTCATACAATGGTATTTGAGGTTGCAGTTCTCTACATTTATATAGGATCTGAATCTACTGTGTTATTAATGGAAGAAAACTTAATGACTGCAAGCAAATTTCTCAATCTCATTCAGCCCCTGCTGTCAGAAACTTTGCGCCATATCCAGGTATGAATCCATTCCAGGTTGGTTTGAAGGACTTGCTGCATAGAATGTAATTGTTCTCTCTTCCAGATAATCTGGTATCTCCAGACTGATGGACAGAATTTATTTGCATACTTTCTTTCCTCCAAGCCTGCTCTTTGTCCACCTTTGGTGTTTTGTGTTTGCGTGTTTGAGAGCAAATTTTGCTCAAGGAGGTATGTGGCTTTCCTTGTTCCTGAAAGGATTATTGCTAACCTGGCTGATATTGATAGAGCCCATCGTAAACTTCAGTGTAAATTGGATTGATGCTGATTTGTTTTCAGATATATGCTCCTGTCTTAAACATTTGGGTCAGTGTGTGCAACTTTTGACATACAACATGACTTTCTAAAGCCAGTGTTTTTCCTTATCCCTGTGTGTTAGAATTCAAGGCCTTCTGAAGTCCTTCAAAGTTGAACAACTTACTGAAGTGACTCAATTGCTTAAAGTTGCATCTTGGTGCCCAGGGCTGTAAACATGAGAAGCAATTCAATATGATTTGTGAGTTCTATTCTGTTCTCTGAACCATTAAATTCGCATGCAGCTGCTGTGATGGGAGTCCTACTCCCCTTACTGGTGTCTGCATTGCCTAAAGATATTTATTTCCTATTCAACATTTTCCAGAAAAGTGCTGTAGAAGGTACCTGAGCGAGTGACACACATGCGTGGTTTCTGCACAGTGAAAAATTGCACAACTTCCATTGTTGTAGACTTAAATGATTAAAGTGAGGAGAGGACTCCACCCTTTGCAACTTTTTATTTGAGTTCCAGCAGTTTCTTGTTTGGATTTTTTCATTGTGCTGATTATTAGCTGTCTTCAAGCCCAGAGAGAATGGATATGTAGGCCCAAGAACTGTTCCTATAACCATCACCTGATGCTATTAACATTTCTATGAATGAGTCGAGACAGTAAATACAGTGTTTCTGTTGTAAACAGTGTGTAGGAACCCAAAGAAATTTTCTGGTAGCCATGCAGATGAATTTGCTTCTGCCTAAACTGAAAAACAGATGCAGAAGGAGAGAGTGCAAGTAATTTGAATCAGAGGAACCAAAAAGAAAGAGGAATTTTGAGTCATAGTTCAAGTCTCTCATCGCTGGCCTGCAAGGCCTCTCCGAGTTCTATCAGTGGAGTGAGAAAGAATAACTTACTAATTTGTACTTATAGGACTTTTATTGCAAGTTAAATTATCTTTTGTTTTTTACTCTAGTGATGTTCATGTATAGTAGTTGATGTCATTGAAAGAGAAATGTGTGAAACATAGAGCTATGCTAACTGTTACTTAAATGTTAACATGTTTGAATAGGAAAAAGATTAACATTTTTTCCAATGTGGAGGGCAGAGATATTTGTTATTTCTGTGTGTCACTCTCTTATGTAATTTTGGATAACTTATTATTCCTCCTCTAACACCATCTTGTGTCTTTCCCCACCCTAGACACCAATACAATACAGATGGTAAAGGACACAAACTTTTCTGGATGGAATGTCTGGCTTCTTCATGGTCTCCACAAGCTGGTGGAGTCAAAATGGTCCAACCCAAGGACAAACCCAAACTGACTGACTGTGAAACCTGCCTTCATTTATATCATCTACCTGCTTTCTGAATGAGGACTCCATTAACTTGAAAAGCCATTTCCTGCAGTGAAAATCAAGAGAGAGTTCAGCTTCCAAGTTCTATAGAGGTTCTATAGAAATACTTTGGGTGCGGGCTTTGGTATTTCTACAGATATTTACGTGATCTCACTGTGTGCTGAGTGTTTGTGAAAACATTGGAGATATCTTTTGCCAATAGTCTTATGTAAGTATCACATGGTTTTCTGTGTGCTTTGTTTCTTCTTTGACATTCTGTGTATGGATAGGAGAGGTTATAATCTTTATGTTTTTTAAAAATAGTGTGAAAGTTTTAGTTAGGCTATTCACTATTAGAAAAAAGTCATACCTTCCCCATTCACTCTTCTAATGGGTTCACGCCATTCTAACTAGAGAGCTATTGAAGAAGAAACCTCAAAATATGTCAGAACAAAGCTGACAACATATGTTGTATTTAGGCAATTCCAGTTTACACACTCTGTCCTGATTTGATTCAGTTAATTGTCTCTTTTTTCTTTCTTTCCCTCTGTTAATCTTCTAATAACAAAACATTTTGCTGAATAAAATTACAAGGGAAATTCATGCTTAAATTCACAAATTAGTGTTTACTCTCCAACTGTGATCTGAATTATTGTCTAAATAATGTGGATGAAATACCTATTTCAAGAGCTGGCAGGATTTCTCCTTTACTTTGCGAGTGTGTATTTCAGTGTTTTTAGCAGAAGATTAATACATAAAGTATCTGTCAATAGCAGTAAATTGCCTAATGATTTGCTTCCCATCTTCATGTGGAAAACGAAATATTCCTTTCTCAACTGCAGATCTTAGGGGTTATGTTTGTATGATAAACAGAACATTAGTGTAATTGCCAATTTTGCTTGTGCTACTATGCCACGGAAAAAGGCTGGATTTCCAATATGACTGGGAATTGAAATATTTAAACGAAGAAGCCAAGTGTAGCCTGCTTGTAAGAGCCAGAGACAGAAGATTAGCAGCAGTGAGGCTGGTGTTTAAATCAGAATTGTATGGAACTGCACATCCTGGAATGCTCCCCACTGCTGAGAGCTGGTTCAAGTGCAGAAAGAATCCATTTCCCACATGTACTGGCTACATGTTTAAAGCTGGGCGTGCAAGAGCTGGATTAATTGCTTGGCAGGGTTTTTTATGTCAGGCTTATTGGCAGGAAATTAGTTGGAAGAATCTCTGGGAAACTTAGGACAAACACTGAACTATTGGAAAGAGCAATGTCGTTACATTTATCACTTCTGACTGCTCAGAGTGGCTCCCCCAGCATCAGATTCGCACCCTGGTAACCTGAAACTGTACCTTAGTATGGAAGCTGCATTCCTTGTGGTACTTTTGTAAAATGTAATCTACGTATTTTTGAGGTTTGAACAGGAAAACATAATGTAAATCAAATTTCTCAGTGTATTTCAAGGTACGTGGATAAGAACAAGTGTTGAAAATTGGCATCTCTGTCATCTTAGAGGAGGTACAGGGATGCTCCAAGCAGTTCCCTACAAACCAGGGAGCTTAAAAAGGGCTGTATGGAAACACAAGTATCTCTCTGAATATTTCCTGCTGTGCAGTGGGTTCCCCAGGAAACGCAGAGTGCAGAGTTCCAGCAGTAGCTGTCTGGGTCCTCTCTCCTGGGAAAGCAGGAAAAGCACTTTTGGAGCTCTTATGTTAACCTGAAGTGAGGTAGAAAGATTTTTGACTACGTGTCTTCCTGGAGCTCTGGGCAGGTCACTAATGTCAGCGTGAGCAAAACGCAAGTCCAAGAACGGATGCCTTTCAAGGTCATTAGTTGCCTCAGGGTTCATCGTAGTCTAGCATATGGAATTTCACATCCTGAAACACTAAAAAAAAAAAAAATTAGCCTCCTAATATGGAATTTAAATCACTGCTTTTTAAAGCTCTTCTCATGCCAAGTATTTTTTCAGAGTGCGACTTGTATCTGGCACACAGAAAAGAAGGGGAGAAAATATGGTGATGAAGTGGTTTGATTTCTTTCACAGGAGCATGCAGGGATCAGAGTCTGACTTCTGTTAAACAAGGGTTGCGATTATTTTTTTATTTTATTCTCAGCTTGCTGCACATCAGGCAATCTTCTCAACTCTCATTTCTCTGTCAGACACATCACTTATCTTGGAGCTTGTAGAAGGCTTAAGAGATATTATTTTTGTGTGTGTGTGTGCTATAATGCTATTTCTAACACATTGTCTCAGTTTCCAAATTGGAGTCATTTTCTTCCCTCTTCTACAGGGGTTCTCCTGGAGTTTGATGGTCAAATTTTGTAAGAGATAGCTCATCAGTGCTTGTCCCATCTCCTCCCTAAGTGATTGCATCAGATGAGCAGAAAAGAAGGGATAATTGCCTATTGGACGCCAGTTAGGGAAGGTCAAGGTAGTCTCTGCCTGGCCTACCCTCTGCTTGTCATACAACTCTGTTATTATGGGGTTTATTAAAGCCTATAATCAGCTGAGTTTCACTGAGATGGAACCTTCTTCTTCACTGAGTAGTCTTTTTTGTGGCAGTGCAGCCAGGCTTTGTCTACCCTTGATGGCATAGATGAAATGCCCACAGATTTTTCTGTTCTGTAGCCATTGTATTCTCAGTTCTTCGAGTTCTCATTTAAGAGACTGGTTTTAGAGAAGAAAGAAAGATGAGAAGATGATTATGGCATATCATAGTAATCTGAAGTCCAGTGTTTCTCAACAGCCAGTGTCCATAGTATTTCTGGACAATATGAATTAATCCTTTTGTCTGAACACGAAGTTCTCCAAAGTCTTGTAATGAATTATACCCAATGTTGACCTGCTTCTTCCGCATTTGTGAAAGGATCTGCTTTCCCTAAACTGGAGAGACATGAAATTGATGGATGGACCACTTGGTGGGCAAGGAATTGGCTGGATGGTCACACTCAAAGAGTTATGTCCAGCTGGAGAGCGGAGACAAGTGATATTCTGAGTAATGGCACTGGGAGCAGTGCCAACATCTTTATCAGCAACATGGACAGTGGGGGCAGAGCACCTTTAGCATGTTTGCCAATGACATGGAGCTGTGTGGTGCAGAGACATGCTGGAGGGAAGGGATGCTGTCCAGAGGGACCTGGACAGGCTGGAGGGGTGGGCCTGTGTGAACCTCGTGAAGTTCGGTAGGCCAAGTGCAAGGTCCTGCATGTAGGTGGGGGCAATCCCAAGCATGTTTACAAGCTGGGTGGAGGACAGACTGAGAGTAGCCCTGGGGAGAAGGACTTGGGGGTGTTGGTGGTTGAAAAGCTTGACAAGACCCAGCAGTGTGTACCTGCAGCTCAGAAAGCTGACCATGTCCTGGGCTGTATCAAATGGTGTGTGACCAGCAGGAGGTGATGCTTCCCAGCCATGGCAGGGGCTTGCAACAAGATGATCTCTAAGGTCCTTTCCAACCAAAGGCATTCTGTAACTATCACTTAATGAGTACATTGCTAAGGATGAGTTTTGTCCTCATTTAAACTTTGATCTAACTAGCTACAGAAGTGTAGTGCAGGCTGGAGATAGTAGCCATCTCTGCTTATGTGTAGGATTATTAAGTGTAATATTGTTCTGTCTAGATTATATTGGTCCTGCTATAAACATGTTATCAAGTTTACATAATAAACTTGGTTGTGCCTGAGTGGAAACTGGTTTGAAATTGAACCGTACTAGAGAATACCTTCAGGCCTTGGAGAATTCCATACCTTCTAATAATGAATTTCATAAGCATTAATTCATGAAAGTTGTGTTTAATGTCGGTCTGGCCTTGGCCAAATCAAAGTCAAACCTTAGTCTTGCCTGTTTAAGCTAAAAGATCTCTAGGGAAGAGAATATAAACCACTCTTTGCATGTGTTTTTGAGGCTGCTTGAAAATTCTCTTTGATGCAAGTTTTAGTCTGGTCTCAAGAGTCTGCCTTCTGAGTAGTTCAAAACCAACTTTGCTGCTTTCTTGAGGTTTTATAGTGAAGTGATAGAAAATCTGTTAGATTTTAGGTTAGGGAGGCTGTGCTAAGGAGCTTAAATTTGTAGTACAAAGGCCGGGATGCTTTAAAAGGATCCTTCAGACCTTGGCAATAACAGAGAATTTTCTAGATAAAAATCTTCTGCTGTTTCCTCATACCCTGATATTTGAGGAGTACTGAAATAGGTGGATTGGGTTAGAAAATTTTGAAACAGTTTCAGTGCCAAAATATGTGATGCAATGCCATGGGAGTTGGTGAGAATTTGGGGTGAGTTTTTATGGAACTTTCTATGGGTCATCTGGTATAGTCATACTGACTTACAGAGGGGATTTATTTTCTCTTTATCCAACTTAGAAAAGTAATTATCTTCAAAAAGATTTGAGTCTTGACACTCCAGAGGTTTCAACAAGTTGTGGGTGCACATTGTGGAGAAAGTCCTTGGTGCTGCTCTTGCTGACATGAGCTGTTTTGGGGCACCAGTTCTTCTAATCGGAATTTTGGTCTCAGATTCCAACTTTAGCCCACTGATTTTGTGAAAATAGCTATTTCATAAGTTAGTGGTTTGTGTCATAGCCTAAGAAAAGTATTTTTAAGAGCTTTTTTAGGAAAGGCATATTCTACATCTGCCCTTCACCCTTCCATCCCTGGGGCCTGCTATTTGATTTTCCAGGGACAGTGTCTCAAGGAAATGTATGACACTCAGTTTGCGCATTGTTCCAATAATTTTAGATTGGAAAGTGTAAAGAAACACTTTAGTTGATCCCTGGAGATGAGAGAAGTAAGGGCAAGAACTAAATGATTCTCTGTGCCTGTGTAGAACATTACCTGCTGCTTTAAGTAGTCAGATGGAATAAATTAAATTCTGTGGGCTTTAATGAAAGACAGCTTAGCTATCTCCAAATACAAAACTCCTTCTTAATTAATGTGTCCAGAGCCTTTGTCAATGTGGAATGAGTATTTAGTTGGTTATAAAATTATATTGAAGAAGAGAAGCTGTGATGTTATATCTGTGTCTTTGCTTCTGCTTAATTTGAGAACTCAGAGCTCTTGCATCCATTCAGAGCTATTTCAATGTTGAAAGTTTTTGCCATAGGGACAACTCAGAAAATGCTCCAACTCTGAACAATTCACACTCCTTCTTCATATGTCATATTCTCTGGAGATGCAGTTTCTTTTGAGAAAGGGAGAGAAATACCTTCCCTGATTTTCATCTGAAGGAAACAACTGTCTCTCTGGAACAAACCAGGTTCAAAGCTGAAATTGCTTGAAGATAATGCCTAATAGTTTCTTAACCTCCTTCTTTTAGGGCTGCTAGACTTGAAAACAAGAGGGCCACATTGAAAATAATCCAGGCTCCACACCAGTCTTCTCTTTCAAAAAACTTCTTTCACGGTTATGTGAGTGAATTCCCACCACTAACAAGTTACTGACTCATTTCGTTTATTTACTTGACTGAGTGTGAAGTGACAGTCTCTAGTTCCTGCTCTCCTTTAATGGATAAGCTGCTCACATCCAGAACTGGGCTCTGTGGCTGTAGAAGATGTTTTCTGCATATTTTCCTCCACAGAAAAACAGATGCCGTGTAAGCCAGTGACTCTGGGCTGCTCCTTCTCGCTTGCAAACAAGAGGCAGATGGAGGGGTAAAGTACAGCTTTTCAGAGTCTGGGGTAAATTCCGTGCAAAATGTTGATAAATTTCGTGAAGAAAAGACCTGGCTTGTGGACTGAGGAGGATTGCTGGAGGCTTTGAACTCTTTGACCTCTGCCATTGTGGTCAGAGCAAAGGAAACAGAACTGGTAACTCAGTACATTTAAGTACAGATCCCTCCCTGCACAGACCCCATGTGTGCTCCCTGCAAGAAAATTCACTGTCTGCAGTGGATTTACTTATTCATGTTTGGGGAGGGGCAGAAGAGGAAGGGAGGGAGTTAAAACAGTTCAATGTATACAGAAATTGGTGGAAAGATTCCCATTAATTTCAATGGATTTTGGATTTGGAACTTAAACTCTAGTATATACTCTCTTCAATAAAAGACCTTCTGTTTTTTTACTTCAGAGAAAGTTCTTGAAGGCTGAACTGAACTTTCCCCCCAGGGTGGTTGCACTGTCAATTTATTGCAGTTGTATTAAAGCAGCCATTTCTGTGCTTTTAATGCATTAACAGGCTGGCAGTTGAATAAGATTGTATGTTTAGGTGGAAGAGAAATCCAGAGATGTGCTACAGGCAGTACTTGGAATGGTAATGAGAATGGCAGCTCAGTAGGATTAGCAATGCAAAAAAGGTTCCAGTTAATGAACAATGAAAACATTTTGGCAGTTATGGGGTTGATTATTGCAAGGCTGTTCATGCTGCTATAATTTAAGCATCTAACGTGACCGTCCATTATCAGCTCAGATTTTGAGAGGTTTATTATTCCATCAAAACATTAATTCTATGTTGAGAGTTGGCATGGAAGGTGAGTACATTACATTATATGTGCTATTTGTATATTTAATAAAGACTGTAAATGAAGCCAGAAGCCAAGTTTCTTCAGGTCCAAATTAAAATGCCTGTTGTCTTACTCTTATTAGAAGGGCTTGAGAGAGACTGCATGGGCATGAGCAGATGCTGCTGCTGGAACTGGTCCTCTTTGGTTCATGGGCAAGCACAGCTCCAACTGTCCCCACTGTCCCAAGGTCTGGCTGTAGGAGATGGACCTTTTATGAGCACCAGCTGTGCTAAAGTGGCTCTGACTGAATTTACTTTGGGATGTAGAATTGTATTGAGGGCAAAGCTCTCTAAGGAAATAGTAGCATTTTACTGCGACTGAAGATGCTGAAGTTTGCCTTCCGTATCGCTGTGGAAAACAGCTTTGCCCCTCAGATTAGTGTAAGCCCAGTTAGTTCTGGGCTGACCTTAATAGCAAAGTTCTCAGCAGAAGAGTAGGGGATATCAGGAGTGATGGGAATAGTCAATGCTAATTTGTGACGTCTGCTGCATGACAGTGCAAACCAAGGTTCCAGTGTGACTTAGAATCAAAGGCTTCAGACTATTTGCATTTCTGGGCCTCTCTTTGGTTGTCATCTGACGTGAAAACAGTAACACTTCTGATTTCCCAGTCGGCTCTAGTCAAAGCTGGTTTCTCAGTGTTGGCAATCCCTGAGAGAGTAAAAATGGGCACAAGTACCCAAAAGTAATGCTTTTCCAATAAAAGTCAGGGTTTGTTCTGTGGGATGGAAAGATCTTGAATTTGGAGCAAAGATTTTCTTGGACTTCTGTTCTGTGCTGGTTTAAAGGTAAACCAGCAGGAGGAATGAATCCAGCTCAAGAGATGTTACAAGACAGAGTCACAATTTACTAAAAAGATAGCAATAAATACAAAGAAAAGTTGGGTTTAGCCCACAAAACCAGATGCATAACCCAGCACCCTGGGGCACGAACAGAATGGTGTTCATTGGCCCCTGTGCTGAGCGCCACGTCGTCCCCCTGAGTCCAAAGTAAAAGGAAAGGAAAACCAGTTGGTGAGGATGATGGTGGCAGTTGCAGTCCTGTTGCGGTTCTAGTCCCCCTCTGGATCTGATCAGTGGTACCAGAAGTCCCCAAACCCAAACATTAGATATGCTCAGGTTCAGGTGGGAATGCCCAGTACCCCCGTCAAAGTGGGGAGTTCCACAATGGGTAATTTAACTCTTGTGAGTCATGGGATATTTCTGGAATCTTTAGGTCCTTGCAGCTGCCTATTATGCCAGTCCCTAATGGCCCATCAGCAGACATGATCCCTGAGGTTGGGTGTGAAGGTGCTGATGCCCCCGCAGAGGGGAGTTATCACAGCTGAGTCATTGGTGTGAAAACAGAAACACTCCCTTGTCTCGCAGGCTTCTTTAACACCCAGCTTGTAGCCTGAGGTGCCAGCTGTGCTCTGGGCAACTGCTGCAAACGATCTGATATTAACAGTCCATCAGAAATGACAGAGAGGGTGTAGAATACGCAGTTTTGGTTGCACCCACATAGTGATAAACTGGTCTCAGCTGCCATAACTGGGACAATTCTCATTCTGATTTTTTAAATTTATTTACTTCCACCTGAATTGCACATCTCGTGTCTAATGGGACCTTCACCCAACAGTCCCTAGTGCCCAGTTCCTCTCTGTAGCATAAGGTGTGAGCCACCTGACCCCATTTCCACCCTTAATGAACTGCAGAAAGCACTGCCAGGTTGTTGGATGCTATGGATGCCTTGTGATAGTTGCAATTTAGTCATAAAAAATGATGCTCTCTGACAATTAAGTAGCACAGTTAGTATTAATCAAATCTGAATATTATTGTCTAGAAATTGGTGTAGGGGTGTAACCTGTATGATTTTCTTATTGCTGTGAAATTATCTGTGAAAATAGCAGCTCATCCTGATTCTTTGGTAAACTGTGTGTATTATTCCACTGGATAGTTAATTCCAGGCAGACGACCTACTTTCCTTCTGATGTGGAGTGGTCTGCTCCTCACCACTTCTCCTGCCATATTAATTACTATGGAGGTGATTATTTTATAATACACTGTGGGTTAGAGTTGGCAGCATTTCAGTAATTGTGACTCAGGTTTGATGTGGTTTGTGATGTTGTGGACTTAACCAAGGAAACAGTCTGGGTCCATTCTCACATTGATGCTGATGGAAATTTCAAACACTAACTTTTTGTTGTATCTTAATCGCTCTTGCAAATTATTGGGCACCAAGAAAAAGATGCTGTCAGAGTGACTTCATTAGGGTCTGTGAAATAACAGTTTTCTAATACATACATCATGAAACTATTTTTGACTATTATTATTCAGGCTGAATGAAACCCTTAATTTCCTTTGGGATGAGGCCTTTGTGCTCTCCCAATGTAGATGGTTTGTGTTCAGCAGCAATATGTAGCAGTGGCTCACACCCACTAAGATGCACCAGCACAAAAGTAGCCTGCAGGTCCTCTGACCCTCTGACTGGTGCCTCTCTGTCTGCTGCAGGGGCCTCACACGGGGATTTTTGCCCCCTGCTCCTTCTTTCTCTTCTTCTGTGGACCATGCTTGTCTCTCATTGCTGGCAAATTGGAGAGAGACAGCGCAGCACCAAAAGGTTCGGCTTTAGCTCTGGCTGGAGAATAAACAGCAGTGTGGAGAGGCTGGCTTGGTCCTATTTCTTCCATGATTAGGAGGAGGTAACGGAGATACAAAGAAAGGGAAGGAAGCAGTTGAGGTGAAAAATGCAGGTTACAATAGTATGGAGAACATGGACCTGTCAAGACCATATACAGTAGATTGGAAGTTTAGTTAGTCTCTAGCCCCGAGGAAGAGATGTGTCAGAAGGTTCCCTCAGCTGGAAAAGCCAGGGTGAGTAGCCAGAGTTCCTGCTCCAGCTCCCAGTTCAGCTCTCTGCCTGCTGGGTACTGCTGCCTCCCAGGTGCTTGTTGTTCCTCAACTTCCTGACCATCCAGCAGCTGAAACAATCCAGTGAGCTTCAAGTAGCTGTGGTCACCTGAACTGTGTACAGATTCCTGGCTTGGTCAAACCCTGCTGTAAGTTCTCCTTTCACTTAATGATCCTACAACGAGGGGAGATGTGTGTCTGTTGCGGCTGGAACAGACTCTTTCTCAGCCACACGTTTGCAGCTTGCACTGGGAATTCTGGTGGTGTGTGGGGTTTGCTTACAGCTGCAGTGTGTGTTGTGTCTGCCAGCACTGAAGAACAGCTTCTGATGTCCCATCGATGTTTGTCCAGTGATCAACGCAGAAGGTTTGTACTGTGGGTCTACACAGTGACAGAGACCTGGAGATGAACATCCCCAGCTTCTTCACAAGGACTGCCAGATAGTTTTACGCCCTGTATTGGAGGTGAAATAAACAGGACTAGAGAGAGAAAACTGGGAATAAGAGCTTTAATAAGAGGGTGACACTACACCGGACGGGGATTTTTGTGAGTATTTGGTGTTGACTTGACTTTCCCCAGACCTGCTTCTGAACTGGTACCCTGCCTCTACCCAAGAGTCTGGCATCAGAACTTCATCTGATCGGTTTTTCCTTCTCTTCACAAACTGCAGCTATATAACTGTAGAGACGTTTTTTAGATATGTGAATGGTGATTGACCTCTGGAAAATTTGTTCCCAGAGGTGCCTGTAAAGTCTTACAAGGCAGCAAGCCTTTAACTGAGGTCTTTCAGGTGGTTCCCAACTTGTGCTATCCCCCTGCACACCTTTAGCACTCCCCATTCTGTAGGAAGTAGTACGTAATAGTTTTTCTTTTACAGACTTTTTCATTGATGCTGGATGTTGCAAACTTACAGCTGCAAGGACAGTGTTGTAGTTCATCTGTGCTATGGCTGGAATTTAAGCTGTTCTATTGGATTTGTGCTTTGCTGCCAAAAGCAAATGCATTTAGCTAAAGTATGATCTTTGAATTAAACAATGGCATGTAGTAGATATGCTAATTAATATCTAACAGCTATTTTCTTTAATGAAATTAAGTGCTGAAACATCTTAGCTATTTGAACGTGTTTAATCAAGTCACACCTCTGTATCTTTTGCAAATTATCTAAGGGATAATAGTCAAAATAACAAGCAAATTTTCTGCCATGGAATATGCTGAAATTTAATGATAATATAACAACTATTCTATTGAAACTAATTTAAAAGCTTATTTCAGACACTTCATTTAATACGTTAGCAAAATAAATTATATGTAATTGTAAACAGCAGCCTCACAGTGTGAGTTACTGAATTAACAATGGGATGCAGACAGAGGTAAGAAGCTAAAAGGATAAAAGCCCACTTGAAACCATTTAAATGGTTTATGATAACCACAGTCTGGTGATATTTCCTTTCCTAAACCAGTTCTTGTAGCTTTTAATTCTCACATTCTTTTTTTTTTTTCCCTTCTATTGTAACAGAATTGCTACAAATTGGCAAGAATAAACTAAAAGCCTGGTAATGCAGTGGAAGTCATGCACTATATAGGTGTTAAGCAGGCATATTTACTGCCTATTTAGGCAGCTAACTGCCTTTTGCTTTTACTATCTGAATTCCATAGTTATGAACAAATCCTTCAGATGTGTAAGTTTGCATGGAAGAACACTGGGCCACAGACATCTTCAGCCTCGAGCGGATGTGGCTGTAGGCCTGAGAAAGCAGCAGAAAACACCCTCTGTGTCCTTGGGCCAGGCCTGGGAAAGCAGAAGGAGTTGAAGAAGACAACCAAGAATAGTAAGAGTGGGTTTTGAGATTTGCCAGCACGAGGAGAAGTGATGTCCACCTATCAGAAGATGGACTAAGACTGATGGACAAGAACACCCAGCCAATGATGGGTAGCAGAGACACTTCTGGACAGTAGTAGAATAGTATAAAAGTTTAGCTGTGTATGAATAATGGGCTTTTGCGTTTTACTTTTCCTGTAAAAGTCTTGAAGCCTGTGTGTTTTTTTGACCGTTGCAACAAGTTTGGGGTTACTCTAATGTTTAACTTGACTTTTCAAAGAGGCTACATTATTCAGAACTGAATTAAAGTGAGAGCTCGGTGTGCTCTCCCAGGTGGGCAAATTACTTTTACATCTTCTCTTTCATTTCTAGGAGAACCACACAGTCTTAAAACAAAAGCTGCTTCAAGTAACACAGTTATTGTTTGTGAGAAATAAAGGATCTGGAGTAAGCTCAGGCTGGGAGAGAGTGGCCCTGTGCAGAGCTGGGTGATGCAGAGCCCTGAAGCAAAGAACTTGCTCTTGCCAAGGCCACAGTGTTTGCAGAGTGTCCCACAGGTGTGTACGAGGTCACTTGGCTTTGAGCCACACCTGCCCACACGTCCTGCAACCACACCCACCCTGTCAGCCCAGGCAGGTGCATCTAACCCTGGGCTCTTCAATGGTTACCTGGCTCTGTAGACCTCATCCTTCGGGCCTGATTAATCCAACAGGCGCAGAACATGAACCAATCTGCCTGAGAAGCTGTGACAGCCCTTCCCTGGAAGCTGCGCTTTGCTTTTTGTTGCTGAATTTCTGGGTGGTGACACAGCTCAGCTGTCCTTGAAACAGATCTGGCATTCCTCAAAAAAGCTGCACAATTGCATCCTGTTGGCAGTGTAGTTTCTTTTCTCTTTATAGTCCCTGCATTCAGAAAGGTGTTCACCAATATTTCTTGCTGGTTCACCTAGAGTTAAATATTGCAAAAAGGCCAAGTAATCCAGTGTAGGTGACACTGTGTACCTTGTTCCCCCACAGGCAGCCACCCTCACTGCTGTACGGAACAGCAGACAGGGAGTCTGACTTTGCTGCCCCTGGCATGGCAATTACTGTGAAGGCATTTCTCTTGATTATAAATTGATGATCAGCATACATTAATATTTTAATTGCGTTTTAATACAAGACACAGAAGAATTTTTGAGGAGCAAAACTGGCTCTTTATCCCCACTCAGAAGTAAGTAAAGACAGTGCAGTGACTTGCAGCAATTCTTTGAGTTGTTTCTTGGAGCGTACCCTCAGCTGAGAGATAGCAAGATAGATTGTACGACCAGAGCAAAAAAGCTGAGTTTGTAACGTGACAGTGCCAGGACTATTGCGTGTGAGAAAGCAGGGCTGACCATCTCGCAGGTGGGTATTTGGAGTAATCCAGGGGGAAGGAGGCTGCCTGCAGGGATACCAGGCTGCTGAAGGACAAAACTGCTCCAGATTGTAGTCGGGAATTTCCCTGACCATTTTTTATTCCATTCATTAGTGCCTGCTCAGCCTGTCCCTACAAGCACAGTCAATGCTCCCTGAGCAGCTGCAGCTGGCAGGGTTGAACAAGTAGGTTCAACACAGAACAACAGTTGACCAATTCCCAGTGCTTGTCCTGGAACAAGGCGGGTACATTTACCTACTTTGCACAGGATTTTTGGCTGAATCCTGTCTGCTGCAACCTAATGATGTGCCTTGGGTGGATGTTTTTCGCAGTTCTTGCTAACCTTTCTGACAGGACTGACTTGCACAGTTCCACAAGAGAGGCTCCTAAAGGAGCTCCTTGTTGCTGCTGTAGTCCCTGCATAGCTCAGTGATTTTGCAGCAAACACAAGCTGCTGAGTCTGAACACTGCTTTACAAAGCAGAGCAGCTTTTGAGGTGCACAGGCAGCCCAAGTTGGGGACCAGGACAAGATGTGGCTGGGACTGCTACAACCTGATAATGTGCCACCACAGGAGCAGGCTCACCAGAGGCAGCACCACACCTATTCCATGGTGACAGCATAGCTACCCTGCAGAAAGACACTGCCACATCTCAGGGAGTTAAATTTTCTCCCAGATGGCTTACTAAGTTGTTGTGATATCCTGGGTGATTCCCTTAATATCTCCTGTGACAGAACTACAAATTTGCAAACTGTTTGGCAGAAGGCGACATTTGACTCTCTCCCAGAGCTTTTCACAGCACTGACAGGAGCAGAAGATAGGCCCCCCAATTTATCCATGTCAAAAAAATAACTCTGGAACTCTTGACAGACTCGTTGTGTAAGAAGGGACTGTTTTTAGAGTTGCTTTCTAAAATTGAACTCGTACTCAGATTTCCTAAACCAGCATTTTGATACCTAGTGCTATTCTAGAAAAGCTCTATATCAGCACAGCATTCTGCTGACCATTCAGAACACCCTGTACATCAGAAGAGCACGTTTTGCCTACTTATCTCAAGTCAGAGCACTGCCACTGGGAATAACTATGTGATAACAAGGATTCCAGGCTCATGGTTACTTGGTTATCTGGAGCTCAAGGAGGAAGAGTCATGTGCATAGACAGATTTTAGATCATATCCTGCCTTGCAGCCTTGATGATTTTTATAGACCAAAAATAGACATTTTGAAAATAGGAGGTATCACGCAGTACAAGACACCCAGTGTCAGATAGGAATTCTGTGGCAGGACTGGAAAAAACAGTCTCATATAGCTCACTTGCTCAGAAACAAGTCTATTCTCTGTATTTTCATGGTGTCATTTTTATCAAAAATCCCAGTTGCTTCTCTGGGATTTGAGTGTTCAAATCATGTTGCCTGATTTCAGGCCTTAAAACTGGATGTGGGTTGGCTTGTTTTATTTTTTTCCTCTGAAAGCTTCTTTCTCCTGTTGGGAAGATGTTCTTCATGTGAAGGGATGGCAAGGAGAAAGGGAGAAGCCTGGGCCTATGAATGCAGCTTCATACAACTGCTGCACTCAGGTCAGAATACAGAGAGGGATGTGTAGTGGTATATCCTTCTCGTAATCAGGGTTGTCCCGTTTTACTGACAGTCTTGAAATAAACCTCTTGGGGACCTGAATCACTTCAGTTCAGTAGTATTCTTTTGTTCTTTCAGCCATTTGTGACAATTTTCTTAACTTTGTGGGTTTTTTTCCAGCCATTCTTCACAGACTGCTGTGAGTACTGGGTTGATTTTTGAAAAGGCTCTGAAGATCACAATATACTGAAAAATACATGAGGGAAGAGTTTCATTATGCTGGACCAGAGCTCTCATAATGATCATGTAGGCCTGGTTTTGTGGGGCAGTTGCATCTGCTCATGAGCTGGAGCTTTACAAGGGAGGGGCAGAGGTTTAGAAATGTAGTGGGTGCTTCTTATCTACCTTTGGCATTTCTGTTCCTGGGGTTCTTTCTGCAAAGGGAACACAGCCTCTACCAGGGAGAAGGTTTGTACTTCCCAGCTGTGTTTTCAGCTTATCTGAGTTCTCTTCTTTGGATTGATGTTGGGTTAGGATTCTATTCCACCCATTATGTCTCCTTTTTAGGGTTGCCAGCCTCAGGGATTGAAAACAACAGACGAAATACAGAAGCCCTTAACTTTTTAAGACACATCGGGGTGGACAGTGGTCAGAGAAGTTGTACTGAAGCAGAGACCTCAGAAGAATTCCAGCCAAGGTGCTCTGGGGGCATTTGGGGGCTCATTTTAACACCCACAGTCCATCCGGCTTTGGGAGATTTTTTACTACAGTGTTCGTGCAGTGACATTAATTAGTTTGCCAATTGTGTTTGCAGTAGCTGCTGCACTCTGACTAAAGGGAACACTGCTGAGCTGTCAGTGTGCGCCAAACATTGTGCACAATCAGTGGTTGGTTTGGATTTTTATTGATGCGGCTGGTTCTTGGATTTGCATTTGGACATACTGGAAGGTTCCTCAATATCCTTTGGGTGGGGAATAAAAAAAATCTCCCATTGAATCTCTTAGTAATTGTGTAAATGATTTAGCATAATTGTATATCAGCATCAAATACTCTTGACAAATATGCACTCAGTTTCAAAGAACCTACTTATACTTTTCCCTCTCCTGCAGAGTACTGCTATACCTTACAAGCCCAATTGATTTCACAGGAACTACTAATAGATTAATACTCGATGCATAAAAAGTGGCATTCATATTTGAAATTAATTCAGCTTTGATTGTGATCTTCTCTTAATATATTTCTGGAAAAAACCTAATTGAATAGCACAAGTATTCAATAAAACAGCTAATTTAACTTAATCTTGCACTGTCTGTACTAATAAGAAAGCAAATTTCAATTTGTAATTAAGTCTCACTGAAAATCTGACTCTTCATTTGAAGAAATGTGATGTGTGGAGACAGAGATAAAGTAACCATTGCCTGGTCAAAACCAAATTGCCCCCTGGAGTATCTGCTGCTCTCCATCCTTTATACACAGACCAGGTTGAACCTTTTTCTTCAGGACTGATGCTTGAAGTTGCGCCATATGAAAAATACCTCTGTCAGAGAGCATGTGGTAAGAGACAATCCTTGCACTGAAAAGATTATTAGAAGGCAGAATAAAAGGGAATAGACAAAAATATATAGGCCTTTTAAAGAACCTGGTTCAGGTTAATCACTTGAGTGGTCACTTGGACTCTTGCTCCAGGAATTTGGACAGCTGTCCATCATGCAAGGACTGAGCCTAAACTGAACTCTGGGTAATGCCTCCATTCCCAAATTATCCTGTAAGGTGAGAGGGTGCTCTATACAAGAGATGATATTGCAAACCTTGGGAATAGCTCGTGGACTTAACTCCTGGCTGACATATATCTGTATGTGTTCTATAATGTGTGTGAGGAACAAAAGCAGTCAGCACATAGTGGGACCAAGAGAAATGGACTAGGAATTCCAAAGTTGATATGTGTTTTAGAAAGCATAAAACCTACTCACCAGACATTGACCTTCTTACCACACTACTGTATGGTAGCAGATCTTGCACTCTCAATTCTATTATAGATATTATGAGTCTGAACTGAATTGAGATTTGCTGATACTGGCCCAGCAAGAATATTACTCCTTCATTCTCTGTAATCCTTTGTCATAGTATGTGAAGAGCATTATTTTCCATTGCAGCTAATAAAGTACTGGAATGGGCTGGCAGAAACTCCAGCAAGTTGCAGTGGGAAGTGATGGAGTGTCAGGCAAAGGCATCCAGTGATGCTGCCAGAGCTCACCTTTGCCCACTGTGATATATTGGACTGCAGCCAGTCAGGAATTTAGCAAAGCAGCATCTATGACTCCTTTGTGGACGGCAGTGAAACCAGCAATGTTCCTGGAAGCTGAAAAATTGAATCATTATTTTCCATGGTTCCTGTTTTATGGTCCTATGGAATCTTTCCTTATTCACAAAGGGCTGTTTTATATAGGAGTCCTTTACAGTTCATTAGGTGGTTAAGGTGAAATTATGCAATGTCTAAGGTTTAAAAACTGCAGGAGATTTGGGAGTGCTGAGAGCAGGAGGTGGCAGTTTTGGTATGAAATCAATAAGCAGTTTTAATGAAATTAGTAAAGGCAACATGATATTGAATTAGCCTATGGAACTTCTGCCCAGGGAGCTGTTGGAATTGGGAGCTCTGGAGAGCTGCCATTGATGTGGATTGCAGAATATAGTCACTATCGTGGTGTTAATTTTTACAAGAGGGCTATTAAGCTATAGACCTGGGATTGTAATAGTTATATGAGGATCAGTAGCTATATATGGAGAAAGCAAAAGAATTATCTTCCAGTCGAAATTTTTTGTATTTTCTTCAGCAGGTTCTAACAGGGCCTCTGAGACTTCTAGTCCAGTTGGGCAGTGCTGTATCCAACATACCTGCTGCATTATATACTTGTACTGTGAAAAGCTCTTGTTTTTCCTGAAAATTTAAGACTTTTGTCGTTTCACTTAATTACTTTTTTCACCTTTATTGACCACCTGCCAATCTACTGCAGTTCCACCAGAGTATCACAAGGCAGTGACCATGCAGCGTGCTTTCTCCAGGATCCAGAAGTGAGGTTTGGGAACTGAGGAAGTTGTGCAAGCCAGCAGTTTGTTCCCACCTCCCGCTAGATTGAATGGTATAATTTAATTATGTTTTTCCTTTTTCCCCCTCCAGAAACATTGTTACGTCTCAAAGATAGGGGAAATTTGGATCACTTTAATGGTTTGTACTGACAGTCTATATTTCTTCCAAAAGCAGAACACCAAGTGTCCCTGAGAGTGACATCTGTTTGTCAGACTGTATTGTCACTCTCAGTGGCTCCTGGGTTCATTTTTTTGAAATGGATAAAACTACTACTCCTCGTATGTTTTTAAGAAAGAACCAATAGGTTTAATAGGTACTGGAAAAAATAGATTTGTAGGGGCTACATGTGAAAACACGTGCAGAAAATCACTAAAAAATACTTCAAAGATATTTTGCTTTATGTTAGTGAGGCTGTCTTGAACAGATGGTTGTGGTAATAGCAATGATGGAGCTTGGATGTTGGGGTATGAGAAAGCCTGATATTATTCAAAGTTTGAATTTGTCAATTATACTTATTCTGCAGTACACCTCTAATCCAAACACATTTTAGATGGGTCTTAGTGGATCAGGTTTTGTGGGTCATCCTTCAAGATTCTGGCTTTTGTTTTGAGTTCAAAACCATACACTAGGGTGTTGAACTCTGCTTTTACAATTCTGTGCAATGTGGTTGCAGTGGAGTGTGTCAGATGATGACCTGCTTTTTTTGGTGCTTAAGTGAGTTTGAAATCATGAAAATTCTTGCTTCAGAGGTGATTGTCCCCACCCCAGCGAGAACTGTGTGGAAATCTGAGCCCCCCTAGAATTAGCTGTAGTGAAACACTCGGAGTGGTGGTGGGGAATGTCCAGCAAAGCTACATGACTTGTGAAAAACTTTACATGGAAGTTCTGTCTTCAGCATCTTTGCCCTTTCAGCTTGTATGTTGCTCTGAGACATGATACTGAAAACACTCATTTTGGGACCAATTGAGAGCAGTATCTCTCAGCTGCTGGTATTTCAAAAACTCATTCTAATTTAAGATGTGCTATTCCTTCTACCAAAGTTCCTTATTGCTGGCACATGCAGTGCTTATTCTGACTGTGTGGCTCAGGCCTGCCTGCTCTCGGAGGTGTTTCCATGTGGTGGGCACCACATTTGAGTTTCCTGCAGGATGGTCTGCGTGTCCTGGACCTTTGCTGGACCTTTGTCCTGCCAGCACTGACCTGGTGGGGAATATGTCAAAGCCTCCCAAGTATCTCCGGTTATTTCTCCTGCATTGGTGTCATTCCCCCATTATTTCTCCTGCACGTTCTCAGTAGGAATATGATTGATTTCTTGAGAACTCATTTAGTATTTGTGTGGAGTCACTTGACATGCTCCAGATGTGGTTTGCCCTAAAGCAGGCAGCGTGGGTTTCTCTAATTCCCTGCCCTGAATGGTGGGGACTGTCTCCCAAAGCTGGCCTATATTGCACACCTGAGGTCTCATCTTCCTAACCCCCCTTAGGATCACCTTTGGAGCCTGGGGACATATCAGCCACACACTCAGAGGAGATCCTCCTTGGGGAGCAGCTCACCCAGTTTGTATTGTTAAAACTTAATGAGTTCATGAGATTGACTCCGCTGCAATTATTTCTTGGTGATGTATAACAAGTAGCTGTTCTTACAGGCTTATAAAATGTTCCAGAGCTCCATTAATTTGCCCTTCATTAGCTACGTAGTTTTGCTAATGACCTGAGATATTTAGAGGCATTGTCCTATGAGAATTATGAGTTTGACTGTGAGGCCTCACAGAAGTACTGCAGACACAGCCCCAGCCCATCATACTACCAGAAATTCGTTCTGCCCTGCTGCATCTAATTGTATTTTTTACTTCTGTACTGAAGTAGAGTCATATCCTATTGATAAATGAATAATTATTTCATATATGAAATTACACATTTAATAGAAGTTTGTAGGGTTCGAGTGTTAAGTGATTAAATTTGTTAATTGTGTAATATTGCTGGACATAATGATGCATTTAACCATTAACAGTTTTCCACTGCATTGCCTTTTAAATTCTCATGTAGCGTATTATACATTCTTGTTGCCTTTTCATCAAGTGTTAATAATCATGGAAAATAAGGGTTAGAGTCTGGAAAGGGAAGTATGGAAGTATCCCAACCGTGATAACAGGAATAAAAATGATGTGTGTCATTGGAGACCCCAGTTGGTAAGGCAGTGTCCGAGCAGTATATGGTATTGGAAATATTTGGAGAAGTGTGTTCATACTTGCTATATGATCCCTTCTTTACTTTTTCATTTTCATAGTACAAAATAGCAAAAACAACAGAGGAATTTGCAAAAAAGTGGTGTGAGAGACAACATAGGCTGTAGTTCCTCCTTCAGTCTGTCGGAACAGTTGTCAGTGTCCATCAGCCCTGGAGATTCACACAGGATTTGTCATATTACCTTCCTGTAACAATAACAAGAGGAGAACCTGCATGAGGCCTGGACTCTGCTGTCCTTCACAGTGCGTACCTTAATTTGCCCGGAGGCAGAAGGTTTGGCCTCCCTAATTAATAATGTGGGATGCAGAAAGCAAGTTCTGTGGCCTGTGCCCTTGGGCTGGTGCTTGTAGAGGGATGACCAGGATGGCTCCAGGTGCCTTGGCCACTGCTCCCACACAGGAACACGGCTGTTTTCTCAGCTTTGCTGGAGCAAATGGCAGCAGCTGAACCACAAGGGCTGAATAAGTACCAAAACCAGAGAATCACACGGCCTGGGTGTGAAGGGACCTTTAAGATCATCTCGTTTGACCCCCTGCCCTGGGCAGGGACACCTTTCCGCCAGCCCAGGTTGCTCCAAGCCCCATCCAACCTGGCCTTGGACACTTCCAGGGATGGGCAGCCACAGCTTCTCTGGGAAACCTCTGCCAGTGCCTCACTCTAAACAATTTTCCCTCGTATCTAAACTAAACATACTCTCTTTCATTTTGAAGTCATTCTCCCTTGTCTCGTCACTACCTACCCTTGTAAACAGTCCCTCTCCCTTGTCCTTGCAGGCTTCCTTCAGGCACTGGAAGGCCACAATTAGGTCACCTCCAAACCCTCTCTTCTCCAGGCTGAACAAGCCCAATTCTCTCAGTGTTTCCTCGTAGGAGAGGTGCTCTGTCCCTCGGATCATCTTGGTGGCCTCCTCTGGGCTTGCTCCAGCAGGTCCCCATCCTTCCTGGGCTGGGACCCCAGAGCTGGATGCAGCCCTGCACGTGGGGTCCATTACTGGGGCACAGCCCACCTCTCTGCCAGCTGGGGGCTACCTGTGACCAGGGAGATGTGAGGAGCAGAACTGGAGATAAATGCTGAATTTATTTATGTTCCGCAGCAACCCCTCATCAGACTGTGCTTTCAGTATTTCCCTTCTCTGCAGCTTGTACCTGCAGGAAGCTGACTGCCCTCTGTGTTTTGGGTACAACATGAAGGTTTCCAGGTTATCTTTACTGATACTGAAGTAAATCACCTTTCACACATCAAGCAGATCAGGCAACATCATATCACCATCAGACCAAAGCTGAAACAATCCCTTGAAAAGCCAGAAAAGCTTCAGAAACTGACTTAAACATTATCTTCGCGAGCAAAGTCATTTTGCTTCAAGATTATCACCATGATTTAGATGCTGTACATTGTACTCGGATAAAGAGGGAATTTGGCAGATGAGCTTTTGCCTCTGGAGCCCCCAGATGACTGGAACAAGCTTCCCTTTCAGCTTAAATCAGCAAACAGCATAATCTCCTTTAAGCCTGGGGTTTAAATGGCTGTTTGAAGGAGGATTGTACAAAATCTATTGCCAGTAATATGGTTACTGGAGCTAAAGAGTATGTGTGGTTTTCATGAGATTTTTGGATGGCCCTGTGGTGCGCATTAAATTATTGCAAGAATGCTGCAGTAGATGGTTTTCACTTAATCTTTAGATATATGCGCTGGTGGCTCTTGGATAAAACTGCAAGCAGCTCTTGGTTCTTGGACATTCTTTTAACTGCAGTAAACACAGAAGCCATCAATACCCTGAACAGTCCCTTATGCTGCCTGTAGGAAAGGTGTTTGTGCTTGTTGTGCCCATCGAGAGTCACAGTTAAAGGTCCCTCTTCTGATGTGTAATAGCAGTCGGGCAGTCACTGACAGAGGTCAACAGGAGCAACCTTTCCTCCACCTGCATTTGTACCTCAGACGGTTCAGCTATGCCCTTGCTGGTGTTCCTCTTTGGGGTATGTATTCCTGGTGACAGTTGCCTGTCCATTCTGGCTGGTACAGTTTGAAGTCCTGACTTTTATGAAATCAAGGCCAGAGTTTGCTGCACTTCTCCCTGTCCTGGGTGGCCCAGTCTGGGGTCCAGCTCCCTGAAGGCTGAGGCCTTTTGCTCTTGAACCTCCTCCAGCTTTTTGGGCATAGTGTTCTTTTTTTAAAAAAAAGGCTATTTTAGGGCTTCAGTGACAGAGTTACCTTGTTGGGAGATTAACTACATGTGAGTATTTATTAGATGTATGAGCAAAGAACTTTCCTCCAAAGCTGCAGGCAACACTCAAGTATCTGAACTAAATCACAGGTTTCTGAAATAAAACATGACATGTTCTCTGCCTCTGCTAGAGCAACAGACAGTGCTTCTGCCAGGAAATAAATACCAAAAAGTGTATTTCTTTCTAGATTTCCCCATCTTTATTGCTTTTGTTTTCAATGGGAGTGATTTCTTGTGGACGGTTCTTCCATCTTTTTTGCCTTCCCCCACATCAAGGTTCAAGGCAAAAGCTGGAACTGCTTTTTATAGTTTTCCAAGGGAAGGTGTAGCAATTAATGTTACAATCATGGGATAATTATCAGGGGGGGAAGAACAAATGTTATTTCACTCACACTCTCATAAACACCAAGGCACATGTGTCTAAGAGGGCAGTACAGCATCCAAGCACCAAGGCATGTTTCCCCTGTGGCCTGGCCAGGATTCCTAGAGACAAAGAAGAGGACAAGCTGTGATGGCTCTCTAGTCCTGGTTATGTATCCTGTAACCTTCCAAACTTGGTTAAGTATGTGCTGGTTTTGAATGTGCCTGATCTGTAGCCTTCAGGAGCTCACAGTAGTTGTGATCTGTCTGTGGTGTCCCACTTCTCTCCATGGTTAGGATTTACTCTTTTTTGTCTAGTTGTTGACTTGGCTCTTCCCTCACTCTGTGTCTTCCTACCATCATCTCTTCATGGGTTTGGTCTCTGTTTCAGTATCCTTTATTTTTCTTATCTAGAAGTCGTTGGATCACGACCTGCTGTCAGCACCTGCCATCCTTATCCTCCTCCTCCCTCTGTTCCTTCTGGTGCTCCCACACCCATGCCCTACATTTGCTCCCCATCCCTACTGCTCTCAACATTGTTATTAGATATTTCTACATCGGGACCCTGTGAGTTCATTCTGTGCTATCACCCTGCTGTGCTCTGGAGGACCCTGCATTCCCCTGCAGCCTGTTGTGAGTATGGCAAGTTGTGTGAGCACTTAATTTATTTATAATTTCATATTTCAAATATTTAAGTGAATTGCTGGCACTGCACAGATAATATCTGTAGACCTTAACAACTGATCATGTATGGTTATGGTAATCTGGAGAAAATGCAAATGAGCTACAAGAACTGCTTCATCTATAAATAAAAGCATTTAGCTTCAAAGCAGTATTGCCATGGAAATTCTTCACTGATAAAGTATGGGAGTGGGGCTTTTCTCATTTAGATTTCCTGAGCCTTTGTATTTTATGCTGACAAGATGCCAGAGGGAAAAGAGCTATAAACTCAGTATTGCATATTTAAAAGATGGTATTTTATTTCATCTTCTTAATTCCGAATCTTTCTATTTACAGTATACAGCCATGAATTGAAATTTATACCAAATGAGGAAAAAGGGATAGGAAATAGTATTGTTGCCAAGCTAAATCCAGTGCTCACTGAACACTTCTGACTTGGTTTGAGTTGGCTTTGGTCGTTTATTTTTAAATACTCTTCTAATCAATATTTCTCAAATACATTCAGGAAACTTTCTCTGAACCACACGCAAGATGAAGAGCCCCTAAGGGAGGATATCAAAGAGAAAACACACTTAACTGATCTATGAGCATGGGGCACATTAAGTCCAATCTCCATGA
Organism: Grallaria varia; assembly: GCA_013396735.1. Taxonomy (NCBI): domain Eukaryota; kingdom Metazoa; phylum Chordata; class Aves; order Passeriformes; family Formicariidae; genus Grallaria; species Grallaria varia. The sequence goes on from VWZG01007691.1 coordinate 345,378, forward strand.
ATGCAAGATTCATTGTGTACCAGTTTTGCTAGGATTTGCTTTCTGTTGGAGCTCTGGGCAGGTCTGAGCTCCATGTGACTTCAGCCTCACTGGTGTTGCACCGAGGGAGAAGGAGCTGGTTAGAAGCTACCTTAGATATTGCTGTGCAGTTTCATGGTGTCCTGAGTCTTCCGTGTCTTGTGCCTGGTAATCCCTACCTAGCAGAGTTAGTAATTAGCACCTTGTTTTGCTTTTCTAAAACTACAGTTCTGCTGGTGTTACTGTATTTGTGTAATGGCGGTTCACTCAACAATATGAACTTTGTCCAGGTGAAGCATAGGTGTATTATCGTATTTCTGTGGGGTTATCCAAAATAGTTGACAGTATTTCTTCTGACAAAATTTATGTTAATCATGTTGTGCTGTACTGGATATAAAGTTGGCATAAAGTCATTCTTTTTTTGATTTTTTTTTTTTACGTGACCTGGCAGAAGTGACATGTACCGATTCAGTGCTTTGCATCTGTGCCTCCCGTGCCTTTTTTTATTTTACAGCAATTATCTACAACTGCATTTAATGCCTCCTAGAATGACGACTTGATATTGAGGTCTCTAGATCTTATCAGACTTTGGTTTCTGAATCAAACACGGAGACTTCTGGATGAAGCTCTAATGTGGAGCTATGCAATGTTTTATCACATCTTTTATCCTGTGTCTCTCTGTGAAAGCTTCACACACAGCTGCACAATCTCCAAATAGATCTGGATGTAGAGTGGTGCAGTGATACAAATGGAAGTCAGCTAATAGCTATTGCAAGGTATGGAGAAAGAGCTTTGTTCAATTTCCATTTTTTAGCATACATTAAAACCAAGCAGGCAAACCAGCCCATCAGTGTTATTGGGAGAAGCCTGGTGTCTTTATGAATTAGTGATCAGCTGTTAAGATAACACTTCCTTTTATTGATCATACACTGCTACATTCAATTAAAATGAGAAATAATTTCATGACATTAAATCCAGCTCACTAGGGGCAATCAAGCATGCCATGCACATTGTGAATGACACCCAAAGGAAAACTTCAAATTGGGAAAGCATCCACTGGACCATCCCCCTGCTCGCAGGAGGAGCTGGCTGAGAGCCCTCTGCCCGCTCTGTGCACAGCAGATTGCTGGTCCCCTGGTTCCCACGGCCTCAGCTCAGTGTTGGAGGAGAGCACTGGGAGCTGCTGACTGTCCACCTCATTTTCTCTTCCCATGGTAATGGCAAGGAGGTGTTACCTATTCTGATTAGGTGCATCACTGACTCATCATGCGGCCCTCTCCAAATCCGTGCTTCGAAGAGCGAGAGCCCTTGGGGTTTGGATCACACAGAGTAGGAAAAGGGTGGAGGTCCCCATGGCTCCTTAGCAGAACTGAAGAGCCAATTTGCAGTCAGACGTTCTGGTTCCCTTGAGAAGGTCATGTCTGACAGCTCAAAGGAGAAAGCTTTGTTGATAAGACAGCAGACTTCAGAAGTACTGAAGCATTCAAAATGGTCTGTTTAACTTGACACACAAAGCAGGAAGCACACGGACGTTTGGCTCCTCGGTGGCCCTGGAAGTTTTGGATGCTTTCAACACACCCCTTTTGGCTGGATTTGCCTCCACACATTCCTGCAGCCCACCTCAGTCAGACGTATCCCAGCCACTTGGTTTACTGGTGAGCCACAAGGTTATTTCACTCTCACAATTTCTCTTCTTCTCACCTGCAGAAATCAAAGTATTCCCATACCTATCACTTAGCAGTTGCTCCTCTGAAGAGTTTGTTTCCTTTTCAAGTGGAAATCTACAGATTTGTCACCCTTTGAGGATTAGATGAGTGATCCCCTGCCCTTTGCTGGGAGCACGGACAGCTTTGGCTCTGCAGTAAATTAGACCACCACTATCTTTTGCAGGGAAATGCCTCTGGTGTCCCCAGCTGATCCAGGAGGGAAAATCATCAAAGCCAGGTTTTTCTGTTTTCCTTTCTCCCGAGAAGATGAATTGCAATAGTGAATTGTCCTCTAGCTTTCTTTTCTTTTTTTTTTTCCCCACCCAGAATAAAATGGACATATTTTACCTACGATAACTTGAGTCACATTTTTTACTACAATCTTGATTGAATCAGGTCAATTGTACCGAATGCTGTGTATACATGTAAAACAATCCCTGCCCTGGTTCCTATAAAGGTCAAATAGCAGAAGAAAAACCTTTGAATATGTGGAGAAAAGAGAACTTAAAAAAGAAAATGTATTTTCTTCAACCTCTGAAGCTAATTTTCTGGGCAAACAGGGTGCTGGACATCACATTCCTGACTGCATTGGGCATTCATTTTTCTCGTGAGGAATTAACCACAGGTCACGTCGGGGCAAAGTTTTGTATTTGTTGTGAACTTCAGGCAGAAGCAGCTCACATTTTATGGTTCTTTGATTTGTTAAAATGTGTAAAAATCATCAGAGCAAAGATTGTTAGTTTTGCATGTTTTTATATTACAGAATAACAATTTCTCTGACTTTGTTTAATCTTCTAAATTCATGGCTTGACTGTGATACATTCTTCTTAGGAAACAGAAGCGGTAATGCTTTAGAAACTTATTCAGATATGGGCTTTATCTTTTTGAAACAATAATTTTGGATTGAGGGCAAGATTATTTGTACATAGTAGTTCTGTATGAGGGCGAGACACTGGGAAAGAAATGCAGCGAGAATTGTATGCTGAACTAGTTTAAAAATTTAACTGGACAAAGCTTTCTCTATAGATAGAAGTGTTACCTTTTCTGCTGAACATTGTTTTAATAATGTAGGAACTCTTCTGACAGATAAAGCTGCCTATAAAACTTTTATGTCACTGTTATTATGGAATTGTCACTTGAAGTGTAAGGTTTATATAGACATTTTTTTTAATTGCTAAATTGCATTCAATGAATTTTCCAACAACTAGACTTCCCAAATGAAGTTTTTCTTTTTTCCCTTTATTTCCCTTCTGGCAGCTGAAGGGCTTCCTACCGTTGGATGCTCATTCTGGAGACAGGAAGACGCTTGGAATAAATTTCTGCCTACATAGTTTTGCATGTTTCCTTGACCAGAGGAGTATTTTAAGGACTTAAAAGAGGATGTTTCCATCTGACACAGCTGAGGCCAGAAGTGCATCACATCTCTGGATGTGGGGAATGGCATCCTTAGGAATATGAGGACATCTGCTGTGGGAACTGAGCAGAGGTATTTGGAGGAAATCCTGAGTGAAGTGGAGGTGTTTGGAGCATTGCTGTATGTTCTGTTGCAAACCATTTGTTTGAAGAACCTCCAAGGTTGAACAACTCAGCTCCTGCTGTTCCAGGCAGAATTTTACTTTAGTTTGGGTCTACTTCAATTTGGAATTAGAGCATTCACGAGCAAGTTAGTGTGTGAATTTTGCTTCAGTTACTTTAATCCATTTTCATTACTCTTCTATGAAGAAGTCCACAATTACTTATTTTGTGTCGTCATAAAGTTAGAGGCAGGTCAAAGAAACGACATCGTATTTTTCCAAAAACAGGACAGGAACTTCATTGCATTGGTGGAATAATGCAATGTGAGAGAAAGAGAGAGAGAGAGAGTGTGTATGTGAATGTGTAGTATCAGAAGCTGCGATTCTTATAGACCTGAGTCTGGACACATGTCCAAGGACTATTGGTTTCTCTATACATAAATAATTCCTAATTGGACACACAAACCGCGCATGTCAGAAAACATTACTCATCACTTTAGAAACCGGATATCTGTTCCAGGTGTTACAACTAATCCTTCCGTGCATATCACCCTGACGTGTGCAGATGGTTCCTAGCATAGTCCAACTATTCCACAGAGACCCCAGGCCAGCTGGAGTCTCCCCCCCCCAATTTTTGGCCTTCTTTTTTTTTTTTTTTTTCCTAACATGTTGCTTTGTGACAGCAAGCTGTGATGCTTTGGCATCAGACACCCAGTCCAGCCTTCAGGGGAAGGAAGCAAGGTGAGCTGAGGAAGAGAATTAAATTTCCTAGTGCCTAAGAAGAGTCTTCCTATTACCTCCACAGTAGGCTTTAAAGATGTTGATGTTTTGAGGCTTTTTCTGAGGAAAGATTAGACTTATCTTTCTCTGAGATTCATGGGATTGCTGAATTTGGATGGACATAAGGAGGACTGGAAAAAGAACATGTCACCTACAAGTGTATCTCAGGAATGTAAGGGTTCTTTGCATACTTAAATCATTTCCTCCACATCCAGTTAAGCAGTTCGGTGCTTGGAGCAGAGAGTGACAGAAGAGAGGGAACTGCACTGGTAGCCACCCTCCCTTCCCACGGTGGCAGCAGGTGGGCTGTGCACAGACACACAGCCTGCGTTTGAGGGGCTCTCCTGGTGCGCTGCTCAGAGCAGTGGTGTGGACGAGCGGTGATATGCTCCTGCTAAACAGACCATCCAAGCATTGTGGGAATTGGCTTCAGCTTTATGGAGCAGCTCATGCAGAAACTTTTTAAAATCTCCAGAGGGTGAGTGATATCTGTCTGTTGCTGCTGCTGCTTCTGTATTTAATCCCTGCTGGGTCTTCATGGGTTAATCATTTACAAGTGTGAGGTTTCCCTTGACATGCTTGGCCAAATCCAATGTACAGACTTCAGTTTGAAGTGAGCAGAGTGTTGAAAAATGAAATGTTTTTGAAAGCTAAATTGCAGTCATTTATATGAAAATGCCTTAGGTAGTTCATTCCCCGCCCCCCCCCCCCCCCCAAAAAATATACTCATTTTATAGGACATTAATAATTCATGTGCACATTGGTTGCAGATATAAAGCACAGATTTTTGAAACAAATAGGAATTGGTACTATCTCATTATAGTAATGCCTGATTAGCTCCATACTATTTAATTGTTGATGGCTGTTCATGATTATTCATTGACACAAAGAAGAAACAAGATCCTCTGCAGTGGTTTGCAGGAAGTGTCCAGAAACACATCTCCTGTAACATCAGATTTATAGGCACAGCAAGATACATGTGAGGCAGCAAAGTTTAACTCCTGGTTGCTTTCATGACAGGCTGCTGCACTCTGGTTTGCTAAGCCAATGCAAGAACAATACAGTGAATGGACGGGATAACACCGATAGGCACTTCCTCTAGGCACTAAAATAGGAATCTCCTCAGAGTTCCTAGTTTGTGATGTGTGATTCTCTGTCACGAGTCAAGGACCAACTCCTGTAGTAGGCACACTTTATAACAAAGACTAGGCCACAAATGGTCCTTTGGCACAGTGTTGTATTAAGGTTGCTCTCACTACTCTACTGATGTACAAGTTTTTTATTGACTGAACATCCTTGTGCCATTAAAGGTTAAAATATTCTTGATATCCTGTCCATAGTGCCTGTTGTATATAATAGTCATGTCCTGCTCATGTATGGCTGAGTTTCTGTGGTCTAAAATAGACAAACAACTCCCATCGTGTTAGTGTTGGCAGAGTTATTGTCCTGCCTACAGAGATGAGAAAACTGCCTCTCACTTCATTTGAAGCTGGGGTGGACTTGAGCTATAAAATGCGTTGGATCAGGTGAATACCTTGATGCACATCACAGCTGAAATCTGAGAGCTGAGTGAAGAAGGCTGCAGGTACATGCACAGCTCAGGTGTGTTAATGTGGCTCAACCTCTGCTGCTCTGGAAGAGGATGCAGGTCACTGCCACTGGAACGAGGGACTTCAGCAAAGTAGATTTTATTCTGTGTTCAAGGTTTGAATTTATGCATTAAACTTGATACTAATTTTTCAGAAATGTCAGAAGTTAGAGTAATGACTTGTTTGCTTGATTTAATTCCAGCCCCCATAATTTGTAATTAAATATGGCAATGGAAGGCATTCCTGCTCCAGGGAGGGGACTGTGGGAGAAAGGGTCATTCTCTTTCAATCCTGCTTGCCATAGAGGATAATGCCAAAACAGTTTCATTTTGTCAGGAGTGCTTCCCCATTACCTATCTCCTTGAAGACTGCTGTGCAATCAGGTTGTCTGTTGCATGGGGCAGATGTGGACATGTCCTGCCTAGAGCTGTTGGAGAGAATGATGATGCACATGTGGACATTGGGAGGATGAGATCCTGGAGGAGTACGTGGTGCCTCTTGGTATGTAAGTGCAGCTGCCTTAATAAATAGCACTGAAAGAGTGTGGTGTGATGAATCGACTCCAAGGAAATTCGCAGAGACAGGAGAAGTAGCACATGAAATATGGGAATGACTTCCCATTGCGGGATTATGAGGACTGTCCTGAAAAAAGCCAGATGAAAGCTCTTTTGCTGCAGATGAGCCATGCTGGGAAGAATAACTTTACTGTGATTAGTCTGTGAGAGAAAAATATTTAGGATTTTTTAATCCATCAGTGCATTTTTGTCAGCTGTTAGAGACACTGGGGTAACTTTATTTAGAGGTATCTTGAAGATATCAGTGTACTATTGGAAGAAAGAGAGTCTGAGTATGTCACCTCTGATGTTCCTGATAAATACCAACCCATTCACCATGCTTAAGCATTTTCTGCAGGAGTTTTAAATTTTAATTAGGTTTTTTTTACAATTAAAATATAATTACCTGACTTTTAAAATTAATTTGACCAAGCTTGCACAAACACATTACCAAAGTACATTTAGTTTCCTTTGAAAATATTTCTGGTTATGCTTTGCAGTCTCTAAACAGCTCCATTAAAGGACTTTCCTGATCAGGTCAGAAGAAATGCACTGGGAAAAAAAAAGCAACATGAATGTGGAGTAGAAATGTGAAAGATTAAGGCACATAATATCAGTTTGAGATGTTGAGCTCAAGTGTCTGTGTTTTGTGTTTGGATAGGTATCTTAAATAAATCATTGGATGTGTACACCCAAACTTCGCAGCATCCCCTCAGTGGTGAAAAGCTTAAATCTGCCTTAGTAGAGAAGCTCTGTTTTAAAGGTCTTTTCCTCCAAAACTCATTTTCTTCTCTGACTTTGGATGTGTTGACTTGCAGGGCAAGATGCACAACATTATCTTTGCAAGCATTTTTAGAATAGAAAGGTTCAGCTATTTGGGGCTGCAGGCAGAGAGGTACTAATCTGAATTTTTCACTTACAGCTCGCAAGTATTTTTATCCTTAGGGGAAATGGCCATGGGAAGTTTGGGCAAATGCAGCTGTTTCTTATATAGGTTATTTCATGAGTCTGATTTTTAATTTCTTATGGTGCCATGGGCAAAGTGATACAGGTATTCTTAGAAATAAAATAATAGTAATTATAATTGCAAGTGTTGGGGAGTATATTTTGGAGGAGAGGACTGCAGTAATGCCTTTAAAGAGTAAAAGAGTTCTTTAACTCTGTGCTAGGTTTTTGTTGCTGTGGTATTTTAGTGAGGTGTATGGGGTTTTGACTATACCTTTGAGGACTCGTGCACAGTAAGAGAGGATAATCAAATCACTTAAGGGTTGATATGGCTTTTTCTGGGGATTATCTGGATGTGCCTGCAATAACAGTGTTGTTTTCCTCTGGCAAATAAGCGCTGTGTGTTGCCATGAAATGCCTGCACACTTAAACTTTATTGCAAATTTAAATTACTTAGATTATTTTGCTGGACAGTAATTCCCTGAAGCATTATAAACCAAATCATTAATTGCTATTTCTAATGTGTACGATCCATTGGAAAACATTAAACAACGTTCATGGTTCCCTTTATTGTTATTGCTCTTCCAGTCCCTGAGGCAGCAGATCAGATGGAAACTCCTGGGCAATCTCAGACTGACATTCAGTGCTCCTGACAGAGATGGCTCTGGGCTGCAGATGTTCATGGGACCATATGGTATCTGCATATTGTCTTCAAGAATTATTACGAAATAGACTGTTTTGGAGGGGAAAGATAACCTGATCATAAATATTAATCACTGCAGCTGTAGTTCGAATGATTGTAAAAGTGTCATAATGGAATTCCAGACTTCTCCTGTTTTCATTCACTGCTGTATATTTTCCATACTACTTTACAAGTAAAAATCTGTTTTTCAAAGAACTCTTTAGTAACCCCGCAGATTGTCTGTAAACAAGCTGAGTTTTTTCTTGGCAAGAACATCTGAACTAAGATGCAACTCTCATCAAGAGATCTAAATCAAGCGGCTTTCCCAGCAAAATCCTGTTGTCTTGTTTTTGCTCCGAAACACTAATAAACCCAAATTGAGAGCTGAAAACTTTCCTTTTCTGCCTGAGCTCCAGTAACACCAGGGCATTGGTGTAAAATCCTAGTGCCATCTCACGATTAGGCCTGGGTGGAATGTCTGGGTGAATTTGACTCTTTATGACCTTCTCTATTTTTCCTGTAAATAAGTATACTTCCAATACCTCGAGAACATTTGTTTGAACAAAGCTCTATGTTACTGGGTCTGGCAGAGCAGCTCTGTGGCACTTCCTTAGGTGTTGCTTTCTTCCTAAGGCCCTTTGATGTCAATGTGAGCATCTACCGAAGGATTTCTCTCATGGAGTCACACTCATGGGCTTCACGCCTCACTTTCCAGGAGCCTCTATTTTACTGGGCAACAACTCACAGATTGTGCCTGAGTGGTAGTTTTAAATTTTAGGCTTTGCCTGGGTTTGTTGTTTTTTTTAGGCCTTCCTGGGAAACGAGTCAGGTGACATACAATGACAAATCAGAGGCATTCCCTACTATCTCACATCACCTGGGATATAAGAGTGAGGGAGGAAGAGCTGGGACACACAGTCTTTGGACACTCTTCCTTTGGTCAGTCTCTTCAGTGCAGTCTCTTCTCCTGTGGCCGGGTCAGTCTCTCGTCGGGCAGGTGGTGGGGAGAAGGATCACAGCTCGGGGCTGGACGCTGCTGTATTTGGGTAATGCAGTGCCTTATCTGCCTTCCTTGGGTGTATATATAGTACCTATATAGTACCATTTGAGTTACCTCTCTTTCCCTGTATTTGCCTGGTATTTGTGCAGTGTGCGTATAGTACTAAGNTGGTTTGCATCGGGGACAATTTCTTGTGTCCGTGAGATGCAAGAAGGAAACTGGCACCGACTATCCAGCTTGGCTGTAGCCCATCCAACGGAGACTGGTTGTCTGTGTGATTCCATAGAATCATAGAGGCAATGCTCCAGGTGGGATTTCATGAGGGTGGAGCAGAGGAGAATCTCTTCCCATGACCTGCTGGCCACGCTGCTTTGGCTCAGCCCAGGACACATCTGGCTGTGCTTGTAGTGGGATTCTGGGCATTTCAGTGCTGGTTTTAAATGAAGGCCTTTGGCTTAAGTACAGGTAAAAAGACTGGAGGGGGGTTTAAATCCTGCAGTGCACTTACAAGAGACTGATTTGGTTCTAAGGAGCTAATTAGTCGGTTTCTAAT
>VWZG01007693.1:0-12205 GCA_013396735.1 Grallaria varia
TTATTTTTATTTTTTTCTTTTATTAAAGATTTCCCGTATGGAGTATGTCCATTCAAAGAACTTCATATACAGAGATGTAAAACCTGAGAACTTCTTAACAGGACGACCTGGAAACAAAACCCATCATATTATTCACATTATAGATTTTGGTTTGGCGAAGGAGTATGTAGATCCAGAAACAAAGAAGCACATACCGTATCGAGAACACAAGAGCCTTACAGGAACAGCTAGATACATGAGTATAAATACACATTTAGGAAAAGGTACGTGTGCTTTTTAAGTGCAGAAATAAGAGTTCATCAACAGCTGTAATTTGTCATAAACCGTCTTGTGTTCTAGTTGTATTTTTTCTCTGTAGTCATAAAAAGCTGCAAGTTTTGTGTACTGTGCAAAATACAGTTTGTCCTTTCAGAAGTACTGTTTATGGGAATAATATATTCTGAGTCTCTACTCATCATAGTCATGTCTTGGGAGTTGTTATTGTTGTTAGATATCCATAAAAGAAAGATGAGTTGTACCTTTTTGTATTATAACATCTTTTCACATTAGAAGTATGCCATGGCAGACTGGAGTGTCCAGGAAGTAGATAATGCTTATTAAAGACAGTAAAGTGAATAGGTTGCAACAACGTAGGTGTTCAATGCTATCTTGCTAGTTTTCTGATCTCTTTAAAACACACCATAAAATAGCTTTTATATGATGCTGATTTCTTGATTACCTTTTTTATTGCTTACACTGTTAATAAGGCTTTGTCAGAGTAGTTAAAGGTTACGTTAACAAGCTAGTGAAAGGACAGAATATATATAAACATGAAAGTTGTTATTATTTAATGAATAAATTTACCTGGAAAAAGGTATGAACACTCAACTCTTTGTTTATTTCAGTTCTCTAGAGGTTTTCTAGTGAAAACAGGTTTGACCCCTTTGATTTTGTGTAAGCCAGTTGCTTATCACTGCATAAAAATCCCTGAGTAGGTTGCTCTTTGAATTGGTCATAAGAACGTTGCACAATAATTAATTCCACTGTAAGTTTAACTGTTCATATGGCAAATAAGAAACAACTCACACCTTTCAGACAGCAGTAAGGTGCTTTATCAGTCAAGCAGAACCATAGTATCATTTGGGTTGGAAAATACCCTTAAGGTCCTTGAGTCCAGCCATTAATGCAGCGCTGCCAAGTCCATCACTAAGCCATATCGCTAAGTACCACATCCCTAAGCACCACATCCCCAGATCTTTTAAAATACTTCTCAGGGCAGTGACTCAACCACTTCCCTGTGCAGCCTGTTCCAGTGCTTGAGAACCCTATTGAAGGGTGAAGAAAATTTTTCCAATCTAAACTTCCCTGTAGCACAACGTGAGGCTATTTCCTCTTGTCCTGTTGCTTGTTACTTGGGAGAAGAGGCTTCCTCCCACCTGGCCACAACTTCCTTTCAAGTAGTTGTAGAGAACAGTAACATCACCAGCGAACCTCCTTTTCTCCAGGCTAAACAACCCCAGCTCCCTCACCACTCCTCACAGATCTTGTGCTCCAGACCCTTCACCAGCTTCATTGCTCTTGTGTGGACAGGCTCCAGCGCCTCAAATATAGGGTTTGAGCTTTCTAGATCTGGCTTTTGGAACTCAATTTCCTCAGATAAAGGAAGCATTCACTGTATTTTTCAGGCATGACTGTTGATGTCCTTGTAGGGTGACTTAAATTCCTTCCTAAATAAGATCCCCCTATATCATTTAAGAAAATAAACCAAAACATAAAACTGATAGTTATTTGAAAAAACACTGAATTTTGATTACATCTCTGGTACTGACACAGGAACCTAGTAAATGACACTTTCTCCTTCAAGGGTGACTTTTCCATGCTTTAGGTAGTGTCTTGAACTCTGATTGGATGTGTTTATTGCTGTTTAATCATAGAATAATTTGGCTTGGAAAGGACCTTAAAGATCATGTAATTCCAGCTACCCTGCTGCAGGCAGAAACACCTTGCACTAGACCATGTTGCTTAAAGCCCCATCCAACCTGACCATGATCACTTCCAGGGATGTGGCATCCACAGCTTCTTCAGGCAAACTGTTCCACTGTTTTGCTGCCTACACAATAAAGAATTTATTCCTAATACCTAATTTAAGTCTTCTTTCAATATCAAGCTGCTGTCTCTTGTCCTTACAAAAAGTCCCTTTTTACATTCATGCAGGCCCCCTTTAGGTTCTGAAAGATGCTGTCATGTCTCCCTGGAGCCTTCTCTTCTCCAGACTGAACAGCCCCAACTCTCAGCCTGTCTTCATAGGAGAGGCATTCCCTGATCATCTTCATGGCCCCTCTCTGGAATCACTCCATCAGGTCCTTCTTATGTTGGGACACCAGAGCTGGATGCAGCACTCCAGGTGGGGGTCTTCCCAGAGCAGAGTAGAGGGGCAGAATCCCCTCACTTGACCTGCTGCCCATGGTGCGTTTGATGGAGCCCAGGATATGATTGGCTTTCTGGGCTGCAAGTGCACATCGCTGGGTCACGTCCAGCCTCCCATCCACTTGCACCTCCAAATCCTTCTCAGGACTGCTCTCCATTCTCTGCCCAGCATGTATTTGTGCTTGAGGTTGCCCTGACTCAGGTGCAGGTCCTTGCACTTTTCCTTGTTGAACGTCATGAAGTTTGCACAGGCCCATCTCTCAAGTCTGTCCAGATCCCTTTGAATGACATCCATTCCATTCAGCATGGTCACTGCACCACACAGCTTAGTCTCATTGTCAGACTTGCTGAGGGTGCACTCAATCCTACTGTCCACATTACCAACAGAGGTGCTACCCAGCACCAGTCTCGACACTGACCCCTGAGGAATGGTGCTTGTCACTGGTCTCCACTTGAGCATTGAGTTGTTGCCCACAACTTAGGAGTGCAACCACTCACTCAGTTCCTTGTCCTCTTGTTCCATCTGTCAAATGAGTGTCTCTCCAACTCAGGGACGATGATGTCATTTGACATTAGTGTCAAAGTCTTTGCTCAAGTTCAGGTATATGATGTCAGTTGATCTTCCATCATGCACCAATGCTCTAACCATGTTGAAAGCCACCCACCTTGGCAGGCACGATTTGCCCTTAGTGAAACTGTGTTGGCTGTCATCAGTGACCTTTGTGTTTTCCATGTCCCTTAGCATAGTTTCCAGGAGGATCTATTCCACGATCTTGCCAGGCACTGAGGTGAGACTAAATGGCCTGTAGTTCCCCATGTCTTCCTTTTCTTGCCTTTTAATAATGGGGATGATGTTTCTGCTTTTTCAGTCTGTGAGGACTTCACTGGACTGTAACAGTGTCTCAAATGTAATGGATAGTAGCTCAGTCTGAGGTTCCCTCAGGGCTTGTAGATGCCTCTCAACAGGTCCCATGGACTTGTGCACCTTCAGGTTCCTGAGATGGGCTCCAACTTGATCTACAGTGGGCGATTCTTCATTCTCCCTGACTTTGCCTTCTGTGACATGGGTGATACAACTGAGACACTTGCCAGTAAAGACTAAGGCAAAAAAGTAATTTTTTGCCTCAGTTTTTTCCATATCCCAGGTAACGAGTTCTTCCATTTCCTTCTGGAGAAGTTCCACATTTTTCCTAATCTTCCTTTCATTACCAGCGTACCCATAGGAGGTTTTCTTGTTGTCCTTGACATCCCTGGACACATTTAGTCCTATCAACACTGTAACTTTCCTAAGCTGTTCTCTGGCTGCATGGTCTATGTCTCTGTATCCGTACCTGACAGACCACCTGTCATTGCCTCCACTCTCTATATGCTTCATTTCTTTTCATTTGTATTCATCCAGGAGCTCCCTGTTCTTCCATGGAGGCCTCTTGGCAGGTTTTGCTTGACTTTTTCTTTGTTGGAAGGCATTGCTCCTGGACTTGGAGGAATTCATGTTGGAATATCAACTGAGTTTCTTTGGGCCCTCTTCCCTCCATAGCTTTTCCTTGTCGTACTCTACCAAGCAGATCCCTGAAGAGGCCAGGTCATGTCTCCTGAAGTCCAGGGTGATGAGTTTACTTTATTCCCTCCTTACTGCGCTAAGGATCTCAGACTCCCAACAGCCAAGGCTGTTCTTGAGCTTCACCTTCCCAACCAGCCTCCCTTTGTTGGTGAGAACAAAATCCAACATAGCACCTCTCCTTTTTAGCTTCTCTATCACTTGGAAAACAAAGTTAATCATCAAGGCACTACAGGAACTTACTGATTACTGGTGCTCTGCTGCGTTGTCTATCCAAGAGCTATTGGAGTGGTTGAAGTCTCCCATGAGGACCAGGGCTTGTGAATGTGAGGTGGTTCCCATCTGTCTATAGAGGAATCACCTGCTTGGTCTTCTTGATGGGGTTGCCTGTAGCAGACTCCTACTCTAATGCCACCTGTCCCTGCCCTCCCCTTAATCCTGACACGTAAGCTTTCAGACAGCTCCTCATCCATCCCCAGGCAGAGCTCTGTGCACTGCAGCTGGTTATTCCCATAGAGGGTGACATTACCTCCTTATCTCCCTTGCCTCTTTTTCTTTATGTTCTGCGATATCTCTCTAAAAGCATAATATTTCTTTTAATTCATGCAGTGAAACGTACTCAGAACACTGAAGCTCTTAAAGTTCTGGGTTTGCAGAGAGAAAGAGTGACGCTCATGATACATGCATGCTACACTGAAAGCAGTGGTAATAAGATAATTTTCTTGGGCAGTATTTTTAGTCTATAGATATTTTCTCAGCCACTTGAGTAGTCTGACAGCTGACCCTTGTAAAAAAATGTGTGTTTTCAGTAAAGAAGGAGACTGTCAGGTTCACATTCTCTTTTAAGTTACTTTCAAGTATGCCTCTCTTGAGCTGTAACTTGTTCTACATTAGAACGTATGAGTAAGGATGTTTGTTGTCTATGATCAAAAGTACATTTTAGGATCCATGGTATTTAAAACTGTCATAACAAAGGCATAGTAACCAGAAAGACTTTAAATGTTCAATCAAAACTTGCACAAAATTGCCGAAGCCCACTCTTTTATGGATGATACATAGTTACTGAACATCATGTAGCCAATAATCACTTGTTTCAGAACAAGACATTTCATCAAGGATTTTTGGTAGGTTTTTTGCCAAGCTATGAGTTTATATCTGGAATGGAAGTTATTTTGTCTGTGTGCAAAATATTGTGGCTTTATTCAGATAGCTATTTGAAGGAAATATTCTGCAGCCCTTATCAGCAAGTAAGTGGTACTCTGCCTTCTGTAAGGTAATTTATTTCTCTTAGGTATAAAATTATTCTGTCCTCCTTTTCCAGTTTCTTTCTTTTTCAGGAAGGGAAAATGCGGTGCCAGTCAGTGTAGATTCTGATTGGGACCTTAAGAAAGACAAAAATATGTGACTGTAAAAGTCCTGCAGTTTTCTGTATTTGCTGGAAATGTAAATTGGTAGTTGTTTCAGGATTTCCCTAAATTCAGAAAAACAATGTGCTGAAGTGTTGTCCAAGTTATTTGGCTACAGGAGGTCTAGTCACATGTAGTTACGTGTCTGTCTGTAATGTTCTCTGGGGAACAGCCCATAGATTGTATCGGTCTTTTCTTGGTAGTGCTTAATTATTGAAAAGGCAGAGGTTAGTTATCTTACAATGAATGCCTGAGACACTTTTGGGAATGAAGCAACTCTGCTCTTAAGGCAAATAGAAAGGCCAAATGAAGTAAATTTCTTTAAACAGTAATTACCTTCAAACAAAATGAAGAGAATGCCATCCTTGCCTCTTAGATAAATCTACTCTCTTATCAGACCTGATGTATGTTCTAGATTTAAAATCAATTGTGTAGGTCTCAGACTCCTTGTAATCTAAATCATCAACAAATAATTCTATAGTGCATCAAATTAATGCATTTCTTATTGCAAGAACTGTAAATATTTGGTCCTGACATTTTATTAGCCTAAATCCTGGAGTTTGTCCTGTAGCTCAAAGGATAAAAATAATTCAGTTCTGCAGTTATGGACTGTTACTTTGTGGTGATGGCTCTGTAGGAATGTCAGCAACCTTCACATGTCACTGAGCCACTGGTGCAAAGTGAAGTCCCTTCCCAGACCTGGGTTCCTCTCTAGGAAGTTCAGTCTTTCCCTTCTTTTATGCACCGAATTATCATTTGACCTCAGGGGCAGGATTTTAGCTTAGATAAATACCTTTTGCTGTGTAAACTAACCTTATATGTTGTATAGTCATATGAAACAATGCATCTAATACAAACTGAGATAAGTGTTTGCATCCTTAATTAAAGGTATAAATGAAAATAGGATTTTTTTTTTGACACAAGGTCCACATTATTCTTAAGACAACAGTATAGCATACAATATGTGCTTGGCATGCAACTTTATTTTTAAGAACCAGAATCATCAGGATTTGTGATCTTTTTCAGAAAGGAACACTATTCTGTCCCTCGTATTATTGTATGAAATCCTGTCATTTTTAGTAAGACTACAAATTCTAGGTTTCAAATTTATTTTCGGTAAACTTTATGGACTGACAGTTCAAGTTAAGTAGATCATCACTTTCCATCTCTGTGTCTAATTTTATAGTCTTCTTGGTGGTTAATACTGTGTTTTCTTATCCAAATAGATGGCATGTTTCTACTGTTAGAGCATTCCAAAACTTTCTTTAGGGAGGAATGCAGTGTTTAGAATGGATGGTTACTAAAAGCTGAATGTCTGTTGTTTAAAGTGTGTTATGATTACATTATTGTATAAGCTAAAAAAAGATGGTTTCTGGGGATAGCCTGCTTAATGAGTCTCTAGTTTTTATTTTAATCAACCTAATTGAATTGTCAGTAGTTTATGAACTAAATAACACGTACTGGTTTCTTACTAATTTAGCTAACTTTGGATGACCTCTTTGAGAGAGAGGAAACCACGTGCCTTAAAGCTTTGTTGTGTGTTTGTCATCTTGTGATTATATTACCTTTTAGGCAACATATCCTCGCAATCTCATTAAATTGTGATACACTAGGATCTGTATACATCAGCAGCCCTTCCTCCAGCTGATGCTTGAAATACTTTTGTCTTCCAGCTAGTCCATTGCTAGTTTTCTCCAGTTTTCAGAGGTCCTGCGTTTCATAGTAGAAATATAATCTTTGGGTTTCTTGTTTCTCAGGCTCATCTTGGAGATTTCCATGCATAGAAAAGCATATTTGATTACTATTTCTTAATTACCCTAAAATGGTCAGTGAAGAACTCAAACTGATTCTAAATAACAAACCCTGTCTCCAAAATCAAAACAAACAAAAAAATCCTTTCTCATAGCAGTGTTTTGAGGGCATTGTGAAATCAAATGGTGCATCCTAGGAGTAGTTCCCAAAGAACTGTCCTACAGAAATATCATCAACAGTACAAAGCTCATTAAAAAAATAAAAAAAAAAGCCCCTAAACCCCAAAACTCAAAATCCTCTTGATTTGAAATAGTTTAAGGATAAAGACTGAAAATTTCACCTTTCACAGACAGAACCTTCCTTTCTGTGAAGGAGCCATTGCCTCCACAAAATAGTTCTATTTGGTTTTTCCTAAAGAAGAGGTTAATTTTTCATCAGCATAACTTGCAGAAATCAGTGTGAAAGAGAGGAATTACTGTCATGTAGCAAAGACCAAACAGAACTTTCCAGTGAGTTTTACTGGGCTGTGCCTTAATGTTGCCCTACTGTGGGCCCTCTATTGCACACTTAGAACATTCTCTTATGCTTTTCCACCATCCTACCACTAATCTGTCTTACCTGAAACACACTACATTGCACAAAACATTTTTCAGTAGCAGTGCTCCTGAAGTACTCATTTTCAGCATGTTCACCCTATTAGAAAGAGCACAGGATTTCTGCCAGCAATTATAACCAGTGTTTCTTTCACGTACTGAAACATGTCAGGCATAGCCCTCTGCAGCATGGAACTCTGTAGCTTATCCCTTATTCTTAACCCGTGTGATTTCATCAGGATAGCATGTGGTCAGCAAATGGGATGTTGTAGGGCTGGCAGAGAAATTCAGATAGGACCAAATTGTCTGGAGGATGCTCACTGAGAAAAGTGGCAGCTGTGGGCAGCAAAAGTGGAGGAGTGAACACAAGAAGAGTGTTGGCAAGGGAATTGGAAATTGGTGAAGGAAAAATTACTATGAAATAGCCTTGTATGGATGGCAGATGTGTGATGAAGTAAGTGGCTAGGTGTAGAATTATACTTTTTTTTTGTATTTTCTTACTTGTTTGCTAGTATGTGTTTACTCAGTATTCAAATGAGAAGATAGGGATAGAAAACAGAGTATTGAGTGTATTGTTCTATTTATATGAAGATTCATAGTTGTTCTTCAGATACAGTGTATTTATGGCATATTATGATCAGATCAGAGGGAGGTTGACTTTGTTAACTTTGCTGTATGCAAAAAATCAGACAAACTTTTTTTCATTTACTTTCCTGCTCCATTTTTCTTGTTGTCAGAACATAACATTTTTGTCTTATGAAATACTGAATGGAAACAGTTTTAAAATTCTGTTTTCTGCCTTGTGTTAGGGAGGAAATAAAACTTAGAATTAAATGCTGCCTCTTACTTCAATACATAACATAATGTGTAACGTTTGTTTCAACAGCAGAACATAATGAAATCATGTAGAAATACAAAAATCTGTTTTCTACCAGTAATTTAAAGACTCACTATTTTCCATTACGTTCTCTTTTCCAACAAATAATGGATTTAATCTAAAAACCATATGAAATGTGCTTTGAAGAGTTGAATGCAGTGCATTTTACTTGTTTCTTAATTTTTCTTTAACCTTCTTTGAACTCTTTGAAGGACTGCTACTGCTTTACTGCAGATGAGAAATTGTAGCTTTGCCAGACATTGTGTACTGTAAAAGCTTATATATCAACTAGATTTGAGAGCAGGCTCCATGTATGTGCCTCTGCGTGCTGCTTTTTGTTCAAGTAATAGTACTTCTGAGCCTTCTGCAGTCCACCTTTGACTGACTCAGAAACTCCAAGATGGGTCCCTGAGGAACATACTGTCTTTTCTGTGGTTTTATAGAGGAAAAATGTATTCATCAAAGTTTTTTTTAAAAATTGTTTCAAGTTCACAAGTAATGGAGCAAAAAATATTGTAATTAAAATGCAGTTTTAAGGGTCAAACTAAAATAATTGTAAATAAATAGTATTTAAAAATAAGAACAATTTTTTCCAGTGAGATAATTTGCTTAGTGCAGTACATCAGAACCCTCCAACATGCTCAGCTTAATTTCAAGTACTCTACATCTACCAATTATTTTTACATAATGTTGAAACTAATTGTTTAAATATAATGTAAAATTACACAGATTGAATTTTCTAATGAAGTTTGCATTTTGTTACAGAGCAAAGTAGAAGAGATGACTTAGAAGCTTTGGGTCATATGTTTATGTATTTTCTCAGAGGAAGTCTTCCATGGCAAGGTTTAAAGGTAGTGGGTTTTGATATCTTCTCCTGTCTTATTTTCAGATCATCAGGCTTTATTGACTTTTTTTTTTCTTTTTGAATGTTTGTCTGCAAGCTGTGTAACTTCATACGCTTATTTTGTTCTTCTGTCATAGGCTGATACATTGAAAGAACGTTACCAGAAAATTGGAGACACAAAACGAACAACCCCTATAGAAGTATTGTGTGAAAACTTCCCAGGTAATGTCTACTGCTTATAAAAATGTTCCATTGATTTATAAAACAAAACTGGATGTGCTGGTTTAAAAGCAAACCAGCAGGAGAATGCACTGATACAAAGGAAAACTGGTTTCAGTCCTCAAAACCCAGTTGTACAACCCAGCCCCCTGGGGCACAAACAGTATGGTGCTCACCAGCCCCTGTGCTGAGCACCACGTGGTCCCCCTGAGTCCAAAGCAAAAAGAAAAGGAAAAACCTGTTTTCCTTCCAGAAGGTTGGTGGTCACAGTCTGGTTGAGAGTGGTAGTTGCAGTCCTGTTGAGGTTCTGGTCCTCCTCTCAATCTGACAAGTGAGTGAGTGCCTCAGGTTCCAAAACCCCAAGCTTATATATGCTTCAGTTCAGATAGGAACACCCAGTACCTCCCCCAGGGTGAGGGTTTTCACAATGGGCAGTTTACTCAGTGAGTCACAGGATATTTTTGGTCTACTTGATGGCCCATTAGCAGACATGACCCCTCAGGTTGGGTGTGAAGGTGTTAATGACTCCTGGAGGGGAGTTATCACACCTGAATCATTGGTGTGAAGACAGGGAACCTTCTTATCTCTGTTTTTCCCATGCAGACAGTTCATAGCCTGAGGGTGTCAGGTGTGTCCTGGGCAGCTGTTGCAAACAATGCATCGTTAACAGTTCATGATAAATGGCAGAGAGGGTATGGAATACACAGTTCCAGTTACATTCACACAGTGATAAACTGGTCCCAGCCACTATAACTAGGACACTGGGATAAATAATTGGTTTATATCTGGCTTTAAAAGTAGATAAAATAGTTCTTCCAAATACATACATTGTGTACTATGGTAACAGATCACAGACTGGGTCAGGTTGGAAGGGACCACAGTGGGTCATCTGATCCAACCTACCTGCTCAAGCAGTGTCATCTTGGAGCATTGGACAGAATTGCATTCAGGCAGTTTTTTTAATATATCCTGTGGGGAAGACTCCACAACCTCTCTGGGCATCTGTTCCAGTGCTTGGTCACCCACACAGTAAAGAAGTTCTTCCCCTTGTTCAGGTTGGACTTCCTGTCCACCAGTTTCTGCCCATTGCCTCTTGACCTATTGCTTGGTATCACTGAGAGGAGCCTGGCTCCATCCTCTTGGCACTTCCCCTTTAGATATTCATACAGATTAATGAGGTCCCCTTGTAGTTGCTTCTTCTCAAGGCTCAACAGGCCCAGCTCCCTCAGCCTTTCCTTGTAAGAGGGTTATTGTTCCTAGCTTTGTGTCAGTGAACTTCTGAGGAGTCATCTGCCCCTTCATCCAGGTCATTGATGAATAAGTTAGACACTACTGAGCCCAGAAGAGTTATCATTTTGAAGCAGCAGTAAGCTAATGCTGTTCTTCTTAAAATACAGATTATTCTAAAGGAAACATTAAAAAATATTATTATATGCATGCTTACAATGATCAACTAGTCTGCACTTGTATCTTCACACATAAAATTTAGCAAGTCTCTTCAGCTTAGATCTTGGTATCATACCCATATTAAAAACAAGCTGCATTGGAAACAGCTTGAACTAATGTTTAAAATAACTTGCAAGTTTCAGGTGTCACTTCCAGTTCTTCATAAGTGCAAGGGGAATCAATGAGATATTGAAAAATTGGAGAGAAGCAAATATGATATTTTTTAAAAGTTGGACTAAAGTGCTCTCAAGTGGGGATATACATGACATGGACATGATTTTGCCAAAATATAAATAAACATCTTGAAAAGTCGTCACAATATCATTGATAGATAAAACGGATGTGCTGAGAATAGCTCATGACAAACTGATTTTATTTCCTCTTATGAAAGAAAATGCTGTCCACAGCAGGCTGTGTGGACAGAAGGCAGATGCTTTATGTCATACACCCCTTTCTTTACTGTTTCTTAGTCTTGTCTCTCTAAAATTAGTTGGAGGAGGGGGGGAAAGTAGAGACATTTATTTCCACACTTTTTTGGCATACTATGCATTAGAATTGGCATGCTGAATGGAAGATCTCAACTGGTATTGCAAAGGGAAAATCAGTGGGGGATCCCTGGGTAGGATATGTTTAGAATATGGCAGCATGTCTCAAAGAGTAGTATTACTATGAAGTAACTTTTCTTTCTGGTAATCTACAGCTTCATGGTGAACAACTGTTCAGGTTTTACAGTGAGAGGTAGAAGTTGCTTTAAAATTAAATAATTTTTTGTTGCATTCCATTAAAAGAGATAATGAAAATTATGTCGATTTCTTATTTATATAGTGGAAATGGCTACGTACCTACATTATGTAAGAAGTTTAGATTTTTTTGAAAAGCCGGACTATGACTACTTAAGAAAGCTCTTCACAGACTTACTTGATCAGAAAGGCTATGTGTTTGATTATGAATATGACTGGATTGGCAAACAGTTGGTGAGTACAGTTAATCTATTAGTAATATAAAGAAGGTGATCAGTTTGGTTCCGGTGGCTCAGAATTGAGTTTCAGAAGACATATTCATTTCAAGGCTGCCATTAAGAGTGTGGACAGCTGCTATTAAAAA
>VWZG01007695.1:16102-26529 GCA_013396735.1 Grallaria varia
GGGCAAGGGGGAAAACTAGGAAAGGGTGTAATTCTTCAGATTTATTATTTTTTTTCTCTGCTGATAAGTCTTTATTTTAATGAAACTTCCCTTTTTTCAGTGATGTATCAATTTCATCCGAGTACTGGTTCCATTTTGAGGGTAGCTGTTGGATGTATGGAGATGTGGTAAACAGTGTAAATGTCCATCTTATAGGATGCTAATTGAGCAAAGTTGTCAAAGTCATCCAATGTTTGTGAGCAACAATAAGTTGAAAAGGACTAGTAAGCAAACTTAACATCTGCACATGGTGAAAGATGTCACACGGAGAGTGTGTACTTTCCTATCAGCCTGTCATTTCAGTTTTAGCCTTTGCTTTTGCATCTGCCACTGCTATTGAGGGATTAAGCTTAACCCTAAACTTAATAATTATGGCTATGCTTCTTTTCCAAATACGTACTTGCAAAACAAGTCGAGGATATAAAATTTTAGTAAATTAAATTTAGTAAATAAAACCTGTAAGTACCTAACAGTTAATACCTTACTCAGTCAAGTTCAGTGCTTACTCTGAAGACTTTTAACAGAGTGAAAACAAAGGTATGAAGAGAAATGGTGTGATGGCATTTCTTGAGATGTGAAGTCAGTCCTTAAAAAATACAGCAGGTGCCTTTCTTGGTCTCCTATGACACCTATGCCAAGTAAGATTTCTTTCCCAGTTAACCAGGGATGGAAAAGTACAAATTCCCTGAGAATACTGATGCTTTAGACTCCTTAAAGTGAATGAAGATAAAAGTGTTATGGATTGTTACACATATACCCATGTGCATTTCATTTTTAAAATTAACCTTAAAAGGTGGGTTGGACTTACACAGAGGTGGCCAAGTTACGAACATCAATATACACTTGTATAGTGCACAATCATACCATATTATTCCTAAAACCACCATAATTCCTTTTTCTCCTCTTTTCCCACCTGCTTCTCTGCTTCTTGTTTTGAGACTGAAATGAGTTTTAACACACTGAAGTCTTTCCTTGGACTTAGCCTTTACACTGTCTTTTTTTGTATGGCGCTAGTTTTAAAAACATGACAGTCTTTCCTCTGTTACAGCTATTTTTATAAATCGCTCTGGCATAGTTTTATTTGCTTTCATTTTTTCCCCCCATTCTTCTTTTATGTTCCTGTATTTTCTGTGTGTTCAGTCGAAATCTGTTTCCTCTGGTCATAAAAAATACATCTAATTTATGCTTTTCCTCAACAATCTTGAAAAAATAAAGTAGTTAAATATAAATTAAATATAAATTAAATTAGAGTGTTAGTGTTCCCATTACTGTTTTTTACAATAGTCTGTAAGAGTTTGTCATCAGCACTTATAAATCTACATACACAATCTAAAATGGTATATACTACCATTAATTTAGAAAAGTTCTTATGAAATACAGACTTAAGAACAGCCAATTCCTTGGCAAGGGTAAGGCTGCAGCTAGAAACAATTCTGTAGTGTGTGTGTCTTCCAGCACATGTAGTCTTGGGAGCACTTCAGGTAGTTTTCAAGAGAAGACCTTAATAGGTATATGGATAATGACTGCAAGAGGCATAAATGTTGCTGTGTTCACTGGTAATTTTTCGTTCCATTATGGTGTTAAATACTTGTGATATTTATCAATTTTCACACATTTTCTCTGCCTCTTATATGAGTAAGACTTCACAGTTTCAGCAGAATCTTTGTCTCCAAATGTATTAGAAAAATAACAGGTAATTTTTAGTAATGTTCCTTTCTTGCTTTTGTGGGAGCTCCTGGTCACTGAGATTTAGCCACCACACTGGACCTGGTTCCAGACCTGTATAACTTCTTAGTGCAGCTGCCCTGGGTCAACACCCTTTTATCAAACCAAGTCATGGTTAATGGAACTGTCATGGCTATCAAAACTCCTTATAAGCTGTAGATAGTGTCCATATGGAAACGCAGTACTGTTTGAACTAGAAAAAGCTGTGCTGTTGGGAGGAGATAAATTTCATACTTCTGTTTTGAAGGACTTAAAAGCAGAAATACAATTTCTAGATTATAATAATGAGAATTATTTCCTTTTTTCCACCCTTAGGATTTGCATTTATACAGCACCCAAGTTTAATGTTCGAACAAGAAGTGAAGACTCTGTACAACAGCATCCTTTCAGATAAGAACTGTTCAGTAAACTTAAAAATCCAAGTGTTAAAAAACCTCCAGACCTACTTGCAGGAGGAGGATACACGTATGCAGCAGGCAGACAGAGACTGTAAGTGCTGAGTTCTTCTGTGCTAATGAGGCTTGCAAAACTTGACTTTGTTGCATCCAGTTACTATGTATCTGCATTGTGTCAGTCAAAATTGTAACCAGATCAGTAGTGTTGTACCCAAAGTATTTTAGAATAATTTAAAAAGAGATATATGCATAACAGGTGTGCATATTGTTTCCTTTCAAGATGTGTAAGTGCTGGAAGCAATCCAGAATGCGTAATTGCCATAATNAAGCAGGAAGACCTCAAAGAAATGGGTGATATTTCCTCAGGGATGAGTAGTTCCATCATGCAGCTGTATCTCAAACAGGTCCTTGAGGCTTTCTTTCATAACCAGTCCAGTGTGCGCCACTTTGCTCTAAATGTCATTGCACTGACGTTAAACCAGGGTCTCATCCATCCTGTGCAGGTATGATAAGCTTTTGTCGTGGGCTTTTTGTTATTCGTGTTTTCAGGGGTTTTTACACTTCCTAAATAAATTTCCACTTTTTTCTCTTCCAGTTAAATTACGATACTTTCTTATTGTAGCAAGAAGCCTTTACAGAAAGTATGTTTTGGAATTTTCTTTGTGTTGTTTAGCCAGTGAGATTCCAAATGCTGAATTATCTACTTTTGGTTTAAAATGTACAAGCCCAGGCAGTGCCTAAAAAGAATGTAGAAATGTACATTGAAGCATATTTCTGGTATGAAATTGAGGTGTATGCCAAGTTGGTTTCTAAACTCTTTATCCTGTGTCAGCTTGCTTACACCTAAGTCCCTATATCCTCCAAATGCTATGGAACTCCATAGTTAATGTCAGAACTTCTTTGCTTACATAATGTTTTTGTAATCAGTTTTTGAAACAGCCACCACTCCACGTGTTCAGTCATAAGTGGTGGCTTGTGGGGTTTTTTTACTGGAATTTTCTGCATTCTAAATTGACTTTAGAGTTTGAGAAAAAGGGAAATACTACCTTAAACCTCACATAACTTCTTTAGAATGCCGGTGTCTCATAGTATTTGGTATTATTAACTTGCCAAAAATAGGTAATAATGTGCATAGAGTTTTCTATTCTAGTTTCTGTTCTATTTTGCCGTAAAAACAAAGAACAAAGATTGAGAAAGAGAAGGTGCAATGCCTCTGCATAATCATTTCATTTGTTTTTCAAGTGTGTGCCATACTTAATTGCTATGGGCACAGATCCAGAGCCCTCTATGCGAAATAAAGCTGACCAGCAGTTGGTGGAAATAGACAAAAAATACGCTGGATTCATTCACGTAAGTAGTTCTAATTTAACATTTTACAAAATACTGTTATATTCCTTAGTGTTTTAACACCTGCATATGCCTCAGCTGCTGAAAGAGACCATAAAGTCACAAATAAACAATAACTGTAAGCCGTTGTAAAAATTATCTTGTTTGGATATTTCTGTTCTGAGAAACAGGTTAATACAACTTGAAGCGTCTCTTCTAGTCCAAAATTTCCTTTATTATAATTTACAGTACTATTTTCCACACTGAATATTACTAAGGAGCATTTATTTGATAAGAGGTAAGGACAAGTGTTTCATAATGTTTATCAGTGATTTTCCTGTATCAGTGGACTAGGGAGAACACCCTATAGTAGTTGATGAAGTCCTTGGTGAACAGGTTCAAGGCACCATGACTTTATAAATTGTAATCTAAGCAGGAGGAGTATAGGAAGCTGTTTAGATCTGATGAATCTTGCTGAAAGGAAAACCTGAGGGCTATGTGAGGATCATGTGGAGTTGTGGCATAGTGGCAACCCTTCTGCTTAAGATCTGGAATTAATCCGTGGCACTCTCCTTATTTTAGAAAGTCCCAGTCTAGGTTCAGTGTGTGTACTACATTGTAGAACTTCTCATTCCACTGCAAGTGGAGCACTGCACTGTTGATGACATCCAAACAGTTACCTCATCAATTAGGTGAAGGGTAGCAGATGGAATTTGCTGTTAGGCAGCTGGGATTTAAGACAGTGTATAGACACAGAAACAACTTTACTGAACAGCAGCAGAAGTAGTATGAGGAGAGTTGGATGTGCCACCTAACCAGAGATTCATTTTGTTCTGAAACTCGAGCAGGACCCTTGAAGTAAGTAGAATCAATTGGAAATGATAGGATATATGAAAAAGAACCCACCTAATTTTCTGTTTGTTAGTCCTATTGCACTCGTATGGACTCAGTAGTTGATTTCACTACAAGTGATATCAAGCATATACATTTGGTAAAATGGTCTGTTCATGTATGAAAACATTTGTGTTCTTGAAAATAGTTTAAATTGGAATACCCAGCTATAGTGAGTAAACAGATTAGCTGTATGTTTCTAGCAGAATTTAGTCAGAGTTCACAACACATTCTGATCTCTGCCACAAGTTCTTTTTGCCAACACGAATCTGTTTCCCAGTTCAAAAGGTAGTATTGCCTCAGTACATGTTTTGAATTTAAACTTCAGGTGAGCATCCCTTTGAAAGAAGGAAGTTGTAGTGCTTTGGAAGGAGTGGTTTGAATAAACAAATACATTTCCATTTCAGATGAAAGCAGTGGCTGGTATGAAGATGTCTTACCAGGTACAACAGGCAATTAATACCTGCCCAAAAGATCCTGTAAGAGGCTTTAGACACGATGAATCATCCAGTGCACTGTGCTCACACCTATACTCCATGATCCGAGGGAACCGTCAACACAGACGAGCCTTTCTAATTTCTTTACTCAACCTCTTTGATGATACTGCAGTAAGCACCACATTTCCTTCACTTAAAAACTAAAATGCACCATTACAAACTTAAATTCTCTTTTTACAATGTGTCATCATGACATAGTTATTGATAAGTATTTCCTTCATGTACTTTTTTACTTAGTAATATAAAGTATTCATCTATATAGTAGAATGCATTTGTTACTTTTACATCACTCTGTACCATTTTATACTCAGTTTGGATTAATCAGAAGTATTATCTTCAGGTGTGACTAATTTTGCAGGTACAAATGTTTAGAGTGGGTTTGGGGGTATATAGAATAAAAATTCTGATCATGTTTTTGCTCCAGACTGTTAGGAACCCAGGATAAGTGTATGAATCCAAGATATTTTTGTGTGTATTTACATGTAATTTTTTCTTTAACTTGCAGAAGACAGAGGTGAATATGCTTTTGTACATAGCAGACAATCTAGCCTGTTTTCCTTATCAAACACAGGAAGAGCCACTGTTTATAATGCATCATATAGACATTACACTATCAGTTTCTGGTAGCAACCTACTACAGTCATTTAAAGAGGTATGTGCATTTATGTTTTAGATATTTGCTGTGTGGCAACATAAGCTTGTCTATAACATGCTCAATTTTTCACTGAATACGGTACCATTATTATGGTGTGAACCAGTAGGATTATTTTGTATGTAACCAGTCGTAAAAAATCAAGATACCTTGTCTGTTCTGACCTGCATCTGGTAGACATTAGTTTAAAACTTTACTTACATTGCTGCTTATATTATTAAAAAGAGTGATGAATTTTGACATAAACTCTGTGTCATTTTGCAATATAACTGAATAATAATTTATTGCATGCATTTAGGAGTACATTAACCCATAATCACCATGGAATACTAGTTTTTTGTGGTTGTTTATATAATTTTAATAATAAATTCCAGCTGAAAATTTGTTATCAAGTTGCTGATGGCATTTACATTTGTATTGCCTGAAAGACTTGAAATATAGTGTTTATTGCAAGAGAGATGTGGGCAATATTTCTTAAGGCAGCACAATAGAACTTGCATCATGCTTGAATCATTGGTTGTTATGACAGTACACAAACCTGTACATAAAAAACCTCTGCTTCTTAAACACTTCTTTCCTGAACAACTTTTAGCAGTAGAAGGTGCAAACTTGTCAGGAAGCAAACCTGTTTCTAGACTCTCTAGTCGGACTATTGAGTACAAGTCAGAGCTGATGCCTGAAAATACAGTGCCTGGAAAGCACAGTGCTTTGAACTCTCCCCCTAGCAAAGCTGATTTTTAATCTGCTAGAAAGAGGCAGTACAGTCTTCAGATGAGGACCAGTGTGTAGCACCCTGCACAGAAAGAATGAGATCCTGCTTAGGACATGTTATGGTCTGTGTCATGAAAAATCATACATGTGCAGTAATAACGCATTTGTGAGATTCTGTAGCTCTACAAGTAGTAGAACTAATAACAGGATCACAGAATTGTTTGGGTTGAAGGGTACCTTAAAGATCATCTTGTTCACACCCCCTGCCATGGACAGCGACATCTTGCACTAGACCAGGTTGCTCAGAGCCCCATCCAGCCTGGCCCTGAACACTTCCAGGAATGGAATAAACACCTCCAGGCATGAGGCAACTGATGATGATTATTATTATTATTACATCTCTGATCACTTTGGTCAACAGTGTAGTTAGTGTCATAGAATTTTAAGAGACAAGGATTTAAACCAGCCTGGACTAATCTCTATCAAAGTACATGTAGGAACCTGCATGACACACAGAAATGATATCCAGGTGAAACAAAAACAGAATTTTCTTCCTGATTTTTTGTATTTGGCCTTCTACTGTATTTTATTGTAGCTGCTAATGAACTTGATAGTCTTTTAATGATAGCATGCCAGAGGAGTGCTTGCTGTTGCAGTTCTTTCTATATGTACCTTGCAAAAAAATATAGGCTTTGGATAAATTTTTCAGTGTCTTTTTGCCATGAAGTATTTTTAAATTATCCAGTTACAAATTAATAACCTTGTTCAAGGAATTCTTGCTAATTAAAGTCAGCAATGATTTTGGAAAGGTTTTTTTAGAAATGTACATGATGCTTCTTACTCTAATTTCGGAATGTGTGTTAACTTCTCTGCCTTGCAGTCTATGGTGAAAGACAAAAAAAAGGAAAGAAAACCTTCATCAGATGAGGAGACTGAGAGTGACAGTAACAGTGGCAGCGAGAGTGAAAGCGAGGAGGAAGCTGCCAAGCCTCGGAGGTTACGGAAACGAGTGGACTCTGATTCTGATTCTGACGAAGAAAATGATATAAATGCTGTGATGAAATGTTTACCTGAAAATTCAGCTCCTTTAATTGAATTTGCTAATGTCTCCCAAGGCATATTGTTACTTCTAATGCTGAAACAGCATTTAAAGAACCTCTGTGGATTCTCTGATAGGTAAGGCTATTCAGATAATAGGCCACTTCTTATCCAGTGAGTTATTTGTAGGGATTAAGTTTGGGAAGCTTTTTTTCTTTTATTCAAGTTGATCATAACTACTTGTTTAGGCAATAGATTTTTGTAAGAGACAAAACAAATGTTAAGTTCAAGGTGATGAAACTTTGTCTTAGAAAACTAATGGAAGATTTTAAAAGCTTTTCATTCAAATTGCTCTGGACTTTCCTTAAAAGCTCTTCTCTGTTGTTTTCTTTAAACAGTAAAATTCAGAAATATTCTCCATCTGAATCTGCAAAAGTTTATGATAAAGCTATAAACAGGAAGACAGGAGTGCATTTCCATCCAAAACAAACTTTGGATTTTCTGCGGAGTGATATGGCTAATTCCAAGATCACTGAAGAAGTGAAGAGGAGTATAGTAAAACAGTACTTAGATGTAAGTAAAGTTACTTTGCAGAAAACATGAGATCCTTTCAAACTAGGTAAAACAGTATAAAGGATGAACATTTCAAAATTTTAAGTTCTTGTCATTTTACGTGATATGCCGATCTTCCTTTCAAGATGGTTAGCAGGACCATATTTCAAAGACTTCTAATAAGTTTAAACACAATGAAAATTAATTTCTGCTAAAGGATATTCACCTTTAATGGAGTCTTTTCTAATTTCTGGTATCCGTCCTGTATACTTCTCCCATATAACATGTTCACTTTATCCCTGACTGTTTCCATCATGGGAACAGAGACTGGGCTGCTCCTCATCCCAATAATAAGAGAAAACTTGCTGTTTTGAAAACACAGGAAGAAAACTTTTATGTCTATTACTAAAAGGAGTAGGAAAGTTAAGTTTGTGGAACAAAACATGTTTGTTCAAGTTTGAAGTTGCCTTCTGTTTGTTTTACCCTGTTTCTTTATGTTGCTATTTGTTTCACACATGATGTAGTGTGATATGTCTGTTTTTAAAGTTACAATGTGGACTAATCTTTTTTTTAATAGTTCAAGCTCCTTATGGAACATTTGGATCCTGATGAAGAGGAAGAAGATGGAGAGGTGTCAGCTAGCACAAATGCTCGGAACAAAGCAATTACCTCGCTGCTTGGAGGAGGCAGCCCTAAAAACAATGCAGCTGAGACAGAGGACGATGAAAGTGATGGGGAGGATAGAGGAGGAGGCACTTCAGGGGTGAGGCGGAGGAGGAGTCAACGTATTTCGCAGCGTATTACGTAAAATGATTTTTATGTGCTTATAAATGTCAGTTTATTATATTAAATGTACACCAAGTAATGTAATCCACATGAAAAAAAATTCATTTTGTAGATAGAGATTCTCTACTTAACCATTTATACAACTTTTGTAGAAAGTTTAACAGAAAAGACAATAAAAAAAAAAAAAACCAAACTAGAAAATGAGATTTATCCCATATAAAATTTATTAATTTTCCTTTGGAATGTACTGTGTGTTATCCTTTTTATTGTTGCCAAGTTTTTATGTAGCTTTATGATTCGTGTGTATATATAATTTTATATATCAATAAGAGATAAAAACACGGGTACAAATTAAGAGTATGTGGTTTTACAAGGATATGTTAACCCCTTGGCGCTGGCGGTCGCGGTGCGTCTCATTGCCGGCAATGGAATGTGTGCCGGGAAATCCCAACTCCCGGCGTCAAGGGATTAAAAGCAATAAAAGCAATAATTTCACTAAAGTTCTTTTGTGTAACACTTGGTCTTTTTTCCCCCCCAATGTTTTAGTCATTGAGAAGGTCAAAACGAAATTCAGACTCTACAGAGTTGGCAGCACAGATGAATGAAAGTGTTGATGTCATGGATGTCATCGCTATTTGCTGTCCAAAGTACAAAGACCGACCACAAATTGCAAGAGTAGTACAGAAAACCAGCAATGGCTTCAGTGTTCAGTGGATGGCAGGCTCCTACAGTGGCTCCTGGACTGAGGCTAAGCGCCGTGATGGCCGCAAACTGGTGCCTTGGGTAGACACTATTAAAGAGTCAGACATTATTTACAAAAAAATTGCTCTAACGAGTGCTAATAAGCTGACTAATAAAGTTGTGCAGACTTTACGATCGCTGTATGCCGCCAAGGATGGAACTTCCAGCTAATGAATTTGTACGTGCAGCCAAATTTACAGGAATTGAAATAACAGAAAAACTTGAAATATCAACTTTCTGGCAAAAAAAAAATCAGTTAAATGAAGAGTAAGAATGGAAACTGGGACGCGGGGAAAAAAGAAGGAAATGTTTGGTAAACATTTATGTGGGAGCTTCCTTCGCTGTTGTGCAGCAGAAACTTCTCAGTTCATTTTTACTCCCACTGTATTATAGTTTAAAAATTTGTTTATATCTTGAAAAAAACTTTCTGTTTAAAAAAATAAACAAGTGAATGTTGGAAATTAGTCTGTTAATGTTCTTAATAAAGTGTTCTTGGAGTTTAACCTAGCAGCGGATGGCTTTCTTTAGCGTAGCCAGTTTCCAGGGAAGCATTGTTTTTCCAGGCTGTAAAACGGCAGAATTTCAGATATATAATTTTTTTCTGTTGAAGGAAAAAAAAAAAAAAAAGAAAAAAAACCGCATGCAGTATCTATGACCTATCTGCAGGAGGAGTTTTTGTAAATGTAGATTTTGATGTATTAGGTCACCCTGAAATAATACAAGAAAAGGGATCCCCAGCAAATCTGGCGGAATGAATACTGCAATAAATTTTTTTACTTCTCTTTGTTACTTGTCTGTTTCCATTTGAATTTCTTATTGTAAAGATCTGTTTAAATCCATTTATATTATTTTGCAGTCTTTTATGTAAAATTTACTATATCAGTGGTTTTCAAAACAAGACATAAAATATTGTTTATACAGTTTGTATAGGCTGACTTCTGAATAATTAGTATCTTTTTATTTTTATCCCTA
Source organism: Grallaria varia (assembly GCA_013396735.1). Lineage (NCBI taxonomy): Eukaryota > Metazoa > Chordata > Aves > Passeriformes > Formicariidae > Grallaria > Grallaria varia. Next base: position 26,428 of record VWZG01007695.1, read on the forward strand.
AAAGGGTGTAAGACACAAGTTAACTCCAAGGTTTTATTGTATCCTGCAATATTTAGTATTAACTATATGATTTAGTACTGTGCCAAACACATTTTCAAGAGT
>VWZG01007695.1:26557-46439 GCA_013396735.1 Grallaria varia
TAAAAAGAAACTATAGTTTATTCCTTGTATGCTTCAATTTCTTTCTAATGCTGTCCAAATGGTAATTTATGGTAGTTCAGATCTGGGGAGAGCTGAATGACTATTCTGCTTGGGCAAACTGGCCATATGTGCATTTCTCTGGGCTAATATAGAGAGGTTTGTGTCAAGAGGAGATCCCTAGCAGTATCTGAGGAGTGAATGGGTATGAGTCTGGGTAATTATACTGCATTCCTTCACAAATGTATTTTTTTTAAAGTGTTTGTATATTAGACTATTTTTTTTACTAATTGAAAGATGTTTTCACATTTTGTAAATTGACAAAATGCTGTTGAATTCTTCCAGAAGCATTTGCTTCAACTGCCTTGCCACAACCTTTCATAAGCAGTTCGTCTTCCTAGAGAGGGAGAAAAGCAGAATATTTGCAAACAGGAAAAAATCTAAAACAGCTAAGCTTTTTAGGGGACTGTTAAACTCTGCTGTCTTTGAAAATGTATTTATCAAAAGATAGATGTTCCTCAACACTTAATTCTTTTCTATTATGTTTTGTTTCTTTTATGAATTTAACATATGGTAAGAGGCTGTTTTTATGAAACTAATTTGCAGAATTCTAATACTTTAGTCTATTTGTCTGGAATAGTAACAGTATTCCAGAATATTCTTATGTACAAAAAAATCCGCATTAACAAATTAGTAATAACTCCTCAGAATCCAGTTAGTAAGTTCTTCCTATAGGAAACGCCTTTTTGCTGTTTTGCCCCTGGAATTCTTCTGAACAGAAATATTTTAGCACCTCTTTGTTTTTGCAGTTGATACTCTTCACTGTATGAAAAGCCACCTGTTGGGCTGAGATAGATCCTGTTAAAGTAGGGAGAAGGAGCAAAGCAGAATTCACTCTGCAGCTCTGGAAGCAGGAATCTTTGTATCAAAAGTGAAACACTGTATTTCCCAGGACCAGGTGCAGCTTTTACAGTGGGGAACTCAGAGAACAGAGGAGTTACATAACATATTGCATGTTACAACTAAAAAAAGGGGAAAAAACTTCACAAGGAGACTCTAAAGTAATAAAAACAAGGATTTCATAGAGTTGCAGTGTAACCTGAAGTTCTGTTAGTCATTTCCCATGCAATTTATATTAAAGCATGATATTTTTAATAGGTAATACAAGTATTTCCTTGTTCATAAATACTTCCCTGGCAAATACTTTCCAATAGCAAAGATGGAGTTTTGTTTCAATTTGTTTGGTATTTATGGGAATAAAATTATCAGAAAGAAATTATAATTAAACAATGGAAACCTGAAGGCTAAAGTCAACTTAGTTGAGAGGATTTAGACCATTACTATATTGCGTGATATGCCAAGTGGCATACATGTTCCTTGGTGGGATCTGATGGCTGTTATATAATTTACAGTTAAAAATTGATTATAGATTATTAATAAATTGAATACAATTCTTACTAGTTAAGAGTTGAATTTTACCCTCCTGAGCTACCCAGAGTAATATCTAGTTTTATTTTGCCAATCACAAATATTCCAGTTACCTGCTGTGAAAGGAAGATGTAGCAGCGCTCAGTTTTGGGGGACAAGCTCCTGTTGCTGTGTGTGCCATGGGCTGGTGATTTTCAGGAGCGGGAGGCCAAGTGCCCAGGGCTGCAGGTGGCATCAGTGCCATGCTCAGCCTCTGCGTGGCAGCTGCATTTTACCAACATGAACCACATTATTGGCAGCAACACATGGCAAGATCAGAATCTTTCTGTATTGAAAAAAAAGAAAAAGTGTGTTTGGTTTTGTTTTGCTTTTTGTTTAAGTGCTGCGGTGCAGTAATTGATGCAGTGACACAATTTTACTCCTTTGTATTGACAAAGCTTTGTAGTATTTTTTCACTGTATGGCTACCGATTTTTACATAGGTAACTATAAGATTATTGAATTTTTTATTCTTCCTGCTTTCTCGCTTTCAGTACAGGAACTGTACGTGGAGCTTGCTGCCGTAGCTTGCCTAAAATGGGGATATTTTCAAGCTTTTAGCATTAGCACTAGCCATATTGTACTTTTTAAGAAAACACAGACGCTTCCGCAATCTAAATAAGATTGAAATTATTATTTTTAATCTTCCACTTCGGTACTGTAAAATTGCAGAATAATTCTCAGATATTTTCATTGTCTCTGCAGCTGTACAAGATCACAATAGTTTTTGACAAAACTGTAATTATAAATATTTTTTTAAATGATTCAGTAATGCCCTTTTGTATTTTTGAGGTTCTTTATCGCTTGTATTAACAGCTCTAACATGTATTAAGTCAGTCTGGGAAACATTCAGCATAAATATTTTAGGGAGGTGTGGCCATTACAAAAAAGCTATCTCAATTTTTAAAATTTGAGTCAAACTTTAGCCTTTCTTTTGCTGTTGTGGTGTCACTAGTGAGAACATTTTTACTGTGGAACAATTGGGTTGTGCTGAACGTTAGCTTGAACATGAAATACCTGGTAGCACTAAAATAGTTCTTGAATGTGTTTGTGTTTGTGGTTCATGGCAAAAGAAAGTGTTTAGTGGAGTCTGACTCTCCTGGTGCTAGTTTACAGCAGGACATGCTGCCCACTGCAGGTGTTAATGGTGTTCCAGGGAAAGGACTGGATCAGCTCAGCCGATCCCGACCGCACAGCTGTGACTCCGGGCCCCAGGCAGGGACAAGTGATGCTGAGTTTGAACAAACACCTGCTGCTCTCCCATGTGCCCGACACTCCTGAAGTCTCATGCCCTACCAATTGCAGGAGTCCAAGCTGTGACTCCTTATCCCAGTTTTCTTCCACTCACCAAAGAGCCACACCGTGATTGTTTTAGCGTTTCCATATCCCTGAGAGAATTTGTCATCTCATCATTAAGTACTGAGTTGTAATGGGTGAGTTCTTAATGTAAGTAGTGAGTTTTTAGTTTTCATGGTTCCTTGACTAAATATTAAAGTGTTATTGTTATATACAAATAAGTTCATAGTATTTTCATATTTCATTTATTTAAAATAAATGCTTTAAGAGTTCAGTTTGGACCCTTTGAAAATGAAACTTGCAAGTTTTTATCCGAGAGTACATATACACTTTGTTGATCCCTTTCTCACTGTGTTCACATTGCTCAAATTATGCCTGGGGCCTCTGTAAGTCACCCAGGGAATACATTTTTGGGTTACTCTGGGAGAATTCTTGTTGGTCTGTGTTCATCCCATCAGACATGACTACATTATTTCTCATTTCTACATTATTCAGTTTCCCACCAAAATTTGGAGTTCCCTGAAGGGATACCTTTTCTTGCCATGTGTGCAGCTGCTTACACTGCTCACAGCTACCCAAGTCCTTAGGTCAAATACCCTCCTCAAAACCATCCTTAGAGTGTGGGTTGGTTTGGGGGGTACCCATGGGGTGGGAGCAAAGGGTTTACCCCATGTGGAACAGCTCTAGCTCAGGCCACCAGCACCTGGGCAATTGTCCACCGGGCAAGGAATCTGCTGCACTGGAGTTTGCAGAAGGACATCACCAAGTAACTAACTGTCCCAGTTACCCTTCCTGACACAGACTGGCAAATATTGGTCATTATTCCAGTGACTATTTATTTAGATCACTCTGGTTTGACTTTGAAAGTGCTTTTCTCCACCACTGTACTTTGTGCAGCTGTGTTGAAAAGCTCCTAATTCTGTTTTGGAACAAGATTCTGCTTCCTAAAATCTAGAATGGTGATTCAGCTGATTTCCACCCCTGCCTCCCCAGGGGACTGGTTATTAAAAGGATCCTACTGCTGTGCCTGTCTCTTGCAGGGAGCTGTAGTTTATGAGCCCTTAAATGGTACTCGTGACCCACTGTTTGGGTGGGTACCACTTAGACTGCCAGTGTTTGCTGCAAACCTCACTCCCCAACACTGCTGGTTATCAAATCAGCTCACTTTCCATGCATGTCCTCCTTTCCCTTCTCCCAAAATAACTCTAAATTTGTTATACCTATCCCTTTTTTGTAATTCTCTTCCCAACTACAGAAGGCTAGAAAATTTCAGGGAAACAGCCTGATTTTGTCACTACATGTAATTGATTTTTGAGAAACCAGGGGATCATCCGCTTTTCATTTTGACTTCACAAGCACAGACTGAAGACTTAGGTTTTCTTTGGTCTTTTTTTCAGTCTCTTATTTCGTGTGTTTTGTTCTTTTGTTAGGATTTATGCTTGCACAGAAATATTCCTTAACTGCATTAAAATTCCTGTAAGCCAGAAGTACATGTGTGGAGGGGACATTCAGTGGGTTTGTATTCTGTGAGCAGAGGCAAAGTGTAATGATTCCTTGAGAAAATCTATCCATATTTATGAGAGCTTTTTTATTTTGAACAGTCCCACGTGGACGTGGATTTTCAGATTCAAGGTCAGCCTCAAATACCTCCTGTGTGATGCGTCCCTGTAGTTCTGAGTGGTACCGTTCCCTCTCCACATAAAAATCTGCAGGCCTGATTCCAGTTCGGTGTGATTTGGATCACTCCTCATCAGCTCATTTGCTATCCAAAAGTACAGCTGGTGCCCTACTCAAGAGGGAGAAAATTCCCTTCCTTCCCTTCATATTGACATCCACATGTAGTAATTGGTGCAGAAGTTGACACCAAGTCTGTGCTCAGCCTTCACGTCACCTGGACCAAACTTTCTAGGCCAATCATGTCCAGGCTTCTACACACTTTTTCTCTTTGGGCAACTGATAAAAACAGCATCTTCCACGGTCATGTTTTTTAACCTTATTTTTGTGTGTTGGCTGAGAAATCTGCTTAGGCCACTTCCTTAAATGTCATACTAGGTATTTTCAGGAGGGTGCACATAGTTGTGCCTTACAAGGCAAGTATTTCTCTTAGCAGGCCCTTTTCAGATTTCAGTGTTTTCTGAACTTTTCTTCCACCTATTTTGTTCTGTCTTTCTATATCAGAAAAAGGAAAACACCTTCCATTATTTTAGTGTATTTAAAAAACTTCCAGTTGGGGATGAGAGTAGTCTTTTGGTGCCTTACCTCTTCTGTCTTACCTGAAAGTGACAAATATGATTTCAAAGGCAAGTTTTAGGGTTGTACTTATTGTTTGGGTAGAAGGTACTGGTGAAGTTTTGTTCCTTTTTCTTACAAAATCTTACAGCTCATAGTGTAGATTTAGCTTGTGCAGATGTTCCAGTGCCATACACCATTCCCTGTTCCACAGCTGAAGACAGTCTCTTCCACCTTCAGAGGGTGTGAGCGTGAGGCAGAGGAGCTGAGGGGCCTGAAAGGCAACCACCTTGCAGGTTCCCCTTGAAACACCTATTTCTCTTTCTTTACTGGCCATTGCTTTTGAAAATAAAAAAAATAAAAATGCCAGGCCTGTGTATCTTCAGCTGTCTTTTCCCAGAATCTGACATCTTTTTAATTGTGTCTTGGTTTAAATACCTCAACCGGAGCTCTGGCTTAGAGTTCTGCTGAAGGTGCATTTATTACTTACTCCCTGAGTCCCTCAATCATCACAATTCACATTAAAGAACAGAAGTTGTTAAAGTGGTATGTTCTTATTTTTGCAGCTGTGTCTTTTTCATCTTTGTTTTTTCATTCTTGTATTTTCTTGGGGTTTTTTGGTTGGTGGTGGGTGTTGGCATCAGTTTCTATTTTTAGGTTTTGTTTGTGGGTTGAGGATTTTTTATTTTACTTTTGCTTATTTGTTTTGCTTTGTTTTTTAAACTTCCCACAAGAAAGTTTTTCTCAAAATAAGTTGCTTGGTTTTTAAAGCTTTGTGACTGCCAACACCGAAGAAATCAAAGATCAAAACATATGAATGTAAAATTCATGACCCATGACGCAGAGTCTCTCTATATGACTTAACCCAATTAAAATAATCATGTATTTAATGTGTGAAACTTCAGTATCTTTCAGTCATACTACTAGACTGCTAAAGGAAGTTTGGGCGAGAGTCCAAAAAGGTGTAATTGTGCTTTAGGAAGATGAAAGTTGCAATAGCTTGACTCCCTTGAGTGGTTCTAAAATTTCTAAAATACTTTTTCTTCCATTTCTCATTTTTTGTTAAGTTATTCTAAGTATGCATGAGATTATATATATTCTATTTTCTGCATTTCCCTACTCTGTATTTATGTCTTAACTAATGGATACAATCATCTTTCTGCAGCTGATGTGTCATAACATACTCAATTTGGCTTCAGTACAGAAGCCTTTTTGTTGCACCCGTGAGCAAACAGTGGACGTAGCACCAGGGAAAGTGTGGGCACAGCAACGCCACCACCTTCTTGGTAATACTGAGACTTTTTCTGCAGTTTGCCCACCTTTACTTCTTTGATTGCACCATAATTAGATTCAAGGGGCTGGACCTCTCAGGGACCATCCTGAGCCCCAGCTGCCCGAGAGCCAAGGCCCACAGCCTCCTCTGGGTCCTGCTGTGGCTCTTACCTCTCCGCAGGGTAGACCTTGGGAACTGGACCTTAGGATAGTTGCCAGGACAACTGACATTAGAAACAAGTCCTTTTAATGGTTGCCATGGCACTCAATCCTTGCAATAGATGTTAAGGATGGTTGCCATGGCACCTGGCCATAGGTCTGCTCTGCAGCTCAACTCCAACAGTGGGCTTACATGATGGTTGTCATGGCACCACCCCTGAGCTCTGGGTCTCAGTGCTGGCTGCCATGGTACAGGTCCCTAGCAACACATCTCAGTGTCTGGTTGCCATGGCACCCTACCTGTGTAACATGTAAGGATGGTGGCCATGACACCCAAACTCTTCATGGGGAATTCATGCCATGGCACTGCCCACAGCAACAGGTGCCAGCAGGGGCAGCCACGGCACCCAGTCCTTGTGATGACTGTGGCTGTTGGAGACAAGCCCAGCAACAGGACCTTCTGATGGCCCCCATGGCACCTCATCTGGGCAGCATGTCCTGGCAGCAGTTCCTCTGCCTTTGTCCGGTTTCCACGGCACCCAACCCTAGTAATCGTGCACCTGCTGCCCTCACACCTCAGGCAAAGCACGAGTTTAGCACTGACATCCTTTGAACTGCCTCTCTACCCTTGTTTAAGTGACCTGTGATGATATGGATCAGGAGGCAGAGTATTTCCTTCACCACTGTTAAAACTAAACTGACTGCTTTCTCTTCCTTCTCACAGCTGGCTGTGGACATGAGGAGACTTTCACACTTGGTTAAAACTATTTTTCACAAGTACTTATTCATGATTTCTTTGCTGCCACTCTGGAGAAAGGCAGTGGGATACTTCGAGTAAAGTCACAGTCTGATGCTTTGGACTGACTCTTTGAAGTTGCTGGTCCTTTCCACTTGGAGATGATCACACCCAGGACTGAGTTTTGCACTCTGGCCACTCCTCTGAGAGAAGCTGATACAAAGTCTGAGGACTGCTAATAAAACATGGCCAGTTTTGACCTCTGAGCCTACAGTAACTGTCAGTTCTGTCCTGGTATGTGTGTAATACTGTAAAAACCTTTCTCTGAACCTTTTTTTTTTGATGTTTGCCAAGATGCAGCTTCACTTACAAACACGCAGTTTTTAATTTTTTAATTATTTAACAGTTTTGGATGACAGTAACTGGAAGTTAATACCCTTTGACTTCCATGAAAAACTCAGATTTCTTCACTACAAAAATAAAAACTACTGCTGTTGGGAGGAACCACAGCTGCATCTGTTCAGACTCTCACAACTACTTGCTGGTCACTGAAGATATGGGAAGTCTTTCCACAAACTTCTGGGGGCTGCCAGAGGAGCTCTAAACAGCAGCATCACAGAGACAGATGGACAGTGATATTGTTCTTTATCTCAGTCCTTTGTGTCTTATACTGCTGTCTGATTTTCCTAACAGAAGTCTGTATTTCACTGATTGCTGCCTGACTATTTGTACATCTTTCAACCATGCAGATTCTTCTAAGATTTCTCTAAAGTATTGCACAAGTAAGCTGGGTTTAAAATACAAGGCACGTGAACATGTACCATCTTACTGGTACAGCAATGGAAGTGCTCCACTTGTAAATCATTTACTGCAGAAACTAATAAATCCACCTTTATTAAATCAGTTGATCGCAACCATCACATTACAAAAATAACTTCAGAATTATGTTAAATATTAAATACAGAGGCAAAACAGTTGTGCAGTGCTCTTAAAATAGAAAAGCTTTTTTTTGTATGCATGAACATTTCTGGGTAAGTAGCTGACCTGGATCTGTTTATGACTGTTGTCTGCCTTTACCAACGTTTAGTTCTTCTTGACCTGGACATGTATGGAAAGCAAACTACACATTAAGGAATTGAATTTCATCTAGGCAAGACTGAAAGCAGTGAGAGCTGTCAAGCTGCTTAAGAAGGAAGCCAATGCAAGCCTCAATCCATTTTAAGTAGAGCAATTATTGTTTTAAAAGTGAACCCAAACACCAGGATGTGTTTGGAAATGCACAGGCTGAGAGATTTTCACTCATCGTCCACATCTGCTATCATAGCCTCAACCGCATTCCAGTCCAGCTTGCTGAGCATACTTCCTGTGCTTTCAGAGACACTGTTGGTGTTGACACTGCTCAGAGGAGAGGAACTCGCATGATGAAGGGCAGGGGCCTGTTGGAAGGACAGAACATGAGCTGGAAAGAGCATCATTAGTAGAAATGATCACAGCAGAAACGATCCAACTATTTTCAAACATGTTCTAATCAAGTTATGTGATTACTCTGCAGCAAATGCAATCTATTTGCCTGTTTTTGTGCCCCCACCAGTGTCTGTTGCCTGGACAGACAATGTACCTACACAGCTGTGTAAAAAGAACATTCAGTTTCAATGTTCACAAGAATGACTTCGCTTGTAAAAACAAAATGTAGTTCAGCTGAAGCACCATCATTTACATCCTTCTGCATCTATCCCACCCACAAATTTTGAACTACATTTTAAATAAAGCAGAATTAAACAAAGAGTTAAATGGCAAGTATCAAGTAGTTCCTTGTATAAATAGATATTCTACCTGAAACAAAGAGTCATGACTATCTTGAAGTATTCTTTGGATATCATCAGGCACAGTCCAAGGGCTTCCTATGTCTCGATCAGACTCTTGATCAATACCTTCTGTCTGAACTGCAGTGGCAACCTGTGAGGGTGCTTGTTTTGAGGCTCTGCTGACTCTGTACTCGGCAGCTGAGGAGAGAACAGGCCAACCAAAGCATTGTAACACTTCTCGTTGTTTTCTTTTGAATCTCTTTAAGCTTGTCCGAGAACAGAAGCTGCAAGTTCTAAGAACTGAAGCTGTGTGTGGGGTGATGGTGGGAAAAGGCTGCTGGTCGCTTCCAGCCTCGTGCTCTGAACTGTCTTCCCAGGGCAGAACACAGAGGACCACACACAGTGCCTGGAGCATCCAGATTCTGTAGTGCAGTCCCCCAAAGGAGGGCCATTGCTTCATTATTTGACGGAGGGCTAAACTAAACAAATCTTGGATTTTTGCCTCTTAGAAGACATGAAACTTTAATGAAACCCTTAGCAGTGATGGGATGTACTGGAGAAACAGACAGAAGAATGTGCCAGGAAATCAGAGAAAGATCAGCCTGTACGTAGTCTGAAAAGGGAATGATGGAAAGGGGAGGATAATTACTTTCCACATGTGTAGAGGAAAGTGATTTAGGAAAAGTGCCTTTCTGCTTAATATTGCTTCTCTCCATTTCCTGCATTGCCAACTCAATAACTCTGGTATAAGGCAGAATGGAATCAACTCACAGTGTTTCCTAATTTCAGCCTGATACTCTCCTCATTTTTTTCTGCCTGATCAGCAATTCTGCCACTGTTAACAAGTACTATATCAGTTAAAGAATTTCGTTAGGAGAAAACATTTGTGAGAAGAAACATTTGTGGGTCCAGACCTATACAGATAGGCATGGGAAACAGTACCACTAAAATCCAAAGGGGTTTTTTTGTTTAGTCATAGATTTTCCCATGCTAACATGACAACATCTTATCTTATAGAGATACTGCACAAAGGGTTAATAAAGACAATTCTGAAGTGTGTTCTCTGTGTCTCATTTTCCCCCTGTATGAGGTAGCTGAACAGCACTATGTCATTGTGCTATGTAACTTACAGAGTCTAGAATTAACAGGAGCATTCCTCAATCTTCCTCTGGAAGTACTTTTCTGTAGGGCCAGAGAGGCATTTCCTGGAAAGACAAAGAAAACATTTCTTCTTTTAAATGCAGATCAATTATACTCAAAGATGCTTAAAAAATTTCATTTACGAGTTCCCAGCACTCTTGCAACGGGAATTGAAGCTACTTTGGATTTAAAGAGAGGTGATAAGGAAAGGTAACTCTGATCATTTAACAGGTCAACGACAACACAGTTGCAAAATCCTCAGGACAGGAAACCTCCAGGATTCTAAGACAATTTTCTACACAGGTATTAAAGTTCCTCCCTCCCAAAAATCCAGCAGTAACTTGAAGATCATCCTCAGTATGGGCCTTCATCAAGAAAGCTTTCTTACCTCTGGTCTGTGTTAAACCAGGCGCTAGGGTGGAACAGGGTACTCTCTGACCAGAGCCAGGTTTGGCAGCAATTCTGCTCCTTTCTGACACAATAGGACTGTTCAGATGTCCCCTGCAACAGGAAGAGAACACAAACACAGCAACAAAGCTTAAATACTTACTACTGTCCACCATATACCATCCTCCACACAACTCAGACACAACAGGGCTGATTCAGAAGAGGCATAAAAAGAGAAGGAGGATGAGCCTCACACGCTGCTTCTGGGACCAGTAAGTCTCACAAGAATCAGAACTGCTGGGAATTACAGTGAAGACATATCAGGCTGGCTTTTCCAAGAGCCAGTTTAGGTCAAACAAAACTTATCAGTTAGAAGTTACTGCCACTTCCTGCATGATGTTCATTAGCATGTCTGACTCTGGCAGGGTTGATAAACTTAAGCTTCCCTTGGACACCACTAGCAGGCTCTGTACAGCACTGACTACAGTCAGTTCAATGCTGTATCCTAGAATTGTACCTAAAAGAGGTATTGTACCTAAAAAGAGAAGCAGGAATATTTAAGTTTGGAAATCACAGGTTTACCTGAAATACATACTTTCTCCTATCATTCTGAAAAAAATGTAAATAGAAGAACTATACTGCAATATACTCCTGGAGTCCAACCTTTGGCTGACCCCCACCTTGACAATTAGGCCATGGCACTAAACGCCATGTCCAGTCTCTTCTTGAAGACCTCCAGGGATGGTGACTCTACCATCTCCCCAGACAACCCATTCCAATGTTTAACGATCCATTCCGTGAAGGAATTGATGTTGAGTGGAATGGGTTAGGACATTGATTACAGCTCTGACTTTAGAGCTGGCTTATTCCATGCTTCAAAAGGCCTTTTTAATGATCCCTCCAAGATCTGCAGTACTGGTGGTAACAAGACTGATACAGGAACTCGAGGTTCCTGTGATCCAAACAAATGGCATCTTTGACTCTGCCAGAATAAGAAGTTTCTATCAAGCTAACCCTGTAACAAACTGCAGACAAATCTGAAGTGTGGTAAAGACACCAATAAACCAGAGCAGTTTAATGTTTAACAGCTGTTACCCTTTACTAGATGCCATATGCCTTCTGCACACTTGAGGTGACCTGGTTCTGGACACTGTTTTATGATCATTTGCTGGTGACATCATTGTTTCACATAACATTTCATTCATCAGAGAAAGTGCCTGTGATATTCTCATTCTGTGATGCTCAGATAACAGTGCCCTATGGAGAAATGACATTGCATATTACCTCAGGCTATCACTCATTTCATTACAATTGGCTTGTCAGTCTTGCAAGGCTACATAGAAAACATGTTTTTGCAGTTTCACAGAAGATATACTAAGCCTTTTAAGATCATTACCAGAAGTTAAAACATTCTTACCAATGGGTGTGATAGAATGAATGAGTCAGTGTCAGGGATGAAAAAGAAACAATGATATTTGGGAAGTGAAAAACAGAGTCAAAGCATGAAACCTGTTCAGGGTTTTCCTAAATGGTACAGCAAACAACAATTATTTATGCTTTTGGTTGAAATATCATTCATATCTGAAACTTCAGAGACAAGATAGTTAAAACTACATCTTTCTTAACACTGGAAGATTAATACACAAATAAGGAAATCACAAGTTATAACAATAGAAAGTTACTTGTCTTTTTCTTCTTTCCTCTTCTGGAACATTCTAATATCCTTTGAAGTCGGACTATAATGCTGCGTAAGAAAAAGTATAAAAATCATTAACTTACAATGTACTGTGATCTCATTCTAATGTCTCACTATCAAAAGGTACTTATTTGCCTTCAAAGTTACTGCTTAAGACCCCTTCCTGACAGAAAAATGAGACGGAAACATATGGCCCCACCATATTGTTGTGGTTGTGTGCTCTAAAATATTAACATTCCTAGTGAGATGTCTTCATTATCAAGCTCAAAGTTTCAAACAGCCTCCTCTTTAAGTCTGCTAAAAGTCAATGATGTTCCCAATAACTAATCTAAAAAAACAGGTCAAGGTTGCACTTCGACCTGTGTTTGCTTGAGTACAAGTTGAATTTCTTCATACTTTCTTCTTCAGAAAAAAGCAAAACCCATAACAAACCACCCACAGAAAGCTGGGAACCCCTCCACTAATGACTTCAGGAGAAAAGCCTATGACAAAAGCACCAAGTACATATTTATGGGCTGGCAACACAGGAAAGGGAGAGAAGCAGGGCCTATTCTTCTTGAATCACTTCTCTCCACAGGTGTACGAAAAAACAGCGCAGTTCCACTCTGAAAGGCTGTTTGACGTCAGGGGAAATAACATATTTTACATAGATGAGATCTGCTACTCTTTCTAGAAGTGAATACAATAGAATTATTTACTAACAGGAAACTTGTTGTCTGTTATATGTTTGCTGCTTGAGAGTTAAAACAAGCAGAACTTCTGCCTCCAAGTATTTACAGCATCCCCAGAATTCAACTAACAAGTAAAAAGTACATGGATGCATTTGCTATTACTGGGTCTTATCTCCTGCAAGGCCAGAGCTCTGCCTGACTCTGCAGGATTTTTTCAGGTCTTGAAGGTATCAGGATGACAAGTACAAATTTTAATATTTACATATTGAAAAATTATTTCTGAACATCTTTTATACCTTTTTTCCCCAGTTAATTCTATCACAGGGCAGACCAGGAAAGATTTATGAGGTCATAAACTTGTATTTACTAATCAAATTTTAAAGTTAGAAGAATTCTGGGAGAAGACTGTTTGCTGATTGAAATCTCCCAATTCCAATAAAATAAAATTATACATACAAAACCTCAACATTAAAATAGTGAGAAAAATAATCACTGCCAGCCTTCGTATTATCTAATCAATACTTGTTCAATACGTAACATTCACTCTTCAAGTTCCCATTGTTCTTACCACATTCTTTCTTAGACTGAATGGATTATGTTCTTTTTGTCTTTGTTCTTCCAGTTTCTTCATATATTCTCTCATTCTTTCCTTTTGCTTTCTTTTCATCCATGTCTGTAACTCTTTCCTCTCCTTTTCTGTTTTTTGAGACTGTCCAGCAGCAGAACCATGAACCCTGAGAGCAGATGTGAGTAAGATATAATCTAGCACATCCTCTAAATTGCAAACACTGGTAACTACACATGATATAATAAAAATACTGCAAACTCTTAAAAACAGTCTGACTCAGCTGGAAGTAATGAACAAGCCAGGAAAATCTCTTCTGCAAAATTTTACTTTATAAAATCCTGGCACACAAGTAATTTCCAAAATTTTTCCTAAATTTTTTCTTCCAGTTGTCAACCACGTTCAGAGCATAAAGTGGTGTGATCTCTGGCACCAATGCAACAGACTGGCATCCTGAACAGCTGTATTTCTTTGCCCTGTCAGCAATTGATATCACAAACAGGAGTAGGAAACAGCTTCGCTTGGACCTCCCCTCAGGAGAGAATGAAGCTGATTTTATGACTGACAGTCAGGAGCTGTAGAAACCTCCATCAGGAAGGGAAGCAAAGCAAGCTGGACTCGGGGGCTGGAAGCTTCTGAAGCTGCTGTGCCCCTGACAGGAAATTTCTATTTTGTCTTTCAGAACTGCTTTATAAAGCCCCAGTCTGTTGGCTGAACTGAATCTCCTGCAGATATAGAGATTTCTGCTCCAGCCTATACCTGGTCAAAGAAAGACCAAAAAATAGAATTTCAAAACCAAAATAACAGAAATAGAACAGAAAACAATTAGCACATTTCACAAGCCAGTGAATTTGTGGCTATTAAACAGTTCTAATACTAGCCCCATTAACATCAACTCAAACCACATACTTGCTTCCACTGTTTACAGGGTGTGAGCTATGAGAAGAATAACCAGGGTTAAAATGATTTAACAAACACATAATAAAAACCAGCCATGGTATTACCTAGAAATTTTCTTGGCTTGTCTTTTTGTGAAGTGAAGCTCTGACAGAGAGATGTCACTTTCTCCTACACGATCATTAATCATGTCAGTAACACCACTTGGACCAGTAACTTGCAGGGGATCTTCTAAAGAGCTTGAAGTTAGGTAGAGGAAAAAACATGTTACTAATTTAATGTAGAACAGGCCTGTAAGAACAATAAGCTAAAATACTTTCTTTAATGCTTAAAATTACAAGATTCAGGTTTTTTTACATAAAGTCGGTGGAATGGATTTTCTTTCCCCACAACTCTACTGTGTTAGCGCACACAAGCAGTACCTGGACAATGTGTGTGGATGTACCAACTTAAAAAGGTACCTGCCATCACCTTGGCTTTGCTGTCATCATGTACACTTGAGCCAAGTTTGAATGGGACAGGAGGAACAAGACCTGGCCAACATCAGCAGTGCTGCAGCCAAGGGGGCCTTGAGTAAACCATCCCAAAGTATGGCCCCATCCAGAGCTGAAATGCCTGAGCTCCACTGGGGTGTGTGGACAGGGCTGGCAGTCAGGAGCACCCACAGGGTCTGTACTGCTGCCCACGCTGAGATAAGGTTATGGAATGCTACCAATTTTGGGAACCCCAAATCTCAATGACCTTCTGAGAAAGAATCAGTGTGAGGGAGAGGATAATTTTACCTAAATTCTGCCCATTTCTTTCCTCTCTTTTAATCAGTTCCTCCCAGTAAAAAACAAATCTCATAGTTTGTGACTACATGCTACAGTTGCTTCAAGTTACACCTTTGGGTAAAAATCACTGCCTGTGTAAGTTTATTCCTTCTGTCAAAACAAGGACTTCCACCTAAATTACTTGAACAATAAAATAAACCGTTCACTTTACTGCTATACTTCAAGCAAAACAATAGAGGTGGGTAATGCAGCAGAATGATCAGGAAGAAAGAAAAGCCACCTCCTGTTTTCTGCTGCACAACTGGATCCAGAAGAGTAACAGCAGCTAACAGTAAAAAATATATGTCAGAACATTTTACTTGATGCATAGGCGCATTACAATTTTTAAATCCTCAGTTCACTGCTTTACAGTTTTCATATGGTAACACTTCAAAAACTTTCTGGTGATAGCTGGCCTTGGTAGATAACTACTAGCAGCAGTTGCATGTACTTTGTTGAAAAAGGAGTTTGCAAATAGGAGAAATAACAAATACAGACAACAGCACCATCTACATTAATAACTCAGTTATTTGCAACTAGAAAAGAACTCTGAGTGCTTCTGCAGCTTTTGCACAAAGTAAATATAACAGGCATTACCAAAATCAGAAACTGCCTGAAATTTGTTAAGGGAAGGGCTTTCGTTCAGTTTGAAAATGAATGCCTCAATTTCTATGAAGTGATGCCTCCACCCTGGCAGTCCCCTTTTTGGTAAACATATTTTCAGCAAAACCAATCTCAAAATACATACCTATCATGTAAATCTCTGCATACATGAGAGTCTGAAAGAGAAACAATCTTTGTTAATAAAATCCTTGCAATGGTACATGAACTAGTCAAAAATACGTTAAATAGTCTGTGGGGTAAAATACAAAAATATATCAACCCGAATATGTTGACATTAAAAATAAATTCATATTGTACATAGGCTTAATGGCCTGTGACAGAACACATGACTGATTATCAGGTTAGCACAGAGTCTCCAGAGACCATGAATTAACAGCTCCCTGGTTGATGTGGGTAGTTTTGCTGGGATGATACCACTGTTGTCAGTTTTCTGCCATGACCAACTAACTCAAAATCATGTGTTCCAATTAATTACATTAATTTCATGGAAAAATAACAACTGACACTTACTTGAAGAAGCCAGGAACTCATAATGCACTTGGAATTCAGGAGATGCAACTGACGAGCAGTATGGATGTCTTGGAAGAAAGAGCACTCCTTCCTCTCCTAAACTAAACTCCACATCTCAAAAAATTACAGTAGCAACTTAGTATCATCTATAGTTTTCTAAGCTTGCAAGTAACAAGTTCATACTTCTAGAGAAAATTGTGTAACTATTTTCAAAATTTATCTGGGGGTGTGTATGCCACTTGGGATTCACCTGTGCTATATGCAGATACAGGAACTGTGTTTTGACACCTTTTAAGACAGATTGCTGCAAATGCAGCCATCAAATGCATGTTCACATTTACAAAGTACATAATATTTTTGGAAGCTTGACTGCAAGCAATGCAGGCAATATGCAGACCAAATAAAGGCACTATACATTTTAAACTCAAGCAACAGATTGATTTTTCCTCCTTCTTTCAATGCTACCACAGTCTTCACAACTGCAAAAATCAATTTGCTCTCAGTTTGCAAAATGAAATGAGACCTCATACAATAACGTTACTTCACAGTGAAATAAACCAATTGATTTTGCTGATGTGTCTGGATTAAACTGAGATTTCACCTCTCTAGACATAGGAAAATGACAGAAATGATAAAGACAGCTTTTGGAGGAAGCTTTGAGTGTTCTGTGACACCAAGCCCCATTCACAAATCAGTAAAGCAAGGGGTTTGATAAACAGACCCAAAGTTATTTTCTCTCAGTAACAGTGAATTGGAGTGCAAATATGGTTCACTGCTGAGCTGTTTTCAAAGCTTAGTGATACTGTTCTGTCATGTAACATAAACTCCTTAACAGTGGGCATCAATGAAGCCATTCTAAATAATGAAATCCAGAAAGACTGATGACTGACTTTAACGAGCTCATTGGCACTATGTAACATTCTGTAGAACAGCAGTGAGAAAGTATTACACCAGGAACAAAATGTTTACTCATTTTTAAAAGGTACAAAAGGGGAAAATATATAAAAAATTATACCAGAAGATGACTTCATGCCACTGGGAAAGTTAGAAGCCGAGGGTTCAGAGGCAGGGGTGTGTGCTTCCACAGTAGTATAATCAGGTATGAGATATTCCAAGTTTAGGCCCTCCTTTTGGTCATCTATAACATCTTCAAAAATCATGCCTGTCAAATAACATTCTGATCCTGTGAAAAAAATAACAATCAGTCTAGACCAACAGAAAATCCTTGCAACGCAAGAACTATCACTCGTGCATTTTGTTCATCTGTCAAACCTACAACAACCTGAACTCGGGTCAGCTGAGCCTCCCCAGGCGAGGGCTCTTCAGAGCAGTGGTGTGTGTACCAGCCTGTACACACGGGCACAGTGACTGAATTAGGAGCTGCTCCATGTGAGGTCAAGGGACATCTTAAATATTGTTTTGCGTGCGAATACAGATACAGCCACGATTTGGTTCTACCACTTGGCTTTGTGTTAACTCCGTAAGTAGATTAGCCTATGTTCTTGGCACAGTACAGCAGCTATAATTAAGTAGGTACTATACAGTCATTTGTTATATAAGCAAAAAATCATTCAATACGTCTGCTCTAGCAGACAGTTAAGCCGATGTAAGCTTTTAATAAAATACAGCTGAATAGCCACCAAAGATGCAAGAAAAAACCCTTTTCTTTATATAAAAAAAAAAAGGTCCTGGAGACAAATTTCATATCCTTTTATATCAGCGAGCAAAGCACTTATAAGCAGCATGTTTTGATTTCATAATACAATAGAAATACATCTTTTTAAAAGTCCTCTATTATGGTTTTGGGAAAATACCAACATTTACAGATATTTTCAAATGCATTTTTGTTGAAACAATACCCATAATATGCAGATTTGCCACCTTTCATTTTATTTGTCCCTTAGATAATTTTGGTTTATATTTCAATAACATGTTTCAGGATTGCACTAAACCCCAGTGGTGACTAAATATATTATCCTTCTGTTAATTTAACACATACCATCATCAACGACTTCAGCAGCTTCAGAGAGTGAAGGACGAGCACGAAGGTCTGAATCAGCAGCCATTTCAAAATCTTCTATTAGTTTCACTAACTGTAAATGAAACCCAAAAACTAAGTAATGATACTTTCTTCAAGGTATTTCTGAGACTTTCAGCACAGATATTCATGCGAAGTCTATTTTAAAGAAACTTTTTTTTCCTCAGGATCTTATAAACACTTTAATGCAGTTTCCTGATTCAAAACAAACAACAAAAAAATAGTTCAGAAATCAAAGTAGCTCAAACAGGTTGATTTCATCTAAGAAGTTCAATCTTCTGGACCCTTAGTTTGAGAAAAAACACATATAAACTCTATTATTTGTGTGAACAGTTTTATTCCTACTGATCACATTATATTTAAAGTAGATTTAAGCTTTCCAAAATATCTTACCAAAAACCACAGAAATTAAAATATTTCAGTAGCCTTCATTAGTCAGAAGTTTCCTGGTGTTTAAAACTGGCCATTCTGGCCAGCATTTGTTCCACTGTAAGTAATCATGTCAGGCAACAGATCCAGCACTAAACATGAAGGAACTTTATTTTATTATCATTTACCTCTCAACAGATATTAAGCAGATTTGAGAACACATTGTTCCAAAATGTAAGTTTTTTCTTTAGCTGAAAAAATTCACAAAATAATCTGCTTTAAAAATTACAGTTAGCAGCCAGAACTCACCACTTTGGTATTTCTGAAATCCTGCTCCATATTTTCTACTATATTTTGTAGAGTCTGTAATTGCATATGCAATTCCTGCTGCTTTGTGGAAAAGTATTCTTTGCCAATTACTTTGGACGGAAGCCCTGAAAGAGGAAAGAGTTCTGTCATCTTTATGTACTATGTTCCAAGTTACACTATGTGTAGCAGAATCTGACTTCTTATCTTCCTTTTGCACTTGGCTTGATACATTTTTCTGACGATTGTCTTGAAACAAAAAAAATTTTCAGTGAATAGACTGCAAGCACCTAAATACTGCAAGTAATTAGGCGTAGCTGTGCTGTGCCTAATAGTAGGTTTTAGGAGGCAGAAATCGTCACAGAAGTCCAATGTATAAATGCTGATGTTTAAGACTAAAAAAGCAAAAGGTTAATCAGGGAAAGGATGCAGATTTTCTGTGGGAGTATTACAAAAAAAGTGCATTGCTTTTTTTGGATTTGAAACCAAAATGGTTTACCTTGCTTCTGAAATGCCCCAGGTGGAATTGCATTAGTAACAGAAGACGCTGTGTGATGAAGTTTTGCAGTAGATGGAAATTCAAACTTCTCATTTTGCTGTGCAGCACCTATTTCTTCTGCAGACTCAGGTATCATGGGCAAATTGCTAAGGATGTCACTGTCTTCAATGTCAATCACACTGATATAGTCAAGCTCGTGCTAAACAACAAGATTGTGAAGAATTATACAGAGTGTGCTTTGAGCAAATTGTTTATTGTTAACCATTTCCTGTGTTTACTTCTTATCACTTTGAGTTGAAAGGATTTTTGTTTTGGAGACAAAGAACCCAAATTAATTAAGACAATCAGTACATTTAAAATGCATTTTAACCATATGTACATTAGATCACTAACCAAATCAGGTGCATC
>VWZG01007697.1:0-11514 GCA_013396735.1 Grallaria varia
CCCATGGATCCATGGGGGCAGAAGGGAGCCCCTCTCCCTCCCCAGGGGTCCCAGTGGGAGCTGGCAGCGCTCCCAGTTTGCCCCAGTCCCAGAGCACCGGTGCCCCCCAGGTGCCAGAGGGTCCCTCGGCAGCACCCGCCCGCCTCGCCCCCCCTGCACACACAGCCCCCCCGAGCCCCTGCTCCGGGCACAGCCCCTGCTCACCCCTAATCCCACTGGCAGGAATTAGAGCCTGGGCGCTCCCGCACGAAGCCATGCCCAGCGCCAGCCCCCACAGTGGTTTGTGCCCAGCCTGGTGCCTACCGGGGATGGCAAAGGGGGCACGACCCCGAGGTTTTACAGAGTGGGAGGAAGGGGGAAATGGTAAGTCACAGCTCGCTGCTCCGGCCGGGGGGGTGCTGGCCCCACATCCCCGGGGTCCCTGCACAGCAGCCGGGCCAGGAGTTCCACGGCCCCCCCGGCAACAGCAGGCACTGCAGGGACACCCCTGGAACAGGCACAGGGATGGGGGTACAGGGGGACCCGGCCCTGCCCCAAACACAGGAGAGGGATGTGGAATGGAAGGGAAATGGAAAGGAGCAGAGAGCAGAGAAGCAGAGGAGGGTGAGATGAGAGATGGGAGGAGCTGCCCAGTTCCCTGGCCCTGTGGTCCCTGCACTCCCTGCTCCTGGAACAGACCCCACCAGATGGGGGTCACCAAACCTGCCTGGCACAGCACGAGGAACCCCCAGATCCTCATTCATGGTACCACCATAAATAGCATCAGTTTGAAAGCAACAAGAGAGGCAAGATAAGAGAAAACACCTTCAAGGCAGAGCCAGCACCTACAGACACATCCAGGCGGTACTGGGGAGATGCTCAGAAATGCCAGACTGGTTTGGGTTGGGAGGGACCCCAAACCCGATCCAGTGCCACCCCCTGCCATGGGCAGGGACACCTTCCACCAGCCCAGGTTGCTCCAAGCCCCGTCCAACCTGGCCTTGGACACTTCCAGGGATCCAGGGGCAGCCACAGCTTCTCTGGGCACCCTGTGCCAGGGCCTGCCCACCCTCACAGGGAGAAATTCCTTCTCAATATCCCATCTATCTCTGGCAGTAGGAAGTCATTCCCTGTGTCCTGTCCCTCCATCCCTTGTCCCAAGTCCCTCTCCAGCTCTCCTGGAGCCCCTTTGGGCCTTGCAAGGGGCTCTGAGGTCTCCCTGGAGCCTTCTCTTCTCCAGGTGAACCCCCCCAGCTCTCTCAGCCCGGCTCCAGAGCACCTCTGTGGCCTCTGGACTCTCCAGCAGCTCTGCATCCTTCCTGTGCTGGTCCCCAGGGCTGGAGGCAGCTCTGCAGGTGGGGGGCCACCTGAGCTGGGGGGCAGAGGGGCAAAATCCCCCCCCAACCTGCTGCCCACGCTGTGGGACCAGCGCAGCGCACAGAGGGTTTCTGGGTCCCAGCACATGGGACTCGGGCATGTGGAGCTTCTTCCCCATCGACCCCAGGGCTGCTCCCAACCCATCCTCCACAGCCTGTACTTGTGCTGGGATTTCCCCAGGCCAGGGGCAGCACCTGCACTTGGCCTTGCTGAGCTCCGTGAGGTTGGCTCAGTCCCACCTCTCCAGCCTGTCCAGGCCCCTCTGGCTGGCCCATCCCTTCCCTGCAGCCTGGGACTGCACCACACAGCTCCATGACAGCAGATGTGCTGGGGGTGCCCTTGATCCGTGTCCGTGTCACTGATGAAGCTGTTCCACAGCACCAGTCCCAGCCCTGATGCCCGAGGAATCTCCTTGTCCCTGTCTCCACAGAAGGTGAGGGCACACACACAGCCCAGCCCCAGCTGTCCCATGACAGGGGGGTTGTACAGGCAGCAAAGATTCTCCTCCTACCGGGACAAGGGTATTTTGGAACAAAACCCATGCAATAATATCGGGCCCTCGGTTACCAGCTCCTTGGGAATACACGGGGGACAAGAGTGTCCTGAAACCCCCTGGATGGCTGGGATACAGCCCTGGATCCACTGCAGGAGCCCGGCTGTGGAGAACACATCTTGAGTCTTCCCCAGAAGCAAAGAGCCCCTGGGGACTGCTGGGGTTGTCCTTGTGCTCTGCACACAGAGCTGATCCCGGGTGATGTCCGAGCGCCGGGGCCGCGTCCCGCTGTCAGCGGCAGCAGAGAATGGGACAATCTGGATGGTGTGAAATCCCCAGCTATTCTGAGTGAGCAGCTGGAGCCTGCCCAAGGCAGACACCTGCCATGGATCCCACGATGGAGCTTCCAAGGCCAGTGGTGGGTCCCATGGAAGGTCAGAGACACGGCTGGTGATCCACAGCGTTCACTGGGATAACTGGGAAGAGCAGCAGCCATGGCACCCGAGGGGGATGAACATGGGGGTGTTTGAGCCAGTTCCCAGAACTCGGACACCAGGGGGACCCACACAGCAGGGCTGGGAGATGGGATGCTGCCAGTGCCTGCAGACAGAACCTAACTGTGATCACAACCTTCAACTCCTTCTCCTGAGGAATTCAGGACCCTCCTGCTCTTCCCAAAAGTTTCTGGCTTGTGTTGGTGCTTAACACACCTGCAAAGGGGGAATTTCTGCTGGGGATTTCTGTCTGGACTCTCCTGGTTCCCTCTCTCGGGGAGGAGTGGTGGAAACCATCACATGTGCTGAGCCACTGGTGAGGCACTGCCAGGGCTGAACACCCACTTCCAGAGGTTTATTTCCTGCACAAATCCCTGGAAAGTGCTCCCTTTCCAAGAAAACAAGACAGACTTTGGCTGCAGGGTTTGGCACAGCCCGATGCTGAGCTGGGCCAGCACTGGGCCCCAGCACTGCCAGGAGAAGGAGCGAGGCTGTGGGGCACCTTGGCCTGGGAATGGTGTCAGTTGGAGCCAGGATCATCTCCAGGCAGGATCATCACCGAGGAGATGGGAGAGCCCTGAGGGGCACAGCATGTCCCAGCCAGGGATGGCAGGCTCAGCAACACCTGTAACCTTGTAACTCCACCAAAGAACCTTCTTTTCCATGAAATCCAACCCAGACCTTCTGGCTGCCACAACCCCACAGGGATCCAGTCGAGGGTCTGTGAAAAACATCCTTTCAAAACAAGTGAGAGAGTGGCAAATACAGCAAAACCTGCATTTTTTAAACTGAGGTGTCCTCAAGAGATGTGTGAAGATGGCGAGTTTTCCCTGCTGGGTTCTGGAGAGTCTCTCCCTCTGTCCCACGAGTCCTGCAGTTTTCAATCCAGAGGGGACCAAAGCAATCCCATGGTGCTGGCAGCACGTGGAGAAAATGACACTGGCAGCTGCAGAGCCATGCTCTGCTCCAGGGGGAATTTCTTCCCTGGGTGCAGACACTGGGAACCTGATCCCTGGACAGCTGGTCCCACAGGAGGCAGAGGCAGAACAGAGAAGGAGGCCCTTGGTGACACCATGGCCGCTGTCACCTCCCAGGATTGCTCTCCCCACAGCAGAGGGTCCCTGGGCACCCATTCCATGTCCCCATTCCTGGTGTGGCTGGTGCTGTGGGATCCCTTCCGTGGAGCAGACACTGTCCCCATGCCAGGTCCCACCTTGTTGGATCCCCTGTTTCTCTCTGGGCTCATCATCCAGGGGGGACTGAAGGAGCTTATGGGGAATCAGTCCAAGAGGACACACTTCCCAAATATCCCAAGGGTTTGAGCTAACCCTCTTCATGCACAGCCTATCCTGCGGTAACTCAGGAATATATTCCTGAAGGACAGAGGGAAGCTCCAGTGACTGCTGACACCAGCACCTAGTGGCACATCCCTGGGGGCAGCAGAGCCCACCCTGCTGTGCCAGGCTCCGGGGACATCCCGGCACATGGCACAGACCCACCATGCTAGGGACAATCCAAGGGACACCTGACAGAGCAGGACACACACTGGGACCTTCTGCTGTGGCACCCACAGGCTGATGTTGGGAGCTGAACAGCAGCAGCAGGAAACTTCTGCTGGGATTTTCTGCAGCCCCAAATTACCTTTTTCCTGGCAGTTCCTTCAAGGAAATGCATAACAGGGGCAGTGTCCGTCCATGGGGACAGGATTCCTGGGATCACGCTGGCTGTGCCAGAGACAGCAGGAGGAGGGGACAGTCCCGAGCTCAGAACTGGGACAAGGGGGAGGAAAGAGCATTGCCAGGATTATTTCCATCACCTTGGGTGAGGCTCAGCCAAGGCCTCACCTGTATCCCACTGATTTCCATGAGGATTATGCTCCTGAACCAGTATGGCACATTGTCAAGAGGAAAAGCTGTCCCAGGACACAGCCGGGCCTTGATGGGATCCCAGGAAAGGGCCTTCAGAGGAAGCACTTCTGCAGAGCAGCAGGAGCCACTGACAGCTCATCCCTCCTGGAAACCTCGGAGCAGAACAGGAGAACACCCGGAGCCTCAGCTTTCCTCCATCCCAGCAGTGCTCCCTGTCTTTTCCATGGATCCAGGCACACCTACAGCCTACAAAGCTTGACACCGATGGTGCTCACCTGCCTGAGGGCAGGAAAGATCCCTTCCAGATGCACTTCCTACCCAGCCCCACGATCCCACCCATCCCACCCACTGGAGCGCAGGAATGAGGGAGGGTGAGAAAATGGGATGGACTTGGTAAACAAAAGAAGCGGAGAGCAAAGCATGGAGTGAGGAAAGCCTGGAGTACAGGAAGCCTGGGAGCAGAGGAGGAGCAGGGGAAGGGACAAAGAGAATCTGGAAAAAACCCTTTTTCCCCAGCCCTGCAGCCCACGGGGGATTTCTCCAGGGGCTCCCACTTGGGCACATCCCAGCACACGGCCGAGGGAAGCCCAGGACCTGCCGTGGGCAGGGTGTGCTGCTCACCCCTCCCTGCCTGGCACCAGCAGCGCTCCCTCCTCGTCCCGTGCCCAGCGCCTGGCACCACAGCACAAAGGCTTTTCCTAAGGCATATTCCCAAACTTGCTGTAGGGCTGAGCTCTGGAGCAGCCTCAACACAAACCCAACAGCAGTTTCCTCCCCTTTCCCCCTTCCCTGCAAGAGCTGTGAATTACTCATTTCCCTGGATTCCTGACTCCCTCCCTTTGCTTTGGCTGCCGCCTCTGTTCCCTCCTGGAGATCAGCCTTGGCATGGGGATTTGGCCCTGCACTCCCATTTCCATAAGCTTTATCCACCTGAGGCAGGCACAGGGAGCAGAAACCTCTGTGCACACCCAGCCCCCTCCAGCCCCTCTCCCCCTGGAATGCCCAGGATCCCGCAGCAGCCTCCGGCCCGGAACCGCTCTGACCTTATTTGCGCCGGATCCTCTGAAGCCAATTGCAAAAGAGAAGCAAAGAGTGAGGAGTTGAGGGAGCAGCTCCCTGCCAGGATAAGCCCAGCAGGACTCCGGAGACAGCGATCCCCAGCCTTTCCCGGGGGGAACGGCTCCTTGGAGATGAGCTCTCCCCAACACTGGCACTGCTGGATGCGGGAGAGGCCAACGCGACCCAACAGCCCCAACACTCAGGGTGGCACTTTCCTTCTACCAAGGGAGCCAGGGATTTTTGGGGGTGTGCTCTGGTCCTTGGAGTGACTCCCTGGAAGGCCTTTCTCAGCCTCCCCAGCTGTCCTGCCTGCCTCCCCGGGAGGCTGTGGAGCTCCAGGGATGTATGGAAAGGCCTCCAGGACTGGGGATACCAAGGAGGAGGAGCGATCCATTGGCTGCGGCGGCGTTTTTAGGGATGCATCAAAGCAGGATCTGCTGATGATGCAGATGGACAAAACAATTAACAGTGACAAAACAACATCTTTGGGCACTCAGCTCTTGGTTTCTGCTGTCTGGAATGAGCAGGGATGGATGAGGTGGGTGGGAGGGTGTCAGGTTGCTGCTATTGCATAGCTGGAGCAAATCCCTGGTGAAAGGTTCCAACTTCAATCAATTATCCTGCCTCAATGGATGGACTTTGCCATGGGAGCAGAGAGAGGACATTCCTGCTGTCCCCAACAGTGACCAGCTGCTAATGGGGACCAAGGTGAGGCCCCCAGTTATTCCCTCCAAATGACTTCTCAGCACCATCCCTTTCCCTCCCTGGGATCCCCAAACCAGATCCCATCTCCCTCTGCCAGTCTCAGGCCTTTGCAGTGTCTTTCACCTGGACAGGAATTCTGTGCATCACAGGCCCCAGGTGGGAAAAAAAAAAAAATCATGTTTAAACAGCTGTTTTGGACAAAAGACATCAGCCCCCAGCACCCTGGGATGAGCAGTCCCTCCTGCAGAGCCAGGGAGGCAATGGAAACAGAGACCAGCAGCATTCCCTGCTTTTACCAGTCAAACTGGGACAGCTGTGACTGAGCTCTCATCAGCAGGAATTAATCCAGAGTTTAATTATGCTGCTTTTCATCATCCCCAAACAAACATTACTGAATTAAAGCTGCTCTTTAATTCTCCATAGTGGAGCAGATGCAGGAATTTCCCCCTTGTTATTCCAGACTCCAGAATTTGCCTGGGGCTCTGTGGCTTTGAGACACACGAGGGAGGGGTGGAACATCCAAACCAAGGACTGTGTGAACAAGGTCAGGAGAGATCCCAACACCTGAGGGCACAGGGACCTCCAGGTAAAGGGATAACGGGACAATGTGCCAGGATGGATGACTATGTGGTGGCTGGGAATGTTGTCCTGCCTGGATAAATAATAGGGAAGGACATTTCCCCTACCCACTGCCTCACCCAGAGAATTGCAGCCTTCTCCCAGCACTATGCTCCCCAACACTGAAGATTAGGAGACTGTTTTTAATTTTGCCAAGGAGAAGGCACAGAACGGAGCTGGAATGGCCTGTCCAGGGTCACACGCAGCACCTGGAGGGCAGTAGGACAGGACAGGATTCCCTGATGGTCCATCACAGCCCTCCCACCGACTGCTGTGACACCTTGAGACCACGAGCACACTCCCACTGCTTCCAAGCCCAGGGGATGCAGCACCTGCAGGGACACAGCACCTGGAGCTGGCCACATCCATGACCCTGTGGGACAAGGACCTCTGGGACCTTACTCAGATCAAAGCCACTCAAAGAACAGGACCCTCTGCTTGGGGTCCAGAACATTCCTGATCTGGCTGTCAGGGCCCCCTCGGAGCACCCCAGTTGGACCAGGCAGGACCCCTGCACCTGCCCAGTGGTTCACCTCCCTAACGCCAGTGTGTGAATCAGGAGAGCTCAGGGATTTAGGGATTTGCAGGATAACCAGTCCCTGGGATCCTCCAGGTCTCCAAAGAGCCAATTCATAGGGACAAAGCTAAAGCCAGTGATGCAGCCACAGAAGCTCCAACTCCCTCCTCAGAAGTTCCTTAGCCAAAACATACCCATTCCTCATCCCTACCAAGTCAGAGTCACTCTGAAACACATTCCTGAGCTGCTGCTTCACACCTCCTAAAGCCATCCCAAATTTGACAAACACAACCCCACGGTCCCACCTATCGTGTTCCCTTTGCAATTCACTTGTGAAGACCCCAAAAAAGTCCAGGCTTCAAATCAGGCCAGGGTTTAATGATTAGTTGTGGTCCTTCCCTAGAGGTGAAACCTGACTTGTTTAGGGATAGCCCAGTGCCTGGGAATTCTCATTTGCTCAGCTACAGTGGAACAACAGCACAGCCCCTTGGGAATGCCCCCACTGAGCTCCTGGGTGTGAGGATGGCCCATGGAACGCTCCTCAGAGGCTCCAACGGCTCAGGAGAGCGGTGGAAGGAACAGACAGGTGGACAAATCATGAAATAAAGGCCCAAAAGGAAAGGGCAGGAGGAATGTGGCAGCAAGAGCCCCCGGGCAAGCAGCAGCTCTGAGGCCCAGCAGGCAGGAGGCAGCTAGAAAAGAAACAGCAATATACCCAAAGCTCCCAGTGCGACAGCGAGCTCCAGAGGTGACATCAGGAGGGGGCAGGTCGGGGGTGGAATCCATCTGGAGGAAATAAGAGGTGGTGTGATGGTAATAGACAGGGTGGACATGGCAAGCAGGAGCAGGTGCGGTGGTGGTGGATGAGGAGCAGGAGGTGGAGGAGGTGGAGGCAGGCGATGGGCCGGCGCCGGGCAGGTCGGAGCTGAAGGACTGTCCGGAGGAGAGGCTGTGCATTCGGCGCAGGGACACTCGGCCCGCCCGGAACGGCGCCGCGGGGCCCGGCTCGGGCTGCCCCGGCACGTGACTCTCTACCAACCTCTGCGATCCGTGCGCGAGCTGGGCATCCACCAGGCGCTGCCGGACCGTGCTGGGCAGGGCAGGAGCTGCAAGGAGACAGAGCAGCAGCTGAGGGCACATCCCACCGGCCGGCACGCCGAGCCACAGCTGCCACCCACCACCCACCAGGAATGCCCAGCCAGAGCTGCCACCCACCAGGTGTGCTGTGCCAGAGCTGCCACCCGTGGCACTGGCACAGTCCCACTGCGAGCCAGGAGTTACACCATTTAATGCAGAAGCAGCTTTAAGCCCGTGCTGAACATGCTGGATTAAATCCCAGCCCGTGGAAAACTTCGACATTCCTGATGGAGGTGCCTCTGAACACCTTATCTGAGCATCTTGCTTGAAGCAGGCACTGGCTGTGTGATTCATCCCCCCCCACCCAGTTAATCCCACCCAGCCTGACAGCAGAGCCAACACCCAGCTCCCAGAGAGCCAAGAACTGGGAATTTCCAGGGCATGATCCATCCCACCCTCATGGACATCACACTGCTCAAGTGGGACCTACACAGCCCGAAACAGGAGCCTCAGGTGAGCAGGTCAGTGTTGGCACCTAAAGCTCTCAGGGTGAGCTCCACTCCCAGGAGCTCAGCTCTGCTCTCAGTTCCAGCATCACCGTGCCTGTGCAGCACCAGGAGCAAAGCATTGGAATCATGGAATTATAGAAGGGTTTGGTTTGGGAGGGACCTAAAAGCGCATCCAGTGCCACGCCCTGCCATGGGCAGGGACTCCTTCCACTAGTCCAGGCTGCTCCAAGCCCTGTGGCCTTGGACACTTCCACGGGTGGAAGCCACAGCTTCTCCAGGCAACCTGGTCTAGTAGAAGGTGTCCCTGCCCATAGCAGTGAGTGGAATGGGATCATCTTTAAGATCCCTCCCAACCTGAAATTTTGGGTATTCATGTCTGAGTCCTCCATGCCTGCAGCAGTGGGTCTGGGCCCAGTGGCCTCACCTGCTCCCAGCCTGTTCTGTGACCACCATTCCTCAGCTCCTGCACTCCCCATGCCCCCCACCTGGACCTGGAGCTGGGCTGGGGGTCACTCCAGAGCCAAGGGAGGCCCCAGAGCCTTGGGCACCATCCCCTCCATTAGGCTGAGCATTTCATGGAAAACTGGGGATCCAGGGCTGCATCCCCATCCTGAGCCAACCAGGCTGGTTGTGTTTCATCCCCTGGCTGTCATTCCATACAAGATGTTCCTCCTTTTGTAGGAGATAAGGTGTTCAGGATTGTCCAGGATTTCTTATGTGCATAAGAAATAAATGTACAAATATGTTAAAAAGGTGCAGAGACAGGAAAGCTCAGAAATGGAGAAGGAGGAGGAGAGCTCCTTTGGGAATGAAGAACCAGCAATCCCTGCTCTGAAAGCTCCCAACTGGGACACACGGGGCTCCTCTGACAATAACTCATTCTGAAGGATCCAAGGGGATATATTTCAAGTGGAAGAAGGAATAAGAAGGAATAATTCTGGCAACTTGGCATTTTCCACATCCCCAGGGTGGATCCCAGTCTCTCCCACTGCTCAGGTTTGTTGCTCCTTGTTTTCTACACTCCCAGCTACAAACCTGTCACTGCAGTTTTACACCATCCACTTGCTATTTCAAGACATTTTTTCTTCGGCTCCAGAGCTGCAATTCCAGTTTGGGAATCTCATTGTGGGGGTCATGGGGATCTGACTGCACAGTAACTAACTGCGGTAACAGGTTTCTTCTGCAGATTTCTCCTTCCCTTGGGCTATGCTTTTTGCCTGAGGATTCCCTGTTTCTTTTCCTGGTGTTCCACTCCTCATTTACCGACTCAACATCTGCCCCCTTTGCACTCTCCTTTTCCATGACTTATCCTGCAATGAGCTCCAGAGCACAGCCTGGGGCCTCGCTTCCCAAAGCCACCATTTCCCTCCAGACACAGGTTTTACCAACATTCCCCAAATAACCTGCCCAGCATTCCAGGAAAACCCCTCATGGCATGCCATGGCCGAGGCTGGTGTGCACCCTCCTCCTCCTCCATCCCACCTTGGCCACATTCCCAAAGGAAAGGCTTCCAGCACAAGGCAGGAGGCTGCGTGCCATCCCCATGGCACCAGGGCACAGGTTGCCCTAAGAGGTGGCACTGCTCAGTTTATTGAAGGCTTCCAGGGGAACACAGCACAGAGGGATGGGGGAGCCAGGCTGGCAGTTGGGGAGGAGGTGGGATGGGAAAGAGAATGTTGTCACCTCCTGGCCTCACCTGGATCCTTAATCTCCACCTCAGGGGTAGAACCCAGTGAACTCAACCCTCCAGAATTCCTAACTACAGCCAGGACATATGAGAGCTGCAGCTGGGATTCTTCTTCATCCCACCAGACTCTTCCTGAGGTTAGTACAAGTGCCAATGGCTCAGAGAGGAGAGTCAATTCATTAGTGCCCCGTGCCAGAAAGGTGGAAAATTGGTGGGTGTATTTTAGTCCAGAAAAAGGCCAGAGGGCAGATGAAACAACTGAAAATATAACTGAAGAGAACCAAACCAGGGTATTTCCAGAGGGACTGATCCTCCGAGGACAGCGAGGAGCGGTCGCTGAACCGGCGCCCGAAAAGCCAGGCTGCGTCTGGGGGGCAGCCGGGGGAACAGGAGAGAAAGACATGGGATTTACTGGGAGAAGCACCACGGGGTGGCAGCCAACACATCTGGGCAAGAGAAACTCAGCACTGCTCTCCTGAGGCAGGGCTTGTACACAGAGAAAGGAAAATCCTACAGGGAAAGGCTCTCTTGCTTGGGAATTTGGGTGCCCAGTGCTTGTTATCACCTGCAGGGAGGTGGGCAAGAGAGTGGGCAGTTGAGTAGGCAGAGAGGTGGGAAGGGAGGTGGGCAGGGTCACTGCCCAGCTTTGGGATGATGGAACTGGAACTGCTCCCTAGAAATATGTCACCCGAGGAGTCTCGAGCGCAGAGAAGCTGAGGCTGAAACTGGGGCTGAAGGCTCAGCCTGGCCCAGCTCATGGAGCTGATGCCCTCAGGAGCTGCTCAGGTGTCCCTTGGGACTGTTCCCAAACAAGCCTGCCACCAGTGCCCATCTCAGGCCTGTGCCAGGGCTCTATCAGTGCTGTCCAGCTTGGATTCTGATGGGTAACACCACAGAACAGGAACTCACAATTCCCTGAGGCTTTAACATCCCCAAGGCCACCTGGTGCCACAAGGCGCCGGCTCCAGTCCCCATGTCTGCTGAGCTCCAGGAACACACAGGTAACCTCTGGTCCTCCTGCCCTCACCCAAATCCCCCTGTCCTCACCCAAATCCCCCCGTCCTCACCCAAATCCCCCCGTCCTCACCCAAATCCCCGTCCTCACCCAAATCCCCCTACCCTCACCCAAAT
>VWZG01007697.1:14129-37991 GCA_013396735.1 Grallaria varia
GGAAAGGGGGGATACAGGGAGTGGGGGAAAAGGGGACACCCCATAACCAACCCAAAGAGAGCCTGGGGCAGGGGAGACAGGGAGTGGGGGAACGAGGGGACACCCCATCACCAACCCAAAGAGAGCCTGGGACAGGAGGAGACAGGGAGTAGGGGAACGAGGGAGGCACCCCTGNACGAGGGAGGCACCCCTGAACCAGCCCAAAGAGAGTGTGTGCAGCAGGGAGAGACAGGGAGTGGGGGAACGAGGGAGGCACCTGAACCAGCCCCAAGAGAGCCTGGGGCAGGGGGAGACAGGAAAGGGGAGCAATGAGGGGAGACACTGCTCAAACCAGCCCAAATAAAGGAGTCTGAAGCCAGAGACACACAGAGAAAGCACTGGGAATGAGGGGAAACACCCTTTAAACCATCCCAAGTAAGAGAGTTCAGTGGTCCAGATTTTATCCTAAAACTCGTAATGCTTTTCATTCCACTTTCAGGATTGAAAGAATTAAAAAACACAGCGACAACTGAAATATCCAGGGATAATGACAAAGGGGAATGGCTTCCCACTGCCAGAGGGCAGGGATAGATGGGATACTGGGAAAAAATCCTTCCCTGTGAGGGTGGGCAGGCCCTGGCACAGGGTGCCCAGAGGAGCTGTGGCTGCCCCTGGATCCCTGGAAGTGTCCAAGGCCAGGCTGGACAGGGCTTGGAGCAACCTGGGCTGGTGGAAGGTGTCCCTGCCCATGGCAGGGGGTGGCACTGGATGGGCTTTCAGGTCCCTCCTAACACAAATCATTCCACAGTTCCATGACAATCCCTTAAACATCCTGCAGCCTCCCAAGACTTCACTGGACTTTCAACTGGCCCATGTAACTGTGATCCCTTGTTTCTCACATGTAAAACTGAAAGGTTATTGATGGAAAGGAACAAGTCCAATCCCAGATCACCAATGTCAAGAGAAGTTCAGACAAATGAGCCCCAAAGCCCCTGCACAGGTGACAAGGACACTGCAGCCCCTGACATGGGAGGGACAGCAGAGCTCCCTCTGGAGGTGTTACCAGACACTCACTTTGCAGTTAAGATCTTATGATCCACATCATCCAGGGAGGAGCTGTGAGCAACATGGAACGTTCCAAACAGTGTGTTCCGCTTCTTTTTGATCTTTTCAGCCTGGAGTATCAACAGAGAAAGGTCACAGGATGAGGATAACCTGCTTCTCCTCCCGGGCATGAACATCCTGAATGGGCTGGGACAGGAATAGTCCCTGAAGCTGCTGGCACATGTGGGAATAGTGGGAATGGTGTTGGCACTGAGGGGTGAGGAATTCACCAGCAGCAAGAACCAGGCTGGGGGTTTTATGCTCCCTCCTCCCAACTTCCCAAAAATCAGAGGGAACTGAACTGAAAATGGAACTTTGAGGCCAGGGGTGGAGTCCCCATCCCTGAAGGGATTTAACAGCCGTGTGGATGTGGCACTTGGGGACATGGGCTGGTGGTGGCATTGGCAGTGCTGGGGGAATGGGTGCACTCAAAGGTCTCTGAGGGCTTTCCCAACCCAAACCATTCCATAGCTCCACGAACCAGGTACCTCACTCAGTGAAGGGCCCTCAGAAAGCTTTGGCTTGTCTTTCCCATGACTAACCACCAAACACAGCCCACCAATGCCCAGGGGGTGTTGTGTTGGGGAAGATTTTTCATTTGAGGTTGGGTTTGTGTCACTGTATTAAAAATGAAAGTCTTCACTCACAGCTCTTCAGTTTCCAGCTCCAGGGGCAATAACTTGGGACTTAGGCAAGCTAAAGATGTGGATGCGAGAACTGGCACAGCCAAAGAAAATGCTAAAATGTTCCCAATAAAAGCAGATTAAGGCAGACAGATTTCCCCCCTGCCAGCCCTGCAGGCTGTGTATGGCCATGGAGACCAGGACGTGTTACAACTGCCTCCCTGAGCTCATCCCTGTGGGGCTGGCACACAAAATCCAGGGGACTGGGAATGCAGCAGTGATTCAGCCCGTCGATGAGCAGGCACACACTGAGATCTCACTGCCTGTGCACGTCCATCACCTGGAGCAGGGATTAGGCTGAAGAGGTGCAAAGCCTCCTGCTCACTGATTACCCAGGGCAGCAATCCCTGTCCCACACCTTCCCAGGGCTCCAAGGACACCAGGTCAGACCCTGCCCACTGAGACCCCGTGGCTCATCATCATCTTCATCACCCTCAGCCCCTGTCAAACCTCAGCAAAGGTTTGTGCCACACTTTTAAAAAATGCCTATTTTGGGCATGGAAAGAGAAACTGCTGTTGAGCTGCAGGAAGACAGGGTTATGTGGGATATTGGGATGGAATTCTTGGCTCTGGGGGTGGGCAGGCCCTGGTACAGGGTGCCCAGAGAAGCTGTGGCTGCCCCTGGATCCCTGGGAGTGTCCAAGGCCAGGTTGGACAGGGCTTGGAGCAACCTGGGCTGGTGGAAGGTGTCCCTGCCCATGGCAGGGGGTGGCACTGGGTGGGTTTTGAGGTCCCTTCCAACCCAAACCATGGTGGGATTCTGTGATTCCATGAATCAAAGAAGGTGCAGAGAAACCATCTGTGCAGGTTCCACTGCCCAGACCCTCCCTGCAGACCCGGGACGAGGACAGTGAAACTCTCACCCCTTCCTTGGCCACCAGCAGCTGCTTCTCTGCGTTCTGCTTCTTGATGTTGTAGTACTGGACCTCCACCTCGTGGGTCAGCTGGAGCCACTTCTGCAGGGCCTCGGGGGCAGCCCAGCTGCAGTGGGACTCCAGCTCCTTCTCCGCGTTCTTCAGCGCCATCCGCACCTGCAGGGAAGGGCTGGGATGGTGGAACAGCAGAGGGGACACGCTGCCCTCCCGCAGCTCATCCCACCCCGGCTGCCAACTCGCCACTCCCAAGGCTCCAAAAACAAGGACAAAAGTCTCCACACAGCTTCATCTTTGGCAAGGCAGCAACAGAAGTCTTGGGGGGGAGTGGTGGCATCCTGGACCATAGGGCCGGCAGGGAGCAGAGCAGAGCCACCCATGGACCAGGCTGCTGCTCCGAGCACCAGAACCACCTACAGACAATTCCTTTCATCCTACAGTTGAGCTCCTTCCTCAAAAATTCCCAGCCAGCAGGATGCTGTGCTCCCTCTTGACCCCTCCACATCAGTTCTCTGCTACAAACCACAGGAAAACCCTCCGGAGCCAGCAGAACAAGGGAGTTAAAAGAGAATTGGGCTCGAGGTGAGAATGCTCAGGGTGCTTATTGCAGCCTCTGCAGAGCTGCCTGCCTGTGTGTAAGTCCCACGGATCCTCCTCCGGAGGCAGCATCCCCGAGAGGATCCCTGTCTCACCCAGCTCTGAGCCAAGCACAGGGAGCTCGTCAGGAGACGACTTCCACGCTGGAGCAAGTGAGAGCAATATTTAGACACAAAACATGTGCTGCGGGTTAGGAAAGGAACAGCACGGCTGGAATCAGCCACTCCTGGGGTCTCTCCTTCCCCCCCCAGCCCAGGCTCCTCCACACCCTGACTCATGTCAGAGCAGAGAACGGCTACAGGATTAGAAGGAGGTGGGTGAGCAGCCAGCTGAGGACACCCAAACCTCAGGGAAAAGCCTTTAGTGCTGGAGACCATCAAGAATTAACTCTTCCCTTCCATTGCCCACCATGTGGAGTGGCTTTGACACACCCGAAGCCTGACACAAGCCCTGCAGGAAGTGAACAAATCCCACACTGGAGCAGTGGAAGAATGGGAATGCAGTCCGGGGACAGCCCAATCCATGGACGAGACTCCTGGGCCCCCACAGCACTCGAAGGCTCTGGAGGGGGTTGTGTGCTTTCACACTGTACAACAGGTTTCCTTGCTGTCAAAACCCACCCAAAGCAGCTCCCAGAGCTTTCCCTGCTCCAGCTCATCCCAGCCCACGGGCACAGCCCTGCTCCTCTCATGGTGGGCGGACGAAGAGAAGCATTTCTGTCAAGGATTGCTCAGACTTGGATCTTTTCCCTTAACGTGTTATTTAACTTGGTCATGTCTCACCAAGCCCAGCATGGCTGTGATTTGTAAGGAGCCAAAAGCTCCAGGTTACAGGTGGATCCTCCATAATTCCCTATTTTATCCTGAAGGAAGATCCATCAGAGATCAGTGCAGAGGCATTGCACAAAAGAGGTCAAACACTTCTACCACATCTGTGGGATTTAGGCTGGCTGAGTATAACATTGCCTATATCACACCAAGAGTTCCAAATTTAAACTGGCAGATCCCAGGTTTTTCCTGGTTTTTCCCCAGGTGCTGTTCCCCCAGCAGAGGAACTCTGACCACCATCCACAACCATCTGGGATTTGGGGATATGGAGAATAAGTGAGCAGGAAATCTGGCACTGGGTGTTTGGGGAACAGGAGTGCTCAAAACACAGAAACAATGTTTTCAGGGAATGGTGGGAAGGGGAAGTGGTGTGGAACAACAGGCAGGGACCAGTGGCTGAGATGAGTGTCTGCAACTCAAACCCTCCTGGTTCTGCAGAGAATCAGTGCAAACAGGAGTTATTTATTGTGTGTCCATTCTCCCAGGAAGATCTCGAAGATCCCATTTGGATCACTAAGAGCCCCTCTGTCTGGAGTCAGGCTGGGAGAGCTGGGGCTGTTCACCTGGAGAAGGGAAGGCTCCAGGGAGACCTCAGAGCCCCTTCCAGTGCCTAAAGGGGCTCCAGGAGAGATGGAGAAGGACTTTGAACAAAGGATGGAGGGAGAGGACAAGGGAGAATGGCTTCCCACTGCCAGAGGGCAGGGTTAGATATTGGGAAGGAATTTTTGCTGTGAGAGTGGGCAGGCCCTGGCACAGGGTGCCCAGAGAAGCTGTGGCTGCCCCACCCCTGGAAGTGGATGGGGTTGGAGTAACCTGGGCTGGTGGAGGGTGTCCCTGACCATGGCAGGGGGTGGCACTGGATGGGCTTTAGGGTCCCTCCCAACCCACACCAGTCTGGGGTTCTGTTTCATGATTCTCCCAAGGTCCTCTGGGTCTGTGGCCCCACTGGGGTCATGGTCTGGGGGAGGGTGACCCAGTGAGG
Source organism: Grallaria varia (assembly GCA_013396735.1). Taxonomy (NCBI): domain Eukaryota; kingdom Metazoa; phylum Chordata; class Aves; order Passeriformes; family Formicariidae; genus Grallaria; species Grallaria varia. The sequence goes on from VWZG01007697.1 coordinate 19,174, forward strand.
AGAGAGGGTTGGAGGAACATCCTAGGAACACAACTCCAGTAGGAGCTTCCAAACCCTCCAGTACCACTTCAGGGAGAAGAACCAACTGGTGCCAAGGAAGGTCCTGGCTAATATTCCCTGGGAGTGGGGAATGTGTTGCCTCGGGAGGAACTGTGGGGTCAGTGGTGGTGACTGGTTAATGTCATGTGTGTCCTCGGGCTGCTGGGATGGTGCTGGGGTTACATCACACGGTGGGTCAAGTGGGACACTCCGTACTCACCACCACGTCCCTCCCGACGGACTCTGCGGAACAACAGAGCGGCACGTCAGCTCCTGCCAGCTGGGAGTGGAGGGGGAGCCACGAGGGGGGGAGCTGGGCTTCTCCAGGGCCAGGAACAAGGCTGGGGGCACCTGGGCCCACCCAGCCCCATCTGATGGCCCAAAACACAGGGACCCAATTCCTGCTCCTGTCAGATGGATGTCCCAGTGCCTCAGTGCATGGAGCTCACTGACCTCGTGGAGAGGATGCATGGCCACTTTGGAGCAAAGAAGAATGTTGGATCAGGACAGCAAGGCTGGAAACAGGCACCTGTGTGTCCCTGGGCTGTTGCTATTCCAGGCAGGAAGGGAATTTGCTGCTTGCACACCTGGCTGTGCTGGCCCATGGCTCCTGGGACACTCTGACCTCCCTTCCCAGTGGAAACCCTGGATTCTTCCCTCATTTTCATCCCCATCTTCCATGATGGCAAAAAAGACTGGGCACAGAGGATATGCTGGTGGCCTTTGAATATCCAAGGAACTTGCTTGGCTCATGCAGTTGTGGCTCACACAATTTCACTTTAAATTGATCTATAACTTAATGTCAGGTAGAAATTGTCCCTCAGGCAACATAGGAAGTAGCTACTGGAATTGTGGGGTTGGACTTTCTTGCAGGTTGGAGGAGGCTGAGAAAATTCTTTCATGGAAATGGCTGTCCAGCCCTGGCACAGCTCCCAGGGCAGGGGTGGAGTCCCGTCTCTGGAGGGATTTAACAGGATGTGGCACCTGGGGACATGGTCAGTGGTGGCCTTGGCAGTGCAGGGGAACGGTGGGACCCAAGAATCTCCAAGGGCTTTCCCAGCCCAAACTTTATACACTTCTCTGATCCATTAGAAAACACAGACAGCACAACCAAACTGATTCTAAATCTCTCCTTAAACCACGGGTAAAAAAAAAAGAAAGAGCGTGTGGCTTGGAGAGAGAGGCAGAAGGCCCAGAAGGCACAGCAAGGGCAGCACTGGGACAGTGACAGGGATGTGTAATGGGGAGCAGGGAGGACATACTTGGGTCTGTTCCTCCTGAGGGGCTGTGGGAGAGCAAAGGCAGAAGAGCAGGGCAGCCAGACCGCCACTGGAGCCATGGATGGTGGAGAGCAGGGAGGTGTTCCTTGGGAGCCAGGCCTGGGGCCAGCACTGTGACCTGTGTGTGCCACTGACACGGACACGGATCAAGGGCACCCCCAGCACATCTGCTGTCATGGAGCTGTGTGGTGCAGTCCCAGGCTGCAGGGAAGGGATGGGCCAGCCAGAGGGGCCTGGACAGGCTGGAGAGGTGGGACTGTGCCAACCTCATGGAGCTCAGCAAGGCCAAGTGCAGGTGCTGCGCCTGGCTTGGGGCGATCCCAGCACAAGTACAGGCTGGGGAAAATGGACTGGGAGCAGCCCTGGGGAGAAGGGCCTGGAGGTGCTGGTGATGGTGAGGCTGGACATGGCCCAGCCCAGAACCCCCCATGCCCTGGGCTGATCCCACAGAATGGGCTGCAGGTTGGGGGGGATCCTGTCCCTCAGCTCAGGTTAGACCCCACCTGCAGAGCTGCCTCCAGCCCTGGGGCCCAGCACAGGAAGGACGTGGAGCTGCTGGAGAGTCCATAGGAGGCACCAGGATGGGCAGAGGATGGAGCAGCTCTGCTGGGAGGAAAGGTTGGGAGAGCTGGGATTGTCCAGCCTGGAGAAGAGAACCTTTGGGGGGACCTCATTGTGGCCTTCCAGGACCTGAACAGAACTCACAGGAATGATAGAGAGAGAATATTTCCAAGGGCCTGGGGGAACAAGTGGGAATGGCTTCAAACTGCCAGAGGGCAGGGATAGATGGGATATTGGGAAGGAATTCTTGGCTGTGGGCAGGCCCTGGCACAGGCTCTCCAGAGAAGCTGTGGCTGCCCCTGGATCCCTGGGAGTGTCCAAGGCCAGGTTGGACAGGGGTTGGAGCACCCTGGGCTGGTGGAAGGTGTCCCTGCCCATGGCAGGGGGTGGCACTGGATGGGCTTTGAGGTCCCTCCTAACCCAAACCATTCCATGATTTCTCAGCATGAGTAAGCCCCCACTGCCCTTGCTGACACGTCTCCCATGGAGGCAGATCCCCCCAGGTGTTGCCTCACCTGCTCCAGCTCCTGCTCGGCGTATTTCTGCCGGCTCAGCTCGTTCTCGGTGCCCTCGCGCAGCTCCCGCAGCCGATGTGCCTCCTGCTTGGCGATGCTGATCTCGTCCTGCAGCTTCTTCTCCAGGTGCACCTTCTCCACCTCCACAGAGCGATGCTCCTCCTGTGCCTTCTGGAGCCTGGAACACACAGGGACCCAAGGCCAGTGCTGGGCTGGAAGGACCCCCGGGGCAGGGGCTGCCCACCCTGGCCCAGCCCAGCTCTGCTCTCATCTGCTCCGTGCTCATGTCAACAGACACCTGGAAAGGCAAGGACAAAGTTCACCGTGCTCGGGAAGAAATTAAATTGTCAACTGCTCAACTTCATTCATTTATTAAATACTCAGGACGCATTTTGTTCATTTTCCAAAGCACATCTGGATTTCCTTTTATAAACATCAAATTGAGTTGAATTTTTTGTGTTTTCCAAAAGTGAAAACTTTTATTAAAAAAAAAGGGGGGCAGATCTGCCTGAGCAGGTCTGGCCACCCAGCTGGGATGGTCCCATGTTCCCCTCCCAAAAACCTTCAAATTCAGACACATCTTAATCGTGCCTAAAAGTTCTTCTTTTTCCTCATGACAGGATTAAAATCCACAGGAATTAGATACGGCAACAACTAGGAAATGGTGGCCAAAATGAAAGCCTGGATCTCCAGGCTTTTGGTGGGATCTTAAATAAGGTGCTGAGCCACACTGAGGCTCCCAGAAGGGCCTGTGAGGGTGGTAGGGCACCTGGTGGGGTGGCCCAGGGCAGAGAGACTCCCACAGAGCATCTGAGTGTTCCCTGTCCCAAGGGGAGGCTGCACTGACCTGGAGTTGTCCCAGGGAGAACATGAGAGAGACCAGGAGCTGTCCCAAGGAAAGACAACATTGGCCAAGGGCATTCCCAAAGGGTAGTCAAGAGAAACCCAGAGCTCTGTCAATGACAAGGGTGGTTGGGTTGGAGGTGTCCCTCAGATCCTGGAACAATAATTCCTTGGAGTGGCCATCCTGGCTGGATGGCCAAGAGAGCCTCCCACCATGAAACTTGTGTCACTTGTCCCTCAGTCACGGAATCCCAGACTGGTTTGGCTAGAAAAGGACCTCAAAGCTCACCCAGTGCCACCTCCTGCCATGGGCAGGGACACCTTTCAATAGCCCAGGTTGCTCCAAGCACCGTCCAACCGGGCCTGGAACACTTGCAGGGATGGGGCAGCCACAGCTTCTCTGGATCCTTGGGGGCTCACAATCCAGGTGCTGATTTTCCATACAGTCCATATCTTTTCAATACAGACCTTCCCACACATTCAGGCATCAGTAGGATGTGCCAAGACATGAACTTCTCAATCTTAATGAGTCATTTCCTGGACTGGCAAGTGTCACTGCTGGAGGATGTTCTCAAACGTATTTTGAAGACGAATAAAAAACAGGGTTTTGTACCAATATTCCCAACTCTTTTCAAAACAATTTCTGAGCTGTTCAGTAAATCACAGCACCAGGCACTGGAGAGGCATCCTGTGCCTTCCAGGGGTCTGTTCAGCACTGAGCTTCACTCAGCCTGCAAAGAAGGGGCCTCCAAGCTCTGGAAAAGAAGCTTCTGAGCAGAATTCTAGCATATCTTGTCCACCGTTTCAGCAGAACTGGTGCTGTCCAGACTTTCAATGTTTCTGCAGTGGCTGAGGACCACAACTGAAGCTCACTGGGGCCAAGGAGGAGGAAATGCAGTATTTTCCCCCAGGAGGCCTCACAAGGTCCCCAATTCACCTCCCACCCCTTGAGCTCCCATTCGGTGGCCTCAGGGGAGGAGGAGCCCTCCCAGCTGCTCTGGCTTAAGGCTTCAGGCTCGAGCTAAGCCGAGTACCAGTGGTTTTGTGTTTCTTCCTATCGGAAGTCAAGAACTTCCCAAGAACCCCTATTTGTTTACAAGGCTCTGCCCTGGGCAGCAGCTCCCAAGGTCGTTCCCCACAGGCATGTTCCCAGCAGCCCCCCAGCCTTTGGAGCTCTTCAGTGACACCACACCGAGACCTCCTGGCCTGGACACAACAGTGCTGCTCCAGGAGATGGACGTGGAGAAGGGATTCCTGTGTTCTTCTGGATGCAGGAAAAATAAATCAGTCTTTCTTTGGGAGTATTTCCAACCTGTAACACAAAACTCCAGGAAGCTCTGTGGATCAGCAAAGGGAAATGCACTTCGTTTCCAGGTCAAAAATCAGGTCACATCCCTGTAGCACTGCCAGGGGAATGTGCCCAGCGTGGCACCATCCCCTGGGTGCTCTCAGGTGTTTGCTTTCTTCACAGACACCAACTGGTGCCATCACGTGGAGGAAGAGGAGCCTTTCCAGCAGCACCCATGGGTGGGACAATTCCCTGAGGACATCATGAGCACATGGGCAAGAAATTAGGCTGCAGTCCTGGGGTACACCGTACAGATTCCAAAAACTGGGCTGTTTGAGGGAATCCAGCCAGACATCCTCAGGATCCTGGTGTTTGCACAGGTCACTCGTTGCTCCCCCATGACTGGCCAGGATGGTTATCTGGGATCGGGCTCTGTGTCCAAGAAGCCTCTGGGAATGTGGCAATCAGTTTACATGGCAGCCAAATCAAAGTTTATCCTCCAAAACTATGCACAAACCTCATGGGAAACAGCTCCAGCCCCAGATTATCCCTCTCTGCCATTTGTTAAATCTGCCCTCAGAGTATCTTACTGCCCAAACACCCCATGGGCTTGTCATCACCAGGGGTGAAGGCTCCTCTCTGTCCCAGAAGACCTCTGTGTCCCGGGGTTCTCTGATCAGCAGCTTTGCTGGAACCATTGCAATAATTCCTGGAGTGGAGGTCCCATTCCCAAGGCTGCAGTATTTGATCTGTATGCCTGAAGTTCAGATGTTCCTATTTAACACTCCAAAAGTATTTTTCATTCTTTCCAAGCAACATCCCTGGATTCAGGTATCACTTCTCCACACAGCTCCAGGAATTCAAGAGGGGACGTGTAATTCCTCTGATTGTTCCCACTGTTCCAACATGCCTTCTCTCCATAAAAGCCAAGGTGAAACAACCTTGGATAACAAATTCCACGTGAGCTGGATTACCTTGTGCACCTGGGAAAGGCTCAGCTTCCCCTCCAGGGACAGATTTCCAGGGTAATTCCAGGGATTGGGGATCCTGACACACCTGTGTCCCTGAGTCACACTGGGAGCAGAAACCACTGTGCTGCCATGGGGAAAATATCACTGCTCTGCTGGGATTAAATGTGGGAAACACATGGGAAGCACTGAATGGAAATGGCAGAACGATTCAAACCAAGGAGGGGCAGGGTTGGGAGAGGAGCCCCTATAGGGGGATTCTGCCCCTTTCCCTGCTCAGGTGAGACCCACCTGCAGAGCTGCCCCCAGCTCTGGACTCCAACAGATGGATGTGGAGCTGCTGGAGCGAGTCCAGAGGAGGCCATGGAGCCCCCTGCTCTGGAGACAGGCTGTCTGCTCTGGGGGTGTTCACCTGGAGAGGAGAAGGCTCTGGGGAGACCTCAGAGCCCCTTCCAGTGTCTAAAGGGGCTCCAGGAGAGCTGGAGAGGGACTGGGGACAAGGGATGGAGAAACAGGACAAGGGGAAACCACCAGAGGGCAGGGTTAGATGGGATGTTGAGAAGGAGTTGCTCCCTGTGAGGGCAGGCAGGCCCTGGCACAGGGTGTCCAGAGAAGCTGTGGCTGCCCCTGGATCCCTGGGAGTGTCCAAGGACAGGCTGGATGGGGCTTGGAGCAACCTGGGCTGGTGGAAGGTGTCCCTGCCCATGGCAGGGGGTGGCACTGGGTGGGCTTTGAGGTCCCTCCCAGTCCAAATCATCCCATGGTTCTCCAGTTCTGTGAAGGAACAGGCCAGGTGAGCATGCACACACCTCTACACACAGCCTGGGAAGTGAATCCCTGCAGGAGCTCTGAAGGCTGCTGGCAGGTTTTCCAGGTCACTTGGGAATGGATTGACTCTGGGAAGAGGCATCACAACAACTAAAAACAGTATTTCCCGAAATCTAAATAAAAAAGGACCTTGCAGGAAGAAGTGACAGCTGAGAGCTCCAACTGGGTGGACACACAAAACCTACCGCTCCTGAAGGTCGTGGAGAGACTGCTCAGCTCTGTGGAGACCCTCCAGGTCCTTCATCATCTTCTTCATGTGCTCCTTGGAGTAGCGGTTCTGGATGTAGGCGAACCAGCAACCACCCACTCCGATGACGATGGATACCACCAGCATGAAGTCCTTCAGGTGGTTGTGCCGGGTCACTGGAAGAGACCAGAGACACTCTTGAGCTCAAGGGAGCACAATGACTGACTCCAGAATTCTTTACCTGCACCAGGAGAACTCAGGACAGTTTTGAAAGGAATAGTGGCACAGGATTCACAAAAGGAAGGAGCTACATCGATGTTCAAGGGGAAAACATTGGGCATTCATTCAATTTGGAGACACAAAGGGAAAAAAAGAAGATGAAATTCCAATTCTTACAGCTCTGCTTTGCCTGGTAATATGTGATAGAGGAGAGACTCCACACATGAACCTAGGGCAGCACAGGCAACAGTGAGTAGAAAGGTAAGTAAGACCAGTAAGAGCTAAGAAGGAAATCATTTGAAAGAATAAACTGAAAGAACACAGCTGTGAACCCAGAGCTGGGGCAGTTCAAGTATCAAACTGTCAAGTTGCCAAACTTTCCATCAGGCACAACCCACTGTGGAAACTCCCTTTTACAACAGTTACTTCAAAAAAAAGTGTGGATGCATGTGAGAGAAGGAGAGGAAATAAGTGGGGGCTCAAGTGCTAAACAAAGCTCAACAGAGTCAAGCATATTTTCTCTACTGTAAGAATTTGTCAAATCCTCACTCAAGTGTGCTGAGAAAGCCACAAACCGAAGAGCAGCTCAGTCACATGGGCTGTCACTCAACGTTCAGTATCCGCTGGTTTTACACCCAAAGAGGGGAGATTCACACCAGGTATTGGGAAGGAAATCCTGGCTGGGAGGGTGGGCAGCCCTGGCACAGGGTGCCCAGAGAAGCTGTGGCTGCCCCTGGATCCCTGGGAGTGTCCAAGGCCAGGTTGGATGGGGTTTGGAGCCACCTGGGCTGGTGGAAGGTGTCCCTGCCCATGGCAGGGGTGGGGATCAGATGGACTTTAAGGTCCCTCCCAAGCCAAACCCTTCTCTGATCACAGATAAAACATGTGTATCACATTGGCAGAGCCCTGAGAGGCAGAAAGCTGAGGAGGGAAGGTAAAGCACAGCACAGAATTCCAGGGCTTGGGGGCTGCCCAGCAGCAGATACACCCCTGCAGGGACAGTGATGCCTGGGATGGAAGGGCTTTCCCTGCATGGGGAAAGGGAAGAACCTTTACCCAACACCTAGCAGACACCCAAGCACTGTCTCCCTCCTGGTGGACACCACGTATGATCCATCACCTGAAGCTCCATCCTTCTGAAACCATTCCCATGTAAATTGAACACCACAGAAATAAACAAGGTGAGCGCTGGGCCCGCTTCCCATCCCGGATGGATTATCACAACATCCCCTTCCTAAGGAGCCCAATCTGGCAAGTCGCTACAGATCCGTGATTCTGGATCCTTTTCCTTCCCTTTTGGAGGACCCCGGGGCTGACGTGTTCAGGGGCTTTGTGTTCCACCCACCCACAGCTTTGTTCTGTCCCTGCTGGCACAGCCACCCCCAGCCTGGAGCTCAGGCACGTCCAGGTGCTGCACAGAGCAATCCCTGCCAGCCCCACCTTGACCTGATTCATCTCCACCTCCCAGTCCCAGGGCCAAACACACTGGGCTGCAGCACAACAGCACTCGGAGCATCCTTCCTCTGCATCATCTCCTGCCCAAGGCAAGCAGGTAAGGAAATTAAGGAAAACTCAGCTGGGATGTAAATGTAGAACCATGGAATTGTGGAATGGTGTGGGATGGAAGGGACCTGAAAGCTCATTCAGTGCCACCTCCTGCCATGGGCAGGGACACCTTCCACCAGCCCAGGTTGCTCCAAGCCCCATCCAACTTGGCCTGGGACACTCCCAGGGATCCAGGGGCAGCCACAGCTTCTCTGCCCACCCTGTGCCAGGGCCTGCCCACCCTCCCAGCCAGGAATTCCTTCCCAACATCCCACCTATCCCTGCCCTCTGGCAGTGGGAAGCCATTCCCCCTTGTCCTGTTCCTCCATCCCTTGTCCCCAGTCCCTCTCCAGCTCTCCTGGAGCCCCTTTAGGCACTGGCAGGGGCTCTCAGGTCTCCCTGGAACCTTCTCCTCTCCAGGTAACCCCCTCAGCTCTCCCACCTGTTCCAGAGCAGAGGGGCTCCAGCCATCTCTGTTTTACCACCCTTGTCATAAAAGCTTTTAATGAGAAAAAGGATGTTGCATCTTGTATTCAAGTGGAACAACCACAGTCTTTGGCAAAGCTGTGCTTGTTCTTCCTTTTCTTCCTCAAAAAAGGAAAGAAGAGAGGTAGAGAAGTCAGTTCTCTGTGGTGTATTTCCATTTTCCTGCAGCCACTGCAGGTGGAAGGTGTGCCCAGCTTTGCCTGGCACTGGGAGCAAGGGGGTGACGGAGCAGGAGCAGCTGATGCCACACAGGAGAACAGGCTGTGCCAGCCCTGCCACATGCAAGGGGCAAATCCAGTGGGATTTAAGTCACAGTAAACTGGACAAGAACAATCTGAGCCTTGGCTGTGGAATGGCTGCGTGGTGCTGTCGGCCTCTGGCACAGGGTGAGAGGTGCAGCAGGGAGAGAGCTGAAATTACAGAAAGTCCTGGTACAACACGTCCAGAGGTGGCAACTCAGACCTGCAGTGCTGCCTCCAGCTCTGAGCCCTAACAGCAGGAGGACAGGGAGCTGCTGGAGCAAGTCCAGAGGAGGCCACAGAGATGCTCCAAGGGCTGGAGCCCCTCTGCTCTGGGACAGGCTGGGAGAGCTGGGGGGCTCACCTGGAGAAGGGAAGGATCCAGGGAGACCTGAGAGCCCCTTCCAGTGCCTAAAGGGGCTCCAGGAGAGCTGGAGAGGGAATGGCTTTCCACTGCCAGAGGGCAGGGTTAGATAGTATGTTGGGAAGGAATTGCTGGCTGGGAGGGTGGGCAGGCCCTGGCACAGGGTGCCCAGAGAAGCTGTGGCTGCCCCTGGATCCCTGGGAGTGTCCAAGGCCAGGCTGGACAGGACTTGGAGCCACCTGGGCTGGTGGAAGGTGTCCCTGCCCATGGCAGAGGGTGGGACTGGATGGGCTTTAAGGTTTCCTCCAACCTAACCCAGTTTTTGATTCCCTGTTGGTATCCTGCCCCAGCCCTTTCTTGAGTCCCTAAAATTGTTTTATTTGGCAGCGAAGCCCCATGATAATTATGGAAAGAAACCTACAGATGTCCTGATTTCCCCTGGCCAGAAGAGTAGCCAGATTTGCCCACATTCCCTGCTCCTGCCTTTTTAGGATCACAGTTGTCCCTCCTTACAGAGCTCCCAAACATGAAGCTCCATATGAATGTCCAGGTGCCTCTGGCACATGGAGCGAGCAAAGCACAGGATAACACTGCTGGACCCTGGGGAGCCCATGGAAGGGCCAGGGCTGCCTTTCAGCCGAGGTGCAGGTAATCTAAACCCCATCCAGGGAACTGTAAATATTTGGAGTGGATGGTAAATCTCAGGGTGATAAATTCAGCTGGTGTTTGCTTAGGAAATCCTACTACTTTAAACAAATAATGATTCAACTGCGCTCAAAGGCCTTGTCAAAAACACGTGTAATACAGTGAGGGGAAAGGAATTGGTTCTAACAGTTGCTCCAAGCCCCATCCAACCTGGCCTTGGAATCTTGCAGGGATGGGGTATCCATAACTCCTCTGGGAAACCTGTGCCAGGGCCTCCCCACCCTCACAGGGAGGAATTTCTCCCCACTATCTAAACAGAATCATATCATACAATATGTACAAGCAGCTGTGGCTTTGCCCAGCTATGGAACAAACCACACCTGGTGGACTCCTGTCCTGGGGTGTGGGGCTATGGAAAGCTCTCCTGAAATCCCATGGGCACCACTCAGGTGCCACTGGTTGGTCTTTGGAGAGATGGCAAGGACGAGTCCCTGGATGGATGGACAGCTGGTATCCTGGATGGACAACCCAGTGCACAACATCCTGTGTGTCTCTGAACCCCAAACTACCACCATGCTGCCTTAAGCCATCTGTGAGGAGACAAACGTCTCAGTCTCCATTGCTTCAGAGTTATAAAGAATCAAAATTCCACTTCAGTTTCTGCTGAAAATATCTATTGTTCTGAATTTTACTGCTTGTTTTGTGAAATTCCTCTCTCCTATTTCCCTGTTTCTCCTGTTTTCCCTTCCCTCTCCCATCCCTGGAAGTGTCCAAGACCAGGCTGGACATGGTGTGGAGCAACCTGGGATAGTGGAAAGTGTCCCTGCCCATGGCAGGGAGTGGCACTGGGTGGGCATTAAGGTCCCTCCCAACCCAAACCAGTCTGGGACTCCATGTTTCACCTGCAGTTGTCCTGTTTTGTGCTGAATGAATTCCTGAAGCACAGGAACAAGACACCAAAGGGACAGATGGAGAAGAAGGAATCACTTCATCTTGCTTAGATTGTAATTGCACCACACTCCCTTGCACTGGGAGTAATTACAGAGCTGAGGTGGTCAGACCTGTTTGCCACAGCAAGTCTGGAGTCTGGCAGCAGAATCCACACCTGGTGGGACAGCAGGAGCCTATGGATCCACATGGAAACTGGCCAGGATGGAAAGTGGCAGTGGCTGAAGCTCTGCCACGAGCCACAGGAGACAGAGAACAAACTCTACAGCCCCGGCATGAGAAAAGCCTCACCCAGCAGCAGGAACTGCCACGTGTCTGCATGCCCTAATCCCCAGGGACAATGGGGTGTCTCTGATTTAGGAGCCTGCAGGAGTCCTGCTGCTCCAGTCCAGGCTGGTTTTATTCAGTGCTTTTATCCCTGAGGCGGACAGAACATCAAGAGAGGAGACAAACCCCTGAAACCCTGTAAGGTGTGCCATGTCCCCACGCCAGCAGCTTCAATCCCTCAGCACGAGGGACACCAAGAGCCCACCTCTCCCACTCCCCTGCCTGGTGGAAAGGAGCTGGAGCAGGAAGGTATCCAAACCCAACACATCATCATGGTGTGAGAGCAGCTCCTGCAGCCTAAAAGGTCACCAAGCACTTCCTGAAACTGCCAATTGCTGGTGGCTGATGAAAGGAGTTCTGCAATCCATTCCTGAAGGAACTATTTGATAAACAACCTCACACCATGACTGGAGACAAAGCCATTCAGGTGACCAGAAACCAGGAAATTTTACCTTCTAAAAAGGGTTAAACCTCTACTTCACCCGCAGATTTAACGTGTTATTTCCCCTACTCACATACCAGACATGAACAGTCCTAGAATCACACACTGGTTTGGGTCAGGAGGGACCTCAAAGCTCATCCAGTCCCACACCCTGCCACGGGCAGGGACACCTTCCACTGGCCCAGGTTGCTCCAAGGCAGCCTTGGAACACTTCCAGGCACACGGATCCCAGGTCTGTGACAGCCCTCACCTTCTGGAGCAGCCTGACCTGGAGGGGTCACTGAACACTTTCATGTCTGTGACCCAGGGAGGCTCATTCCAGAGCCAAAGGAGCCACAGGGCGGAACAGAACAGCTGCAACTCGAGAACAGCCATTAACCTCAACCCATTACAAGCCATTCATTCGGTCATTTACATCCACAAACTGCCGGGAAAATTCCACCCCCAGCGCAGCAGTCCTGAAGCTGCTGCTGGATGGGGCTTGGAGCAACCTGGGATAGTGGAAGGTGCCCCTGCCCACGGCAGGGGATGGAATGAGACGAGCCTTAAGGTCCCTTCCCACCCAAACCAGTCTGGGATTCTGTGATTGATGCTTAAAAAAACACTTAAAGAACAGAGGAAGCACCAAGTGGTATTTTCAGTGGTTACACACTCCAGCCATCAGCAGCTCCAGCTCGGGGAGTTCCCAGGCCAGAATTCCACCCCATCTGCACCGTCACCTTCATTTTAAAAATCCTGCACTGGGGACACACAGGTAAAAGGGGAAGATGAATTTTGTGCAGGGAGAGCTCAAATCATGCACAAGCAGCACAGTCTGCCCTAAAACCTGCCTTGTGCACAGAGCCAAGCAGAGCCAGGCCCTGATCAAAGCGCACAGGAAAGCCATGACGGAGAGGGAGAGAGACAAAAGCACCTTTAACTGGGAGCAGACAGGAGCCAGAGGGAAGGGATGCAAAGGGAGCACCTGGAGCACGCTGAGATAGGCATCAGAGGGCTTGAGATTGGATTGAGCCTGGAATGAGCATCAAAGGAGCCCAGCTTCTCACATCAGCCATCCTGAAAACCTTCCCACCCAGCCTGCTGCTCCTTCCCTGCTCCAGAGGCAGGTCATCCACAGCCTGAGTCACCTACAGAGCCCAGGACACCCCAGGAATGGCAGAGGCTCCCATGGGACCAGGCAGGGTCACTGCCCTCCAGCACCTCAAACCTCCCACATCATCAGCACCACAGGAAGGTTTTAGCCTATGGACATGGGAGATTCCAGCAAGAAAGGAGGTTTGCACTCCTGGGAGCAGCTTCCAGAGCTGGAAATGCCAGCCCAGGATGCCTAGAGGCTACAGAGCTGCTCCCATAAATGCAGAGACAACCTGTTCCTGCTCCAGGGAATTGTACCGGGATGGTTTCCCTGGGTGAGGCTGCATGGGGCAGTTTGGGTCACCCAGGCCTGTCCAATCTGGGCAAACACAGATCCTCAGGATCACCAGCCCCAGGACTTGATGACCTTGGGTGTCTTTTCCAGCCTTAAGGCTCCTACGCCCTGGAATGTGGCTACTCACAGAGAGGAGGCCCGAAGAGCACCGTGTCCAGAGCTTTGAGCTGCAGCTTCTGCCGGTGGCTCCGGTCGGTCATTTTGAGCACAGTCCCCATCATCGTGACGTTGTTCACTGCCAGTCTGCACAGAGGGGTGGAAAACAGAGCAGGTGGGGTCACATCCACCTGGATTAACAACTGAGCACAACTGGGACCAGGGAGACCACAGGAGCAGGACCCAAGAGCTCCCTGCTATCACGACAAAGGAAATCTCTCTGTGCCATGCCTGAGCAGGGTATCTCTAGGAAAGGGTTTTCAGCAGCATCTTTGGGACTGGGACAGAGCAGGAAAAACCAAGGCCAGGCCTATTTCATTAATCCAGACAGCCTAAGGGACCGACTTCCCATCAAAACCGACATTTTGGGATCCTACCACTCACTAATAGATAATTTTTCAGCACACCTCCACTGCCTTTGCCATCCTATGTCACAGACTATAAACCATGTTTCTCCCTTGGAAGAAATATGAAGGCACCATGCACTGTCTCAAAAATCTTCTTGTTCTATTCCCATTTTACTGGGATTTACTCCCAGTTAATCTCTCCTTCCCAGTCCGTTTAAAAGCCCCTTTTTCAGCAACAAGAACCTCTACCCAAAAAGCTGCCCTGAGGTTTTTCAAACTTGTTACAAGTTTAGGCCAACTCACAGCCAGTGTTTCTCTTCCCTGGCATCACGGAATGGTTTGGGTTGGAAGGGACCTTAAAGCCCACCCAGTGCCACCCTCTGCCATGGGCAGGGACACCTCCCACCAGCCCAGGTTGCTCCAAGCCCTGTCCAACCTGGCCTTGGACACTCCCAGGCATCCAGGGGCAGCCACAGCTTCTCTGCCCACCCTGTGCCAGGGCCTGCCCACCCTCACAGGGGAGAATTTCTTCCCAATATCGAACCCAGATTTTCCCTCCTCTCACTCTCAAACAGAGCAGAACAGGAATCAGACTTGCCTCTGGAGATGCCAAGGAATTACATGTGAAGTCAGGAGCCACCCCTGGCACACATCCCAGGGAGCTCACAGGGAATGGGCACTGACCTGGGCATGGCGTGGCCGCTCAGCTGCAGCTTTCGGAAGGTCTCCTCATACTGGGGCAACTCCACGTAGGTGATGAGCCACTGAACCACCTCTTCAACCGTCCAGTTATACACTGAGGAGAGGCAGAGGACAGGCAAACAGCTTACTAAGGGTACTCAGCACCTGAAATCATCCAACAGCAACTGCAGAACTTCACACGACACTCCCCAACCCACCACCTTCTTCCAGGGAAAAATCCCTGCAGAGTTCAAACATGCCTTCCCTGCAGTGAGCTGTGGGGGCCACGACATCCTGGGGTTATCAGACAGGAACCATCCCCTGGGATGGCAGAATCATGGAATTCCAGACTGGTTTGGATTGGGAGGGACCTTAACACCCATCCAGTGCCATCCCCTGCCACGGGCAGGGACACCTTCCACTAGCCCAGGTTGCTCCAAGCACCGTCCAGCCTGGCCTGATTGGGTCATCGTGCAGCACATGTTTTTATAGGACAGAAAGGGCTTTGTTATTCTTCATTTATGAACCTCTGCCCTTGCCCAGCCTGAGCTGAGCTCCTGGAGCACCTCCCCAGGCTCCAGCAAGCCCAGACTGGGCTGTGCTTGGAGTCCCCCACTGCTGAGAGTCACTTCCTCACACATCCCCTGACATCCCCCCATCCATCTCCTTCACACCCTCTCCAGGATCCAAGAGAGGAAAAAGCCCATTTCCTCTGGCTCCTACACTGGCCTCTGCCCAAGTGTCAACAGTGACTTGGCACACAAGTATGAGGAACATCTTACCCAGAGCTCCAGGGAGTCCAACAGCCCCGACAGGGAGTGGGGAGAGCTGGGGGAGCTGGGGCAGAGCTGGGGGATGAATGAGCTGGGGGGAGCTGGGGCAGAGCTGGGGCAGAGCCGGGGACAGAGCTGGGGGATGAATGAGCTGGGGGAGCTGGGGCAGAGCTGGGAGATGAATGAGCTGGGGGGAGCTGGGGCAGAGCCGNGGGGACAGAGCTGGGGGATGAATGAGCTGGGGGGAGCTGGGGCAGAGCTGGGGGGATGAAAGACCTGGGGGGATGAAAGAGCTGGGGGATGAAAGAGCTGGGGGCACTGGCAGAGCTGGGGAGCTGGCAGAGCTTGACCGACTCCAAAGGATGGCACCAACCCCACTGGCACAGTGGCTCCCACCTGCAGGGTGGCACAGGCGAGGCCACGGACCCACCTGCCTGCAGGGAGCTCTCCCCAGCTCAGGGTCACTGTCCCACACCCTGGGGGACACCCACGGCTGTGGGCACAGGCAGGACGTTAAGGATGGAGGGGCAGGAGGAGCCACATTCCCTGGCCAGCAGCCACCTCTGGGCCTTGCACAGCAGCCCCCGGGCTCCTCTGAAGCCCCTGGCTTCTTTCACTTTAGCCTTCCACATCCAGAGGTGTTTATTTTGGGAGGAAGTCCCTGAGAATCAAGCTGGCAGCATGCACAAGATGAGCAGGTCCCTGCCCTGACATGATGGGCTGACCTGGTTCTTCCATGGCTCACCCACGGCTTCACCTGTCAGACCCAGCACCTTGGAAGTGCATCACAGCCTTTATACTTTTGGATAATTAAGGGGAAGAAGTAACTTTTCTTTTCCACAGGTGCCCAGGAACAGCATCAATGGAAGGGAGGAAAAGCAAGGCTTGGAAACAGCTGCAATGGGCACCACTGCCATGTCCCTGTCCCTTCACAGGGGCTTCTCACACCCACAGGAAGGAGCAGACCTTCCCTGCAGCCAATTCCAGTTTTATGACCAAAGTTCAAGCTGCAAGATTAGGCTCCATATATCCCTGGAAGTGTCCAAGGCCAGGTTGGGTGGGGTTTGGAGCAACCTGGGATAGTGGAAGGTGTTCTTGCCCATGGCAGGGATGGAACGAGATGAGCTTTAAGGTCCCTGCCAACCCAAACCTTCTGTGATTCCAGGATATCAGACCATCCTTTAGAAACTTACTTATCAGCCAGATCTACAGGATGATGAAAGGGAAAAGAAGAGCAGGAACTAAGTCTAACCCTGGGAAACTGTTAAGCCAGAGCAGCTCTGCCAAGGACACGGCAGGTCCGTGTGCCAGGAGCAGGAGAGCTGAAGCAGCTCAGCAGTTAAGGGGCCTGGGCAGTACCACGGGAGGTTTTCCTCCATCCCTTAATGATTTCTAGGCTTTCCCAGCTGACACTGAAGTATACTCCAGGCAAACCCAGCTGGAAACAGCCCTGTAATGGGATAAATATTTCTTACAGGAGTGTTCCTTGGACACAGGAGGCACAGCAACTCCTGAGAGCCACGAGATCACAGGATCCTTGAGGGTGGGAAAGCCCTCGGAGACCACTGAGTCCAACCCTGCCCCAGCACTGCCAAGGCCACCCCTCACCTGTGTCCCCAAGTGCCACATCCACAGGGCTGTTAAATCCCCCCAGGAACGTGACTCCCTCCCTGCCCTGGGCAGCTCATGCCACTTGTGAGTGGTTTGGACAAGAAATTTCAGCACATCCCTGACCAGCTCTAGGGAATGGGAAAACGGCTCCAGGATCATCATGCAGAATCCCAGAATGGTTTGGGAAAGGAAAACACAACCTACAGGAAAACTCCCACACAGCTCCACTGAATATTTAGGATGTTATTATCCTATTAAAATTCCAACTGAAACTGGATGTTTGACAGAGAACCTGAAACTGGATAGCATATGGCTCTATTCAAAATACATTCTAGGGTGGAGAAACAAAACAAATACTTTATGGCCCCATTCAGGTGCAGCATTAAGGCTATGGGAGTGATGAAATCCTGAAAATCCACCCCAAAAAAAGGAAGCCAGGAGAGCACTGGTGCAAGGCAGGAAGAGCAGCAGCACATTCCTCCTGGAAGCCCATCCAAGAGTATCCAAAATTCAAATTCTCTGGCAATTGGGAAAGGGTTTCTTTGCTTGTTTGCCTTTTTTCACCTTCAGATGTTTTCCAGGCCTTCCAAAGATCTTCCACACTGATGAGCTTGTCCTCTCCATGGAAGGTGCTGTGCTTGACTGCTGGGTCGTGGTAATTCAAGTCCTCCCTCAAGAACTAGAATAGGAATAAACAGCAGGCTTAGGCTTTGGTTCATCTTTCAGAGGGATGATGAGCATTAAAAAAATCTGAATAATAGTAATTTGCATAGGAAAGTTCTAATAAATTTGAATAATTAAAAAATAGAAACAAAATTTTGTTAGAGGTATAAAATATTACACAAATGTATTACATAAATATAAACCATACTAGAAAACATATATGTATTTTTATTTGATATTATTTATACATAGTACTAGTTTATATATAAAATTATTTTATCTATAATAATAGACATAAACATGTATTTCTCTCTCTAATAAAATCATTAGCTAAATATTTTTAGCTGTTGGCACAAACTGACAGATCAAGCTGGGTAAGAACATTCCCTGCAGCACCCTTGGAAATTTCTGTTCCTGGGAACAACAGCCAGGAAACACTCAGTAAGTCAAAATGATAAATTAATTTTAATACAGAGTAGGTATAACAAATAATTACATTGTTTTCTGGGATTTCAAACTTTTCTTTGAACGAGACTCTCACCAAAAATCCACCTAAACAGCACAATGGAACAAGCTTTACATCATTAGAGGAAGAATCCAAAATATTAATGGGTTTGACCTGCACCTTCAAATCTAAGCTGGAACAAATGGCATAAGCAGGAGGGAGGGAATTAATTCAACTGAGAAATAAATATAAATATCCCAGCTGTGGCTGCCCCATCCCTGGAAGTGTCCCTGGCCAGGTTGGACGGGGCTTGGAGCACCCTGGGCTGGTGGAAGGTGTCCCTGCCCATGGCAGGGGGTTGCACTGGGTGGGCTTTAAAACCCCTCCCAAACCCAACTCAGTCCGTGAAATCCACTACCAGCAGAATCACTCACATTCCAGTTCCCAACAGGTGGAGCCACATTATGGGACAATTTCCCATTCCCACCCCTATTAGATCACCCAGAGCATGATCCTCACACAGGTGGCTTCACCCCTGGGCTCTCCAATGTGCAGTGGGATTATATCTACATACAAGTCCTCTGGAGATGGTGCTTTTACATCGCACAGGGAAGGGAAAAGACCTGGGACAGCTTTAACATTCCAGGCTCCCAGCAAACCACTGCAGGTGCTGCCGAGGCCAGCCAAGGTCCAGCAGCCCCGGGCTGGGGCAGCTCTGCCCTGCTGCCCTTCCTGCCCTGCAGGAAATGGGGAAAACGGGAACGTCTGGGAAAAGGGCAGTTCCAGCAGGGCAGTTCCAGCAGGGCAGTTCCAGCGGGGCAGTTCCAGCAGGGCAGCCCCAGCAGGGCAGTTCCAGCGGGGCAGTTCCAGCGGGGCAGTTCCAGCGGGGCAGTTCCAGCAGGGCAGCCCCAGCGGGGCAGTTCCAGCAGGGCAGCCCCAGCAGGGCAGTTCCAGCGGGGCAGTTCCAGCAGGGCAGCCCCAGCAGGGCA
>VWZG01007697.1:38095-69969 GCA_013396735.1 Grallaria varia
CAGTTCAGCCAGGGCCGCCCCAGCGGGGCAGTTCCAGCGGGGCAGTTCCAGCGGGGCAGCTCCAGTGGGGCATTTCCAGCAGGGCAGCCCCAGCAGGGCATTTCCCAGCGGGGCAGCCCACTGTCGTGGGGGTCTCCGGCCATGCCAGCCCATGTCTGGAGCGGTGACGTCGTCTCCCTCCTGGCTGGTCCCCTCGTGACCGAGCGGGAACGCGGCAATGTCACCGTGTCACCGGCACTGCCATCAGCTGCTGCTCGGTATATTTAGCTTGGGGAGCACAGAGAGGAAAAGTGATCCCTTCAGCTTCCCTTTGGAGCACGATCCCAAAACAAACCCCCAAGGACTGACGGAGGGGACGGAGCTGGGGGTGGGGAGAACATCCCGGTAAATGGGTGGGAAGGAGGATGCAGGAAGGGGATGGAGCAGCCCCCGGGGCTGGAGGAGCTGGGCTGCTCCCACCAAAGCCCAAGCAGACTTTAAAGCAGATTTTTCATGTGTGCCTTCTGGGGAAAAGAAACCCAGACTGGTTTGGGTTGGGAGGGACCTCCAAGCCCACCCAGTGCCACTCTCTGCCCTGGGCAGGGACACCTTCCACTAGACCAGGTTGCTCCAAGTCCCCCAGATGTTCCAAACTCCAGGTACCAGAACCACGGCACAAAATACTGACCTACTTGCAAACCACTAAAAAGCAACACTTCCAACTGTTAAAAGATCCCACCGATCCCAGCCCTGGGGATACACAGAACTCCAAGTCCTGGGCTGGGCCTGGACCAGCATCTCCAGGGTCCCACCATGGACCATCTCCAGAGATGAGACCACCCCAGCCTTGGACAGGCTGCAAATCCACAAGGACAGAAAGAAACTGAGTCAACCCTGAGTCTCTCCCCAAGTGCAGGGAAAGACAAACCACAGGCAAAGCAGCCAAAGGCAGTGGGAACAGAACCACAGCTACAAAAACCAACCAGGATGAGCTGAGATCGCAGCGGGAAGACTTGGCTTGGGAACACTGATGGTGATGCCCTGGGGCTCCCTGCATCAGGAGGACATGGAGCTGCTGGAGCAAGTCCAGAGGAGGCCATGGAGATGCCCCAAAGGCTGGAGCCCCTCTGCGCTGGAGCCAGACTGGAAGAGCTGGGGGGGGTTCACCCAGAGAAGAGAAGGCTCCAGGGAGACCTGAGAGCCCCTTCCAGAGCCTAAAGGGGCTCTGAGAGAGATGGGGAGGGACTGGGGACAACCTTGTTGTCTGAAGGCACTCTCAGAAATGAGGAGATCCTAGCAATGATATTTTCTGGAGACTTTTTTTCATAGAATCACAGCACATCCTGAGTTGGAAAAAACACACAAGGATCATCCAGTCCAATCCCTGGACCTGCACAGGACACCCCAACAATCCCACCATCTCCCTGAGAATGTTGTCCAAACTCTCCTTGAATTCTGTTTTCTGTGGCATTTTATCTGCAGAAATTTCAACTTCTGAGCTGATTTTCCAAACCTTCCCATCTCTGCCACATCCCTGGCTCAGTGCCCACCCTCCCTCCCAGCACCAGCTCTGGGCTATGCTGGTGCCAAGGGCCAGATGGGCCGTGTGCCAGCAGAGCTCCCCGGGCTCCCCATTTTAACAGCTTTCCTGACCCACCAACTCCATTAAAACACAGCAAACTCCTGTCCCCAAGGCCTCTTCCTGCCCAGGGACTCTGGGATCAAGGGCTGAGAGGAGCCAGAGACCAACAGAGCAGCAACACAATCTTTGTTTCCTTGGGGAAGCAGGCTCAGAGCATCTGAGAGCCACTGGGAGCCCACATCCCAGAGAGCCAGAGCTGCCTTCAGAGTGAGCAGGGAGGGCAGAAATAGATCCCTATTTAGAAGATTTCCCCATGAGGGAAAGTTCTTTCACTTATAATCAAAGCCATTGATGTAATTTGAAACTTCATTGAAAACTCACTTCCCAAAAGGAAAACAGTAATGAAGATTTATGGACAATGTGAAGTTGTGGGACAAAATTCCACCTATAGTTTGGATATTTTAAAGTCACAGTTGTCTGTGTCTCCATTTCTGCCCAGTTAGGGCTTTCAATCCAAACAAAACATTCCCATAACTAAACCCCAAAGACAAGGGGACAAAGTAATAAATGAAAATACAAAATTCTCAACCAACCAGGGAAATGCCCATCCCTGGAAGTGTCCCAGTCCAGGTTGGACAGGGCTTGGAGCAACCTGAGCTGGTGGAAAGTGTCCCTGCCCATGGCAGAGGGTGGCACTGGATGAGCTTTAAGGTCTCTCACAACTCAAACCATCCTGGGATTACATGAACCCCACAAAAGGTTTAAATTTGAACCTCCTGCATTCTTCCCAATAATCCCCCGGCAGCTGTCCCGCTGCACAGACATGGAATTAAATCTGATTACAGGGTCCATGTGGGCCCAGAGTGATAACCTTGACAGTGAGAACCCAACAGGAACAGGTTCAGGGAGGGACACTCCTGAAATACCAGATTCAGTGGCTTCAGAGCCTATTGAAAAGTGAATTTAATGCAACTGATACAAGCTTCAAGCTTAGCTGAGGTAAAACAGCAACCATATGTAAGGAATCACAGGAACATGGAATCACTGAGTTTGGAAAAGATTTCTCAAACCACTGAGTCTGACTGTGAACCCAATAAGGCCAAGTGCAAAGTGCTGTCCCTGGGTTGGGGCAGCAATTCTGGAGGCTTTCAGAAAAATCCATTTAATTGCTCAGGCCATGGCAGTGCCTCTGTGCCAAGGCTGCATCTCAATTAACCAAAACAAACTTCTAAAGGAACCAGGCTTGACGAAAAATCAGTTATCTCCTTTTTCAGCCTCCCCATAACCAACAACAGCAGGACCAGGAAAACACTTTTTCCCTTAAACAACCGAGACACCACCATGTCCTTCATTCCTTAAGGTGAACCCCCACCTTCTGCTGGGAAGCAGAACTCCCCAGAACATTATTCTGACACGATTCCTGTCCCCAAGAGCTCAGAGAATGACCCTAAAGGTGATGGCAGCAGTGGGTGACCCCAAGGCAGCACTCAGGCACCTTCCCATGGGGCGCTCAGGAAGGGACCAGCAAGGAATCCAACCGGGACGAGCAGATGGAGCTGGCACAGGTCAGTGCCAGGGAATCCATGTCTCTGGAAGCAGAGGGCAAAGAATGAAGAGGTGGCAACTGGTACAGGCAGGGGAAAACTAAGAGGAGAGCACTGGGAGCACCCGGGGAGGGGACACTGCCAGGAGTCCCAACAGGGACACCCCAAACCTGCAACACCAACCCACAGCTCTGCTTCCAACAGGGAGGGAGGGATGGACAACACACATACGGAATCACTGAGGGGGGAACAGCCCTCAGAGTCCACCAGTCCAACCATTACCCAGCACTGCCACGGCCATCACTGACCATGTCTCCAAGCACCACTTTCACACAGATGTTAAGCCCCAACAGGGATGGTGATTCCACCACTGCCCTGGGCAGCTGTGCCAGGCCTGGGCAGCCCTTTACAGGAACAAATTCTCTCAGTATCTAACCTGCCCCTGCCCTGGCCCAGCCTCAGGTTGTCCTCTCTCCCCTTGTCCCTGTTCCCTGGGAGCAGAACCTGACACCCCCCGGTCCACCTCCTCCCTCCTGGCAGGGAGTTGCAGAGAGCCAGAAGGTCCACCCTGAGCCTCCTTTTCTCCAGGCTGAGCCCCCCCAGCCTCTCCTGCTGCTCCAGCCCCTTCCCCAGCCCTGCTGCTCTCCTAAAAGCAGAGGAGCTGCTGGAGCAGGATCAGCACTGCCAGGGCTCAGCACTGCCTGGATCCGGCCTGGAGGGGTTGGAAGAGCAGCTGTAATGGCACCAGGGCAGCAATTCTGGAGCCTTTTAGAAAAATCCATTTAATTGCTCACCCGATGGCAGTGTCTCTGTGCCAAGGCTCCCAGCAGACGTTCCTGGGAGTGTCTGTACCAGGAGTTCAACCACTCCACAAGAGTGAGGGCAAGACTTGCTCCCACAGACATAGAATTGCCAGTTGTGCCCAACCATAAGAACATGAGGCTTAGTCCTAATTCAGTGCCAGGGGAGCAGCACACATGGAGTGAATGCCAAGGCTGCCCCAGGAGCAGGTGGGAGAAGCTGAGTTGCAGCTCCAGCAGAGCAGGGAACTGCCTCCAGGGAAAACACCTCAGCTGAGGAACTGCAGCTGGAAGCTTTCCCTTTGTTTCTATTCCTCTGTCAAGTGGGATTGAGGCAGAGGGAAAGGAGCTGCAACCCAGGAACAGCCATCCAACTCCAACAGCTCCTGCCACACGTGGATGTGCTGTGTCCCCGGGGAACGTCACTGCTCCTGAGGGACCTAGATTTGCCCAACAAACTGAGCTGGTAGTTGGGTGGGAGATTTCAACTCTGTGAGGGTAAATTCTTTATGTGAGGAACCCCCTTCCAGTGCCTAAAGGGGCTCCAGGAGAGCTGAAGGGGGACTAGGGACAAGGGATGGAGGGACAGGATAGGTGGGAATGGCTTCCCACTGTCAGAGGGCAGGGTTAGACGGGATATTGGGAAGAAATCCTTCCCTGTGAGGGATGTGGCTCCCCTGGATCCCTGGAAGTGTCCAAAGGCCAGGTTGGACGGGGCTTGGAGCCCCCTGGGCTGGTGGAAGGTGTCCCTGCCTGTGGCAGGAGGTGGCAGTGGATGGGCTTTGAGGTCCCTCCCAACCCAAACCAGCCTGGGATTCTGTGACCTGGGACTGCAAACTGCCTGTGCGTGGCAGCAGATCCCTTCCACCGTGTGCTTTCTTTCAGCTTCCAACACTTTCCAGCATAGATGCCAGTTTTCCTTGGAAGACAGAATTCCTCACCTCGAACAGAGCCCTGTGAATGAGCGCCCACAGCAACTGAGGCAACACTACAAACAAACAGCTTTCCCTTTTCCAGCAGGCTCCTCTTTCCATTGGTGCTCGTGTAAACAAAGAACAACAACTTCATTTCTCCGCAATGAAGTTCGTGGCTAAACAACAAAAAGCTGCTTCTTTTCCAGCAGGGAGCACATGGATTGAAACTGTTTGAGCTGAGTGGTGGAAGAATGCAGTAAACATGGAATCATGGAATGGTTTGGGTGGGAAAAGACCTCAAAGATCATGGACAGGGACACCTTCCACTAGACCAGGTTGCTCAGAACCCCATCCAGCCTGGCCCAAACACAGTAATGTGAAGCAGGCAGCAGCCAGTGTGTTTCCTCCCAGTGACATGAAGGCTCCATCAGAACCCAGAGCTGTTTCCTAACCCCACAACTGAAAAGGGAATTAAATAATAACAATCATGTAAACTTATCTCCTTGTTTTTCTGTGTTGGAATAAATGGGTAATACTTTGTGTGTCGAAGATCTCAGAATCACAGAACGTTTGAGTTGGGAGAGACCTCAAAGCCCATCCAGTGCCACCCCCTGCCATGGGCAGGGACACCTTCCACCAGCCCAGGTTGCTCCAAGCCCAGTCCAACCTGGCCTGGGACACTTCCAGGGATCCAGGGGCAGCCACAGCTTCTCTGGTCAACAATAAAGTGGTTAAAAAACCCCAGCAGAGAGGAAAAGCCCCAGACACCAGCGATGACAGTGGTGAGACGCCACTTGGATCAGCCCTTGGCTCAAGCTGGCACGTGGGTTCCTCTGCCACAAGGAGAGAAGCACCAACCCCTCCGAGCTGGCACACCCCAATTCCAGGCACCGGCCACCCCAGAGCCCTGTGAGGAGCTGCCCCTGTCCCCCAGCACTGACCTCATCGCTCTCCTCCACGTCCACGTTGCCGTTGGCATCGTCGTCCATCTGCTTGTGGATGTTGCGGACGGCCTCGAAGCTGAGCTGCTCGTCCTCGTCGTGGCACAGCGGCTTGTCAATGCGGCAGAACTCTGGGGGGACACGGGCAAAACCAGTGTGAACCAGTATGAACCAGTGCAACCCAGTGAGCCCGGGGCAGCCACCGGGAAAACCAGTGCAAACCAGTGCCACCCAGTGAGCCCGGGGCAGCCACCAGTGTGAACCAGTGCAACCCAGTGAGCTGCGGGGCAGCCACCGGGAAAACCAGTGTGAACCAGTGAGCTCTGGGGCAGCCACCAGTGTGAACCAGTGTGAACCAGTGCAACCCAGTGAGCCCGGGGCAGCCACCAGTGTGAACCAGTGTGAACCAGTGAACCTGGGGCAGCCACCGGGAAAACCAGTATGAACCAGTGCAACCCAAGGAGCACCGGGCAGCCACTGGGAAAACCAGTGTGAACCAGTGCAACCCAGTGAGCCCAGGGCAGCCACCGGGAAAACCAGTGCAACCCAGTGAGAACCAGTGCAACCCAGTGAGCCGCGGGGCAGCCACCAGGAAAACCAGTGCAACCCAGTGAGCTGCGGGGCAGCCACCAGGAAAACCAGTGCAAACCAGTGAGGCCTGGGAGGAGCCACCAGTGCAAACCAGTGAGGCACTGGGACAGCACACCAGTGCAAACCGGTGAGGCACCGGACACCACATCAACGCAAACCAGTGAGGCCCTGGGGCGGCACACCAGTGCAAACCAGTGCAGCACTGGGACAGCAACCCAATGCAAACCAGTGCAACCCAGTGAGGCCTCAGGGCAGCACACCACTGCAACCCAAGTGAGGCCTCGGGACAGCAACCCAGTGCAAACCAGTGAGGCCTCGGGACAGCAACCCAGTGCAAACCAGTGAGGCACTGGGACAGCAAATTAGTGAGGCACCAGGGCCCCGACAGCAAACCCACCACCCACGTGCTCCCTGTGGAATGGGAAAGCAGCCATGGAGCGTGGCAGGGAGCTGGGACTCACAGCAGGACTGGGACAGCTGACACCCACAGGGATGTGGCACTGCTGGCACCCACAGCAGGCCCTGGGCAGCCACCACAGCCCTACAAGCCCCTGCCAGCAAAGGGCAGGGCAGGGCAGGGCTGCTCCTCTCCACACCATTCCCTCCAGCATTCCCACCACCCCGCTGCCCCCGGGGCAGCTCTCCCAGCAGGGTCTGGCTCCTGCCTGCAGAGGAAGAGCTTCTCAAGCTCCATTTCTCACTTAGAAGTTGTTAGTGTTGGCACCAGATCCAGCTGGGACGCTCTGGGAGGAAGAGCTGTATGTTTAGAAAACACGTCAATTAAAACAGTTCCCTCCTTCCTGATTATGGAATGGGCTTCTCTGGCTGGTTTTCACATATTTGTCTACTTTTCAAGACTAACAATCTAAATTTTGCTGCAGTCCCGAGTGGCTGATCCAGCCCTTCTATGGCACTGCTGGGTGGCAACGCNGAACCAGTGTGAACCAGTGAACCTGGGGCAGCCACCGGGAAAACCAGTATGAACCAGTGCAACCCAAGGAGCACCGGGCAGCCACTGGGAAAACCAGTGTGAACCAGTGCAACCCAGTGAGCCCAGGGCAGCCACCGGGAAAACCAGTGCAACCCAGTGAGAACCAGTGCAACCCAGTGAGCCGCGGGGCAGCCACCGGGAAAACCAGTGCAACCCAGTGAGCTGCGGGGCAGCCACCAGGAAAACCAGTGCAAACCAGTGAGGCCTGGGAGGAGCCACCAGTGCAAACCAGTGAGGCACTGGGACAGCACACCAGTGCAAACCGGTGAGGCACCGGACACCACATCAACGCAAACCAGTGAGGCCCTGGGGCGGCACACCAGTGCAAACCAGTGCAGCACTGGGACAGCAACCCAATGCAAACCAGTGCAACCCAGTGAGGCCTCAGGGCAGCACACCACTGCAACCCAAGTGAGGCCTCGGGACAGCAACCCAGTGCAAACCAGTGAGGCACTGGGACAGCAAATTAGTGAGGCACCAGGGCCCCGACAGCAAACCCACCACCCACGTGCTCCCTGTGGAATGGGAAAGCAGCCATGGAGCGTGGCAGGGAGCTGGGACTCACAGCAGGACTGGGACAGCTGACACCCACAGGGATGTGGCACTGCTGGCACCCACAGCAGGCCCTGGGCAGCCACCACAGCCCTACAAGCCCCTGCCAGCAAAGGGCAGGGCAGGGCAGGGCTGCTCCTCTCCACACCATTCCCTCCAGCATTCCCACCACCCCGCTGCCCCCGGGGCAGCTCTCCCAGCAGGGTCTGGCTCCTGCCTGCAGAGGAAGAGCTTCTCAAGCTCCATTTCTCACTTAGAAGTTGTTAGTGTTGGCACCAGATCCAGCTGGGACGCTCTGGGAGGAAGAGCTGTATGTTTAGAAAACACGTCAATTAAAACAGTTCCCTCCTTCCTGATTATGGAATGGGCTTCTCTGGCTGGTTTTCACATATTTGTCTACTTTTCAAGACTAACAATCTAAATTTTGCTGCAGTCCCGAGTGGCTGATCCAGCCCTTCTATGGCACTGCTGGGTGGCAACGCATGACCTACACTGGAGGGAACCAATGGGGCATCCAAAGGAGGCCACAGAGATGCTCCAAGGGCTGGAGCCAGGCTGGGATGTTCACCTGGAGAAGGGAAGGCTCCAAGGAGACTTGAGAGGCCCTTCCAGGGCCTAAAGGGGCTCCAGGAGAGCTGGAGATGGACTTCAGACAGGGGATGGAGGGACAGGACAAGGGGAAATGGCTTCCCACTGACACGAAGACCTGAACCATGATGGAGCCTCCTGCAGAGGCAGGGCTGGTGTCCTGCTGCTTCCCAAACCTCAGGAACTTTATTCCACGCCATCTGTGTGGCTGGGAGAGTCCAGAACTAGTGCCCAAACCAGTGAGTGCACTGGGAAGGCTCTCCCTTTCCCAGCCTGGCAGGGCTGTCCTCTCCCCACACCACTCCTGGCCAGCTGCTGGTGGCAATAAGGGACACCTGGACTCGTGGAGCCTGTGCTGAACCTGGGAAAAACTTGGCTGCCCTGAGGCTGACCTGAACAGACCTGGGTTTCTTCTCCCACCCTCCATGTTTTCTCCACAGCCATTTCAGAAGGAGCTCAGGAAGTTGGGCTGGGCCTCTCTGCACTGATGCCTTCCCCATCCCAGGGGCAGTGAGCAGGAACACAGGGTGGTCATTGTATTCATGCTGCCCTTGGACGGGACTCCAGAAGGAAAACTGAAGCCAGGCTAAAAGATAACTCCCAAAATATTACAAGATTATCTTGTTCCGAGCCTGTGCTTATTATTACAGTGAAGAACACGGCAGCACCGTGGCAAAGTTCAGATTATGGCAAGGGAAGGTTGTGTTACTGTAAAACAAAGCGAGTTTGTTCAGATTAACACCCTCCTGACCACAGAACTCCTGAGCCTTGAACCCCGTGGGCCCAAGGGGTTCATCCAGCATCCAGGGAACAAGATCTGGAGGGATGGAGGGCCAAGGGGGTCCAGGATTGAGGAGACCTGGCCCAGGTTTCCTGGCGCCACAAGGACAACCCTCGGGTATTTGAAGCACAAAGGCCAAGAATTGACTAAAGCAGCAGAAAGACAAATAAACAATGAGTGTAAGGGCTGCCAGGTGCTGATAACAAAGTACACCATCAACATGATGTTTGGTGATCAAAAGAAAAATAGGGAGGAATTTGGTGTTTTCATCAAGGCCAGAAAGAGCTTGAATTTCGGTCAGGAGTGATTTAATCAGCAGAAACCCCTGCACTGATAACAGAATGGTCCTGAGGTTTCAGCAGCCTGGATGGGCCATTCCCCTCCCTGTTATCTCCTTGGGCTGAAGCCCCAGAGATACCAAAATGCACGAACAAAGACCAGGGCGAGCCTCCTTCCCCAGACCAGGGCAGATTAAGCCTGAAGATCATACTGCAAAATCCTCCAATGGTTTGGGTGGGAAGGGACCTTAAAGCTCGTCCAGTTCCACCCCCTGACATGGGTAGGGACACCTCCCACCAGCCCAGGGTGCTCCAAGTCCAATCCAGTCTGGCCTGGAACATTAACACCAGGTCATTCCAACACACCCTATGGCGCCTTCACTGAGCAAAAGCCTCAAAATGAGTTTGAAATTGGCTTTGTTTAAGCAAATCTCCCAGAAGGCCCAGGCCTGATTTTTGCTACAGCAGCTTCCACAAGAGATGCTTGCCTGGCCCTCAGCAGGGCTGTGACTCCTGGAGTCCCCGGGAACTGACACCATCACCTGCCCTCCCACCACACCTCTCTGAATCAGCAGGAGTCTTTGGTCTCCATCCCCCGGGTGGTGCCTCCAGGCTCGGTTTTATCTCCCCACCATCACTCTCCATGGGCAGAACAAAGAGGTCCCCATCCCACCCAGTAACCTGGGCACGTCAGCACAGGCCAGCTTTAAATCCCTTCTCCCCTCTGGCCATGGTTCCCCACTCACACCCACCACTCTCCTGGGACTCTCTGTGTCCCACCAAAGGCACTTTGCAATGTCCTTTCATCAGCCTGCTCGGGGGTCCTGCTGCCACCCCAAAGGTGCCACCACCCAGATCATCAACACACAGTTCTGCCCAAGCGCTACAGCAGAGGAACAGCTGGAATTTCATAGAACCACACACTCACTCAGGTCGGAAAAGCCCTCTGACAACACCTCCCAGAACTGCCAATGCCACCACCAACCCATGTCCCCAGCTGCCACATCCACAGGGCTTCCAAACCCCTCCCCAGGGATGGGGACAGCTGGGCCAGGGTTGGACAGCCCTATCCAATGAAGGAATTTTCCCAATATCCAACCCAAACATCCCCCAGTGCAACTCGAAGCCGTTTTCATCTACGATGGAGAGCGGTTTGGGTTGGGTTTGGTCTGTGAACAGATTCCAAAGATGTCTCTTATGGTGGCCCCGACTGGCACAAGTTGCCCCGAGAAGTTGTGGAGGCTCCAACCACTGGGACAGCCAAAACCCAAGGGGACACGGCCCTGGACAAGCAGCTCTGCCCGAGCAGGGCTGCAGGGGAGCATCTCCAGAGGAGCCCTGGAACACCAAACCATTTCAGCCCAGATCCCGCCTTTCTCGTGGGAGATTCTCTCTAATGTTTAATTTTGGGTTCCCCTCATTTCCTTCTTGGAGGCCCCACTATCTGCAGGAACCCCTCGGAGCTCTGCAGCAGGAGCAGCCCTGGCCAGCAGCAAACAGCAGCTTAATTATTAGGGTTGTCATTTACATAACTGGCTTTTATAAACACCAGGACTGCAGCCAAGACAAAAAGCCCTATATTTGGGGAAAAAGAAGTGTTTACATATTTCACCCGTGTAAACAAGGGCTCAGCTGAACTTCCGAGCCCAGGGCTCCTCCCCTCAGACTCTGGCCTTCAATTAAGGACAACTTCAGGAATTTCAAGCAGGGCATTAAATTGTTTTGTAAGGGATGTATCCAGAGATTTCCATCCCTCTGGAGGGGGCAAGGAAAATGAAAGGGACCCCTGGTACGCTGCAAGGCTGCAGAGCAGAGGCACAGCAAGGCAAAGAGGCACAGGAACAATCCTGGCTTCTCCAGCTCTCATTCCCAACCAGCAGGGCCTGCCAGAGCTCTGGGAGTACCCGGCCATTCCCACTGTCAGGACAGTACCCAGTGTTTTTATACTCCAAGGTGACAGCTGGAAATTGTTTACTACAGAGAGAACTGCCAGCCCCTACTCCAGGTTTAAGGAGTCACACTCGGCCACAAACACATGGGAAATTCACAAATAAAGACTTTTTTTTAAAAGAAAAAGGTGGATTTATCAAACAGGATTGGGTCTTTAGCACATGCCCATTGCCCTGGTCCCTTTGCTCAGGTTTCCTTGGCAGTCCAACTCCTTCTCTAAGAGGTGCAGAGCCAGGGCACCAAGTCTTGCAAAGGAAGGCAGTGACATGTGACTCTTGGCTTCCCACTGCCAGAGGGCAGGGATAGATGGGACATTGGAAAGGAATTGCTGGCTGGGAGGGTGGGCAGGCCCTGGCACAGGGTGGGCAGAGAAGCTGTGGCTGCCCCTGGATCCCTGGGAGTGTCCAAGGCCAGGCTGGACAGGGCTTGGAGCAACCTGGGCTGGTGGAAGGTGTCCCTGCCCATGGCAGGGGGTGGAATGAGATCTCTAAGATCCCTTCCAACCCAAACCCGTCGGGGATTCTGTGATTAATACGGACCTTACCCATGTTCCCACATCCCTTAGAGCCTGGAAGCTCCAAGGGTGATTTTCCCCACGATTTTGGGATCTAGAACACGGCAGCTAAGTGAGTTTCTTCACAACAGACAGAGCAGAGCCTTCAAGGAAGCATCACCCTCAAGACACTGAATTATTCCTGTGCTCTTCCATGTGTCCCCATGGCCTCTGGGACAGCGGGGTCTGCAGCCGTTCCACAGGAACTCACTGCATTTAGCCACTTTTCCACTTCATAGAATCCCAGATGGGTTTGGGTTGGAAGGACCTTAAAGCCCGATCAGGGACACTTTCCACTATGCCATGTTGCTCCAAGCCTCATCTGACCTTCAGTGATGACGGAAGTTTTAGCAGGAGTTCAAAGACAGACTTTTTCCCTCTAAGGAAACAGCTTTCAGGATGCAAAAAAACCAATCCCTTGTACCCAACTTAGATTAAACAGTCTAGAAAAAATGTAAATCCAAGCAGAGATTGGGCTGTTTGATCTCTGAGAGACCTTTAAAGAAAGAACCAACACCCCTGGGTGTCTCTGCTGGAAGGTCAAACCCAAAATGCTCACAAACCATCTAATAACAGTGCCCAGGGAAACATGCCCTGCTGAATTCCCGGGGCCAGATCTGTCTCCCCTGCTCTGGACGTGCCCTGGTCTTTCCGGATCAGGATGACAAGGCCACACAGGGTGAGACAGATGTAAGAGGAATCCCTCAGTGATCCATGAAGCCTCCTGGCACCACCAGCAGGTGAAGACAGGGACAGGAAGGAATTAAGCAGCAAAGTGATGCTGCTGTACAGTTGTGAGCTTACATTCCATTAAAACCTCCAAATTCCTTCCACAAACGGGCTCCTCTCCTTGGCACACGCTCAGCATTTATTTACTACCATCAATTCCCTCTTAATTCAGTGCAATCAGCCTTTTTCATCCTCTCCATGCAACTATTTACTGATTTAGTACCAGTCCATTTCTTTCAAGCATCCTCCCCATTCCTCTTTCATCCCTGATTCCACTCAATCCCTTCCACCAGGGCCTTTGTCACCCCACTCTTCTTCAGGTACTTCACTCATTCCACCCCATTCAAAATTCCCCCCCAAATCAGACACACACCCCAAACCAAGGCTATTTCCCTGTTGGGGTGGGGAGCACAAGCCACAGACCCTTCCCTGGATCTGCCTGTGCTGGCAGTGCCCACCCCTTCCCCTGCTGTGCCATCCCAATACACAATCCACTCTATCCATGCAGGGCCACCCCACCTCCAGAGGAGTTTTTGGGAATGATTCCACACTCCCCGCAGCTCACAAACCTCCCCAGAGCAGATCTGGACACCCTTTGCTTGGGTGCTCCAGCCCCAAAGAGCCAATTTCACCCATTTCCTTCCGCAGGGATCTTTGTTCGCTTTCCTGGGGCCCAAGGACTGTGGGACATTTCTCTTGTGCTGAGTAAGTAAGATAAGAGGCGTTGTTTTGGTACCACCCTGTCAGGCACCATGGCTGTGCCCACGGTCAGCCCAAACACACCAGAGCAGGAGCAGCACAACCCAAAATATCCCATAGGCAGGAACCTTCTTACCAGCTGAAATAACTCCAGATTGGGTTACTTCGTAACAATGAGTGAAGTAATTGACTGATTACATATTCCTGCTCCTCATGTAGGACAAAACTGGATAATTAAATTGTACCCACGGCCAAGGCCTTCCAAAAACAACAGGAGAGCAACTTTTTACATGGGTAGACACAGGTAGGACATGGGGGATGGTTTTAAACTAAAAGAGGGGAGATCTAGATTAGATATTGGAGAGAAATTGTTCCCTGTGACCAGGGTGAGGCCCTGGCACAGGGTGCCCAGAGAAGCCGTGGCTGCCCCTGGGTCCCATCCTGAAGTGTCCAAGGCCAGGTTGGACGGGGCTTGGAGCCACCTGGGCTGGTGGAAGGTGTCCCTGTGGTCTCTGTACTGGAGGAATTGGTGGGACAGGACAACCCTGTGGCAACACTNGCCCAGAGAAGCCGTGGCTGCCCCTGGGTCCCATCCTGAAGTGTCCAAGGCCAGGTTGGACGGGGCTTGGAGCCACCTGGGCTGGTGGAAGGTGTCCCTGTGGTCTCTGTACTGGAGGAATTGGTGGGACAGGACAACCCTGTGGCAACACTCCAGTTCTCAGGGACACAGGATCAACCCTTCTGCTCTACAAAGACCACAAGAAGATTATCCCACTGCCCAAACCAGCTTTACAGTGATTCTCACAGATTCCCAGAATGGTTTGGGTTGGGAGGGGTCTCAAAGCCCATCCAGACCCACCCACTGCCACCAGCCCAGGTTGCTCCAAGCCCCGTCCAACCTGGCCTGGGACACTCCCAGGGATCCAGGGGCATCCAGAGCTGCTGTTTAAGGCGCTTTGCCAGACCCGCAGTGAGGGGTGGGCAGGAACCCGAGTGGCTCCGAGCCCCCATCAGACGCGCTGTGAGTCAGCGCTGCCGCAGCCCCAGCCCACGGCGCTGCACGCCGGGCACCACGCTCCTCATTAGGGTATTTTAACCGAAAGAGAAATTGCTAAAAGTCAGGAAACCACATAATGGACGAGTGAGTCATTCCTGCCTGAGAAACTGGAGACACCAAAGAAAGCTCAGAAGAAATCAAAGACAAACCCACAAGGTTTCTGCTGCTCCATCCCATCATCCCTGAGCCTCACAAGCCATTCCGGTGGCCACAGCCAGGGACTGCCAGTCCCCAGCTCCGGGAGTGACACAGGGCAAAAAATACCAGCAGCAGAACAGCTCAAGAAACAGAGGCAGAAATTTTGGCAGCTCTCACAAGGTGCCAGAGGAATAGAGAATTCCCCTCCAGCACTCAGTATTTATTGATAAATCATGGAATCCCAGACTGGCGTGAGTTGGGAGCGACCTTCAAGATGATCCAGTGCCACCCCTGCCCTGGACAGGAACATATTGCACCAGCCCAGGTTGCTCCAGCCTGGTCTTGGGAGGCTTCCAGGGATCCAGGGGCAGCCACAGCTTCTCTGCCAGACCTATGCCAGGGCCTGCCCACCCTCACAGCCAGCAATTCCTTCCCAATAGCCCATCTAACCCTGCCCTCTGGCAGTAGAAAGCCATTCCTCCTTGTCCTGTCCCTCCAGACCCACATCCGAAGTCCCTCTCCAGCTCTCCTGGGACCCCTTTAGGCACTGGAAGGGGCTCTGGGATATCTCCAGAGCCTTCTTTTCTCCACCCAGCTCTCCCAGCCTGGCTCCAGAGCAGAGGGGCTCCAGCCCTGGGAGCATCTCCGTGGTCACCTCTGGACTTGCTCCAGCAGCTCCATTTCCATGCTGTGCTGGAGGCCCAGAATGGAGAGCACAGAGATGATCCAAAGTCCAGGCTCACAGCCCAGGCCTGTCTCATCTTCTCAGCCTCAGAGGTTAGCTGAGGGAGCCAAGGTCCCCAGGAGGAACATGGACACTCAGAAAGGCTCTTTCCTGCATGGCCTGCCTGGCCTCTTCCTCCTCCCCACCAGCCCAGGCTTCGAGGACTATCCATGGTCCCTTCCCAGACATGCTGCTCCATAACCAATGCAGTGAAGTGGCACCTTTCCCACACTGTCGTACAAGGACATCTTCTC
The DNA here is from genome assembly GCA_013396735.1 of Grallaria varia. Lineage (NCBI taxonomy): Eukaryota > Metazoa > Chordata > Aves > Passeriformes > Formicariidae > Grallaria > Grallaria varia. Next base: position 53,741 of record VWZG01007697.1, read on the forward strand.
CCAATTTTAGCCTTATTTATTCATCATGTGTCTCACCAAGAGTTGGTGACATTTTCACAGAAACCTTGGAGAGCAGGAAACAGGGTGACAAAAGCTCTGGCCATGGCACATGCTCCGCTCTCTGCTGTTCCTACTGCAAGAAGGAATGAGCTGCTGCCCCCAAACCACCCATCCCGTGGGACAAGGGCCCTGCTGCAGCCAGCTCATGGCTTCCCCAGCAAAGTCCTTCCCTCCCATTGAAGGACACAACTCCAAGAGAGCAAGGCCCTGCCAAGGCCAGGTGCTGCCCATTCCCATGGCACCCAAAGGGCAGAGCCAGCCGGGAAACACCACATGGCAAAATACACGTTTATTATCCGACCTCAACAACCATTGGCTTGGCTTCTTCAGGAATAAAACCCCTCCCCAGTCATTCCATTATCCCCCCAGTTCCCCAAGCCCAACGAAAGGAACACCTCATGCACAGCTCCCTTTCCATGCCGCCGCCTGCCTGGAAAAGGTCGTTACTAAAAAAACAATTTCAGATGAAAGTCTTCGAATGAGTCACTGTGAACAACAGTTCCATTGGGTATTTCAGCTTCACTACACCAGGAGATGGAAATGCTCTTCTTGGAGGAGACAGTGGAGAGAATCACCCCTCGGACAAGTAACTCCTCTCCCAAAGTGACTGTTTTCTGGAGATGACCAGAGAAAAAGGAACTTTTTGGAACAGACACTGACTAAAAGCACCACTGAAACTCTTGAGGCTCCTCATCCTGAAGGGGCCCTGGCAGTGCTGGGGAAGCAGAAGGTGACACATCACAGGAGGTGTCACCTCTAGGCCATGAAACCTGGGGGTGCTGCCAAAACCAAACAGGAACCCCAGAATCACCGATGCTGGGAAAGCCCTGCCAGCCCCTGGAGCCCACCCTGTGCCCGATGCCCACCTTGTCCCCCAGCCCAGAGCACTCAGTGCCACGGCCAGTCCTGCCTTGGGCACCTCCAGGGCTGGGCACTCCAAACCTCCCTGGGCAGCCCCTGCCAAGGCCTCCCCACCCTTTCCAGCCACAAATTCCTCCCCATGTCCCACCTGCCCCTGCCCTGGCCCAGCCTGAGGCTGTTCCCTCTTGTCCTGGGAAGGAGGGAACAGTTTCCAATAATGACACGCTGTGATTCCATCAGTTCAGTGGCTCCTGAAACCTCAGCCTGAAAATACATGTGGAGAGGCCAGCTCCCACGCCTGGCTTCCCCGAGGATCAGAGGACACATGGTTATTTGTGCTTTGGGAACAGCAGGGAGTAATCCCAAAACACCTCTGCTCCTTCCCTGAAGACAGACTTTCCAAAATTGTCAAGGCTCTTTGAAGTAATAAAAAGGCCCTAAAGGGCAAGATGGAAACTGCTTGGACAATGTGCTCTTCAGCATGCAGAGAAGGGTTCCCAGGGAAGAGCTCCGGTGTGACACAATCCCTTTTGGGGTCAGCACTTTACACTGATGCTGCATAAGCAAAAAACATGAGGAAGGGAAACCCCCAAAGTTTTCTTTAGCCCAGCTCCAGCTCCACTGCTCCTGCTAAAAACCACTGTTTAACACTCCCTGAGCCTGCCCAGTCACCTGTACCCAGGAACCAGCAGGGTAGAACCTGCTGAAAATCCACCTAGATTTGGGGGTTGCCCCCAGAACAGCAGCTCCTTTGCCCCACCATTTTTAAGCCAGGATTTAGGTGCTGATTCCCTGCAGGCAGCAGGAGAGGCACTGCAGGGTTTGGATCACACCATCCTCCTGAGTCCAGCCATGCTCCCACAGTGCTGCACAGTTAGCACAGGGGTTTAGGGGAAGTTAAGGCAGGAAAGGGGCAGTTTTCCAAACCCCAGGCACTGGGAGTCAGATTGCAGCAGCCCAGACACGGAATCCCAGACTAGTTAGAGCCCATCCAGTGCCATGGGCAGGGACACCTTCCACCAACCCAGGTTGCTCCAAGCCCCATCCAACCTGGCCTTGGACACTCCCAGGGATCCAGGGGCAGCCACAGCTTCTCTGGGCACCCTGTGCCAGGGCCTGCCCACCCTCCCAGGGAAGGGTTTCTTCCCAAGAATTCCTAATGCAACCTTGCCCCCTGTCCCTTGTAGCGCATCCCTTTTCCTGTCCCCTGGCAAAGTGTCCCCAGCCCCACAGCTGTGGTTCCAGGTGCTCCCTGACCCTGTCCCATGGTCCATGGAATGCCCAGCTCCCACCCTCCCAGCCACCTTTCCCCCCAGAGCCCCATGGTCAATGTCCCCTCGTTATTCCCAAGTGCCAAGGAGGGAATGCGCCACCCTGGGCACGGAGCCAGACCAAGGACTGGGTCTGACACCATCCTTACTTGTGCTGAACACACAGACCCTTTCCACACCGACCAGGTTGGTAAGAAAAGGCCCCCCAGAGTTTCAATGGGCAGGATAAATCACCTCCGACCTGGGCAGGGAGCAGGAGAGGCTGATCTGAGAAGGGCCGGGCGCGTTTCCAGGGCACAGCGAGTGCCGGGGCAGCACACCGAGGGCAAACAAACACATTCCTCAGGATCCCTCCCCAGCACTCCATAAATCCTCCAGGCACCGTTAGGACTCAGGTAGGAAGGTGGGAGCCCCGAGCAGCCACGGGACATGGAGCAATTCCAGCAGGGCTCCATCTCCGGGCTGGGATCACAGCAAAGGTTTCCCTGCACTCACACACCCTGGGCACGGTCCTGGATCCCAAACCACCCATGGAGGAGCACTGGGGGCTCGATGCCACAGGGCAGGACCCCACTCCTGACCTCCATCCTGCATCTTCATCCCACCCCGAGGGCTGGGAATGCTGTGCTGGGAACATCATGAATGAGAGCAGTGCCCTTGGAATAACAGCACTCCCACCACGGGGCTGCCTTGGAACCTCAGAGCCTCTCAGCCAAGCACTCTGAGTGTGGAACACACACACCATGGAACAGAAAGTTCAGGTTGGATCAAACAGCAGCTTGGAAGGGTTTGGGACCAAGATGGGAATAAAGGAAAGTGCCCACTGGCTGCAATGGAAAACAGACCCCTTTGTTTCCGTGGAGGTTAACTGCAGACCAGCACAGCTTCCAATGGCACAGAGACTCCTTCAGTGATGTGCTTCCAAATCACAAAAAATGGCCTTGTTTAAAATACAAAAATACATATAGGAGGGGTCAAGACTTTCTACATGAAATAAACTGCCAAACCTGAGAAAACAGCAGCTTTCACCATGCAAATTAAAAATCAGAGTATTTACATTACCACACAAGAAATAGGAAATCAACAGACTATTATTGGCATAGACAGCTTAAAAGTCAAACCCTAAAAAAATGTGCATCTGGGCTCTTCTTGAGACAGACATGCAGAAAACCATCTCATTCTACCCTCAGCTCACCTGGCTGGGGCTGGATCTGGGAAGCTCCATTTGCAAGTGTTATGGCAACTTCACTCAGGGGGAAGAAAAAAAAAAAAAGGGTTTTGGGGGAAAAACTTGCCTTTTTTTTCAGTTTTATATTTTCAGGCTACATCAGCTGATCTGAGGAAAACCCCAAAAGCCACAACAAGGAAGTTGCATTTCTCCCTCCTGGCTCTCCTGCCCAGTGCAGAGCCAGGCCAGTGCCCCTGGCCGTGCTGGCAATATTTCCTTCCCAAGAGCAGAAGTGTCACCTCTGCAGCATTTCCGCCCCCCCACCCCGAGCCAGGGCACTCAGGACTAAGTTTAGCCATCATTAGGCCATGGATAAACCCCTCCTAAATCCCTCTCCTCTCCCAGAGCCAAGGAACAGAGCCAGCAGCTGAGCTGGGGGCACCAGCAAACCCAACCATCACACCTTCAGCAGCTTTACCCTGACTGGAGCTTCGAAGAGCCCAACATTTCCCCAAACCAGAGTTTTTAAATTAATTTCTCAGTGGTAATTCCCTGCAGCTATTCTGGGACCAGAGGTGTGGCAGCACTGGGATCTGAGCAGCAACACTTGGATATCTGGACTGAAAAAACCCCTGTGAGAGTAAAATGCTGGGTTATTTCTGTGCTGCTGGGCTGGAGGGGCTGTGCTGACTCAGCGCTCAGCACCAGCCACAGGCAGGTCAAAGGACTCTGTGTTTACCAAAGGGACAACTCTGGCTACCAGGGAAATTCCCTGCCAAATCCTAATGCAAACACACAGGTGAGTCAGGAACACCAGTCCAGGCTCCTCTGGATCTTTTTTAATACCTCATCAATTAGGAAAACAACTCCCACTCCATGGGCTCTAACCCCCCAGGAGGACACATCCCTTCCACCAGCACCATAAAGGGGAAAAGGACAGTGGAGTTTTCCTCTGCTGCAAAACAGGGAACTTCCCTGCAGCTTCCTTCAAAATTCTTGTCCAAACCACCCAAAGTTCAGGTTGCCCAGGGCAGGAGGGAAGTCACATCCCTGGAGGGAATTAACAGCATGTGGCACTTGGGGACATAGTTAGTGGTGAGGGAACAGCTGGACTCGATGGTCACCGAGGGCTTTTCCAACCCAAAAGATTCCATCATCCCATTCACTAAAACCAGTTCTTTCTCATCATTTGCACCAAAGACTTCACGTGTATTTCTCCCAACACTCACACAAAGACTCCATTGAAAATAAAACCTTTTCCCGCTTTCTTTTCAACATGAACTCCCTCGTTTTTTAAGACAGTTGTGTCCTGGTGCAGCATCCAAGAAACCCCATCAGTGCATGTGCAGTACCAACCTAGTTTGGCACAGGTGGGCAAACCTGCCTTAGGGCTTTGGTCATTTCAGAGGAATTTAGTCACAAAGCCATTTAGGTTGGAAAAGACCTCCACGATCAGAGTCCAACCTCACTCCAGCAGCTCCACATCCTCCTGCTGTTGCTCCCTGGAGCTGGAGGCAGCTCTGCAGGTGGGGTCTCACCTGAGGGGGCAGAAGGGCAGAATCCTCCCCTTCCCTGCTGCCTACACTGTGGGATGAGCCCAGGACCAGGAATTTCAGGGTCCCAGGGCACATGACCAGGACGTGTTGGTTTGCTGAACTCCCACAGACCCCCAACTTTTGGCTACTGAGGTTCAAACCCCTGAATTCCTGATGTCCTCCCTCCTCAGCACAGACACGGCAGGTCCGAGGTGCCCCATCCCAGCAGTGACAGACCCCCGGCACAGCCGTGTCCCGGCCCCACTGTGACCCCAGCGCAGTGGGATGAGCAGAGCTCAGCCTGGGAAAAGGGTTTATTTCCAATCACTCACTGCTGCTCCACCAGGACACGTTTCTGGAGCAGTGGGAGGACTCCAGCCCAGCACATGAGCGGATACACATCAAGGTGCTAAATTTACTTCCAAAGCCAGAGCGGGTCCCAGTGAACCCCCACCCCAAGCTGGCACAGCCGTGCCCGGGAATGATGGATGTGCCACAGGCTGGGCCACCACGCTGACCTTCGGGAGGGCTGCGAGTCCCGGCTCTGCCAGGTGACTTCCCGCCCGGCAAGGAGATCCCTGCACTTTAATCCTGCCTACGGAACAGGAGGACTGGTGCTTCCACATCCTACAGCACCACGAGGTTAAATATACCAGAGGAACTCCAAGGAGCTGGAAATGACATTCCCAGTGCAGGTGTTTGGCAGACACTGGAGAAGCCACCTTTGCTCACAGGTCCTCCTGGGCTTGATCCAAGGAACAAGAGTTGGGTTCGGTTTAAAAATTAGTATTACTGAGTGAACAGCACTTGGAGTTTCTCCCAAAGGAACCACGAGAACGAACCAATGGTGCGTTTTCAATGGGAATAAGGATGAGGTGGGTGAAATGTTCCCTTTTCCTGCATCTCAGGCAACCTCCCCCCGGTCCAGACGCTGTTGGCAGGACCCAGGAGCAGCACAGCCCAAACCCTGCAGGCACAGCTGGGCTGTGCTGCTCTCCTTGGATCTCCTGGTGCTTTTCCCACACAAAGCCCAAGGTGCTGGATCCTCCCCACGTTCTCAAGGAAGGGCACTGGGGCCATCACAACTCTGGGACTTGGAGCTCCCTGTGCTCAGGGTACCTGTGCAGAGCCCAGATTGTTCTTCCAAAGCCCTGAGTGGTGCAAACACAGCAAGCAGCCAAAGGAGAGCCTGGGTCGGGGCGAGCTGGCCAGGACAGCAGGATACCTCCTCCCAGCAGAGTCCCAGGGAGTGGGAAAGCATCCCAGCCATTTCACCTTGTTAGGCTGGGAGGCTGAAAATAGCCACGGGATGAAAAACAAACCAGTTGGACAAGTTCTCCAAAGCAAGAGGCTCTGGCCAGCAGGAGCAGCCCCAGAGCCAGAGCTCTGTCCTGCCTGGAGCTCCTGAGAGGACACAGACAATGCCACTTGTCACTGCCAAAGGGATCACACCTAGGACAGCCCGTGGGAAGGGAGGGGTGAGACACAGAGGCAGCAATACTCCATTCAAGAGCCCTTTGAAGATATCCATCTCGAAGGGATGACACAGGAATGCCAGACATTCCCAATACAGACAGTTCCATAATGACAATCTCCAAGGGTTGAGCCTCCCCCTTTGAAGCATGAAACAATTTTTCGGCTTTCCCAAGATGAAAAATAAAAGAAAGATGGGAGGAAAAATAACCAGCAACCCTCAACTTCTCACCCCAACAGCTGAGAGGAAAACTTCCCCAGGAGCCATCCTGCTGAGTAGAGTGGCACCAAGTGCCTCCAAATATCCCTTTTTTCCTTAGCGGTATGGCAAATTAAATGAGGGTCAGGAAAACCTGTTTATCTACAACACACAGAGTGCAAATCTCCAGGAAACGGCAGGTCCATGAGAAACCGCGAGAGCAGCAGGACCCAAGGCCAGGACAGCCCTTGGGATGAGACAAGGACAGCCCTGGAGTGGGATGAGGACAGCCCCCAGCACTGCCCCACGGAGCGCTGCTGTCACCATTTCCCAGTTAGCTGCCAGGCTTCCCAGTTTCACACTTCCCAGAGCACCTCCTTTATCCAGAGGGCCCCAGGGCACAGCTTAATTAAACGACTGTCCCCACAGCAGGCCAGGCTGCAGGGGTGCCACTTCCATCTGCTATCCCTGAGGGAGGCTGAGGAATCTCTTCACCTTCCCAGCCCTGTGGCAGAGGGTCCCAGCTCTGGAACACCCACAGCCAAAGCCAGCCCGGGGCTCCAGGGCAGAACTGGGAAGTCAAAAACCCAGGCTGTCCCTCTGGGCCCCTGGGCAGGAGCCTCAGAGCAGAGATGGGGCTGCTCTGGCAGAGACTGGCACAATGCAGCACGCCAAATCCCTCCAGAGGGTCACCAGCCACTGTTTGTGCCTCAGTCCTGGTGGAGGGTGTTGGGATTGTCCCAGGGAGAGACCAACCTGAGCCCCCTGTGCAGAATCCTCAGGGTCCACGTACCCCACAGCTAAAAGCACAGTATGGACAAGTCCTTCCTTACTGATCCTTTCCACAGGTTTTAAAAGAAAGGGGGAAAAAATCCTACTCATTATTTTGCAGTTTATGGAGCAGGCACACTGTGCAATGCCAGGAGCACCAAACCACTGCCTCCTGCCCGAGATGCTCAGATCTTCCACCAGACATCTTCCCATAACACTTCATTCCTGTTTTATTTCTTTTCACTTCCTACAAGCCTAATCCCACCGCTGACAGGCCAGACCTCGATCCAGCTCCAGAAATGCCAAGCAGAGGACAAAGCTGGGAGGCTCCACGAGGACCTGCATGGCTGGGACAGGATCCCCTCCTTCCTCCCGACACCCAGAGCTCACCCCAGCCCCGGCAGGTGGGAACTGCCATCAGGCACAGGACCGAGGGAATAGCCCTTCCAGGGGCTGCCCAGCCTGGAGGTGTCCACACCTCATGTGAAGTCCTGGAGCTCCTCCCTGATCAGCACGAGGCCAGCACAAGATGCCAAACTTGGATTTTTTTCCACCCGAATGCAAAGCAGCCGGAACAAACCCTCTGGAACAGCACTAACAACAGCAGCTGCTTGGAAAAGGACACTTCCAGAATAGGTTCTCTTCCCCCAAAAACCCAGTTTTTATCTCACATCCTTCTATATCAAGTTAAAAAAAAAAACCACTTTTTTTTCCTCTTGGCTTACTCACACATTAATTATGTCCTGGCAGTCTTACAGATCGAAACACACGCATTGCTGAGCAGCTTTAATCCTGCATTATTCCTCCCTTCCCTGCAATCCAAAGCCTCCCTTGCCTAGGAAGGGGCAGGCTGTTCCAACCAGCAAGCTGTTTCTTTGGAACTTGGAGAGCAACATTCCTCAAGTTCTCCTGTTTATTGTGTTTGTATCCTCCCAGAACAGCTGAATTTCAGGCACCAGAGCTCCAAACCTGGAGGAACTGACCTTAAAACGCAATCTTTCAGGGAAAAACAAACACTTGGCTACAAAAATGGTGGCTTTTCCTGAAAAACGTGTGTGTGTGTGTGTTACCAAACATCCTCGTTTCCCATGGGATTGCTGCTGCTTCCACTTTATGAGGACAGCTGGTATCAGGGATTCCCAAATCCCAGAGGAGGTGAAGGGGTAGTGGAACTGAGAGGATGCAGAGCTCCTTGATGGAATGAAGTGCACTTCCAAGCAAGTGCCTCTGTGGATCCTGAAAATGTCTGTTATAGCAAAGCTCAGCAACAGACATATATATTACTAAAAAATAAAGTATGTACATATTTACCAAAGGGACAATAACTCAGACTGGTGAGAAACTTCCAAGGAGCGCTTGGGGGCTCCCAAAGTCACACTCCACAGGTGTCCATGACACGCAGAGAGTTAATACTTTTTCCAAAGTGGAAAAATTAGGTTACTTAAAAATAGGCCCATAATCCAAACAAACAAACACCCCGGTTCTATTTCATGGGGAGAAAACAAACAGGGACAGTTCACGGGCAGAAACACGTGCGGTGCCCCAAGGATTGCCTTCTGCTCCTCCAACAGTTTCACATAGAGCAGAGCCAGGGACTTCACCTGGACCACCAGGAAAAATAAATATGTCAGTGGGGCACAGTCCTGCCATTGCACCCTTATCATTAATACCATTATAATTATTATTACAGAGACCTCAGAGCCCCTTCCAGGGCACAAAGGGGTTCCAGGAGAGCAGGAGAGGGACTTTGGATAAGGGTCTGGAAGGACAGGACACAGGGAATGGCTTCCCACCGCCAGAAGGCAGGGATAGATGGGATATTGGGAAGAAATTGCTCCCTGTGAGGGTGGGGGGACCCTGGCATGTGCTCAGTTTGAGGCAGGAGCTCCTCAAGGCTCTCATATGCTGCAGGAGTGATGGAGCAATGGCTTAATTAAAGAGACTCCACCATCAGCTCCTAAAACTGAACTGGAGTCATGGAAGTGCCAGGAACTGAATGAGGCAGGACTGCAGGGGCTGGGGGAAACAAAGGGAAGGGAAAATCACAGTGTTCCAGAGAGCCCCACTCGGGTCAGCCACAGGAGCCAAGCAGGTGGCTCAGCCACTGCCTCCAAGTGAAACATTCCCAAATTCCAGCAGCCACTAAAGAAAGGCCGGAGGGCAGGAGAGGGAAGCTGCAGGTCCTAAGGCTGTACCTGGGAACAGGGAGAAGGCAGAGCCAAGGCCAATGCCCCATTATCCACAGAATCCCAGACTGGTTTGGGTTGGGAGGGACCTTAATGACCATTTCATCCCATCCCTGCCACGGGCAGGGACACCTTCCACCAGCCCAGGTGGCTCCAAGCCCCGTCCAACCTGGCCTTGGACACTCCCAGGGATCCAGGGGCAGCCAGAGCTTCTCTGCCCAACCTGTGCCAGGGCCTGCCCACCCTCAGATGGAGGAATTTCTCCCTCCCAGCACCTGACTGACATAACAAAGGGCAACCAAACCTCCTTCCCCAGCTGGGGGGATTCCCAGGCCTTCACCTGACAGCAGTTCATATCCAGCCTCCTGTTTCCAGCACCTTCAGCACTGACCCTGCAGGTATCCACAGGGGAGTTGGACCACCCTAGGGAATGAGCCCCCCCAGTTACCAAAGGGCCTCTTCCAGTGGGAATCCCAGAGCTGCCCAGTAAGACCCACAGCTCTCCCGTGTGCCCCCCCTGCTCAGGAGTTTATTTCTCCCTCTCTGGATGAAAGCAAAGCTAATTAATGAAGGAAAACAGCTTTTTCTCCACTAATTGGTTTGTGTAATTAGGGCTCTGAGAAGCAGAATGCCGGGCTGGGCACAGTCCAGCAGCTGAAGGGTGTCCAAGCCTGGCATTGACCCTGGAGAGCCACTGTGGGCCACGAGCCACCACTGGCTTTGCCACCAGCACAGGCTCCAAGTCGGACAAGCAGGAGGAGAATTTTTAGAAGCACGGGGATAACCTCACAGAAAACTGCTGCTTTATAACCACCTACTCATGGAAACAGACTTTTAACTAACAAGTCATGGAATCCCAGAATCCCTGAGGCTGGAAAGTTCTTCCCAGCCCAAGGAGCCCACCCTGTGCCCGATGCCCACCTTGTCCCCCAGCCCAGAGCACTCAGTGCCATGGCCAGTCCTGTCCTGGGCACCTCCAGGGCTGGGCACTCCTGGGCAGCCTCTGGGCAACCTGGCAACCTCCCTGGGCAGCTGCTTCCAATGTTAAATTCATGTGGAATTACACCAGGATGGCATTCCCTTTCCTCATCAAAAACTGGGCAGATCACGAATCACAACTCTCAGGAGGATGATGCAGCTCCCCTGTGGTGTCACCAGACAGAGAATCTTCTCCTGCCTGGAGGAATAAAGAGCACTCACATGGAATTACAGTATACCAACACATCCAGGCAGCCCGCAAGAAACTGAGCAAGCAATAGAAAAGCAAACTGCTTTTCCTCTTACTCCCTTTGGGAAGAGGCTCTGCTCCAACACCATCAAAGCATCCCAGGTTAAGGGATGTCAGGAGGCTCCTTCATCACACATTTACTCTCCATCCCCTCCTAAGAAGAAAGCACAGACAGGAGGGTTGCTGCCTTGGACTTCCCACAGGGGTATGAGCATCCCTGCCCTACCATGGGAAAAGCAGTTTGGAGCAGGAGATCCAGCCCCCTCCAGCTCCACCTGCACCGTTCCCATTGGAAAAGACCACCCAAGGGGCACTGGGGACGTGGCGAGAGCTTGTGTCCAGAGGAGTAAATTAATAAATCTAACAAGAAATTACATTAAAATCCCCTCTCTGATCCAGCAGAGCATCGCTCCAAGTTCCTGGGCCCAGCAGGGAAGGGAATGAGCAGGAGCTCCCCAGCACTCCCAGTGCTGCCCAGCTGGCCCTGCTCCTTCTCCTCCTCCTCCACAGGAGGCCACAGTTTGCTGCCAAAACACAATTTCTCCACCTTTCAGAATGGCAATTCCTCAAGATGAGTTTCATTCTCCAGGCTGTGCAACCCACTGTGGCTTCCAACCAAGCCGGGAAGAACTCGGACTATTTCCTGGCAGGCTTTTCCCAATATTCTCACAACTGCTTTCTCTCCCTTGCCCAGCCCAAAGTCCGCAGGTGCAACTTCCACTCAGTGAACGTGCACACCTGAAAGCAAATCAAACAGCAAAATCCTTCCAGTCCTGGAGGCAAAAGCTCCTTTAGAGAATGTTTTATCAAAGCAAGGAGAGCTGCAGGTCGTGTGTCCCAGGAGCTGCACCATGTCCATGGGAAGGACGGGCCGGAGGAGTCCCTCCAGGGAAGGTGTGCTGGGACAATGCAGGTTGTGCACCTCGCAGGGCTGTGATCCAGGGCAGGGCTTGGAGGTTTCCAACACGGTAATATGGGGATGAAATCCTGCCTTGGTTCTGCTCCCACAGCACCAGGGGCACACCGAGTGTCAGAGAGCAGCCAGACCACCGAATCATGGAAACACAGAACTTGGAAGAGACCTCCAAGAGCATCGAGTCCAACCTCCTGCCAACAGCAACACCTCAGTGGACACCACAGGTTCTATCTGACCTCCTGCCTCCAGTGACCATGCCCTCTCCAGAGGCAACTCCTCCAGCATCCTGTTCTCTGCAGCCGATGGAATCAGCAGTTCTGGCACAGGGACAGGGCACAGACGTGGATCCTGGCACAGAGGTGGGTGACGCAAACTGGCACCATGAAATAGATGCACCAACGTCACGTTTCACTCCCTCAGTGACAAGAACACTTAAATTGGGGGACCAAGGAGAACCAGCCCTGTTCCCAACCCTGCAGGATGATGCATCATGGACTTTTCAAAGGCTCCGCTGAGGCCACATCCTGCTCAGGTGCCAGAAGTCCAACCCCACCACTTTCCAAGGCTTTGCAGTGAAGGATTCACTTCCAGTAAATCCCCAGGTCCTGTGATGGCAGGGACAGGAGTGCTCAGCCACAGGGCTTGGGCACAGCATCCTCACCCAGAAATTAATGTTTTCCCCCCTTCAAAGCTGTGGTTGCAGCCCCCCCTCCTCATGCTGACTGTGTTTAACAGCATGTTCTGGGGGTTTAAGTGCAGCTCCAGGTGCTCCAGGCAAACACAGTAATAACTCTGGGCATAGCCCTCCAGGTTTTCTTTGGATACCGCCTGGATATTTTTATAACTTGTGTTATAAACCACTGGAACAAGAGCAAATGTGATCGAGAAATCAACACAGGGAAGCAGCAAACAGGGCAGGGAGAAGGACAAAGGAAGGGAAAGAGGAGCTGCTGTGCCTTGGCATAAGGAAAAGCCACCAAAGCCTGTCTCATCCCTGCTCCAGAGGGTCCAGCCCCCACCAGCTCCTGGCACATGAGCTCCACATTACCCAAAAATGCCTCAATCCCAACACACTGTCCTGAGCCCAACGCTTAAACTTGCAGGAGACACAGAAAATCCACACCAGGACCCCTGATCTGAGACCCCAGATCTCCCTCAGCACAAGCAGAGTGTGGAGACACAGCCCTTCATCCCTACGGATGCACAACCACAGGAAGGAATTCCATATGTAATGAAATAAGGCTCAGGGCACCATTTCCATAGAACTGCATGGAGACGAGTCTGGATCCTTCTGTAAGTGAATCCCATCAATACGGGAACCAGGGAAGAATCCCAGTCACCCAGATCACTGTCCCTTCACAGTCAGTTTTCCTTGGATCTCCTACAAACATAGCTGGAGCCTGCAGGTGCCCACCACTGCTGGGCTGCCCAGAGGGCAAACAAATAAAACAACAGAAGCATCTTAATTTCCAGGAACTGGTCCCAGATGATGTGATTTAATGAGGAAAAGGCCACTGAGAAGTTTAACATCCTAAATGAGATTAATTTTAAAACTTTTGACCCAAACCCACCTAAAACTTGTGTAAAATACTTGACACAACCCCTGAGGATGTTCTGATAAGGACCATAAAAATGAACCAAAGACGGTTGGTTTAGGCAACAGTCCCATTACAGTGAGGAAAAAGAGAGGAAAAAAAAGATTCCTGGAAGTCCATTTTGTCCCTGAGGAGACTCGTTTGCCCCTTTTAGGAGGGGAGTGAAAAGATCCTGGTGCTGGGCTGTGGCCTGACAAATTCGGGCTAAAAATAACCAGGGTCGGGTGAAAACAATGAGGTGTGGGACGGCCACACATCCTGTGAGAGCCCCTGGACACCGGGAGCTTCCCAAACCCGGGCCTGGGGCAAAACCAGGCTCCTGGGAGAGGGTTCTCATGGCTGGCCTTGGCTCCAACCCCCCCGTGCCGTCTGGGTGTCTGTGCCTTGTGAAATGGCTCCTGTGCAGCTGAGTGGAACCAAACTTCAATCTCATCTCGGCAGGAAAAGATTAGAGATGAAAGATTAAAGCCCTCGACTCGCCTCTGAGCGAGCCAAAGCCAAGAGAAAAATCTGATTTTCCCCCGGGCTTCAGTCACCAGCTCTGATTTTCCTGCATGGATAAAACTGCCTGTTTCAAACTCCTCCTTAAAAAAGAACACCTGAAGAATCGGGATCAATTCCTAATCCTGCAGAAAACCTGCTGCAGCATCCCCTGAGCGTGCAGGGGGGTCTGGGCAGCCCAAGGAGTGCTGGAGCTCCTGCTCTCTGCTGACGCTTCCCGGCATCGCCTGAAAAACTTCCCTGTGCCGGGGAAAAGCCACCGGTGCGAGACTTTATCGTTAAAATCCTGCCACGCCAGCTGAAGAATAAAAACAGCACCTCGGAAAAATGTGTCAAAAACGAGCACTTTCGCTTTCCAAACGCCGTCCGACACCCACCTCTGCCTCTCGCAGCCAACACAACCGGAACCTTCTGCTTCCAGGGAAAACAGGGAGAACGGCCTGCTGTGCCAGCTGAGGACATGCCCTGCCCCGAGCTGGGAGCAGCAGCTCCGGGAGCTCCAAAGCAAAGGCCAAGGAATCCCAGAGGACAAACTGAGCTGCGGGAGGAGAGGGCAGGAGCCCCTGGCAGGGACACGGAGCACGTCACACAGACAGGGACAATGCACACCTGGGGGTCCAACCTGCTATTCCCTTCCCCGTTTGCGAATCCAGGAGCAAGGCACACAGACAGGGACAATGCACACCTGGGGGTCCAACCTGCTATTCCCTTCCAGGTTTGCAAATCCAGGAGCAAGGCACACAGACAGGGACAATGCACATCTGGGGGTCCAACCTGCTATTCCCCCGCAGGTTTGCAAATCCAGCAGCCACCAGAACCCGGCTGGGAAAAACAGGGGTGGCCAAAAGCAGCTGTCCTGCAGGACCGGCTCACCTGGGGGGAATGTAGTGGAGCCCTGGATGGGGCTGCTCCCTCGCAGCCCAGAGCACTGCCAGCAGCTGAACCACCCGGGCTGCCACACTTCTGCAGGGCCTCCAAAAATAACTCCGCTGGAAATTCCTTGGAGGCACAAACCTGGCTTCAGAAAGGACTGCAGAGATCCAGTTTCCTTAGCGGAGCAGACTGGATGCGGACCGGCCCGAGGGTCCCGGAGCACCCGGGGAGGAGACAGGGAGCCCCTTCCACGGGCACTGCAACGAGCGAGTCCCAGAGCCCATCCCGAACCCCGCACAGGGGTCACAGCCCCACATCCCCGTCCTGCGGCTGACACCGCGGCTCCAGGGGCTGCTCCTCGGCCTGCTCCCACCACCCAGTTTCGCCCACAAACCCTTCCTGGGACCTTCCATCCCAACTCCTTCCCCTGGGTAAGCTCCAGGCCGGCCCCGCTGCCCCCCCAGCCCGGGGAGCTGCTCCCTCGCCCCAACAGCCCCCAAACAAGGACCTGGAGACGCTCAGCACCCTTTTTTCCTGCCCCAGCACCCCGGGGGGACCCTGCGGATGCCCGGGGGGCTGAGCAGCACGTGGTGCTCGGGGTCCCGAATCCCCCCGGCGCCCCCACCTGCAGGGACACGGCTCGGGGGGCTCCAGGGGCAGGACCCCCGGGGCTCCTGCACCGCTCCTGAAGCTCCCAGCGGCATCTACGGCCCGGCTGCGGCGCTGACCTCGGGCACTGTCACAAGGACACGCAGCCCACGGGTGTCCCTGGCTCTGGGGACAGCCACAGGGTCCCCAGGGCCGGGCTGTGCCCGCTGTTGGGCTGGGGGGTGGGTTTGGGGCCGAGGGGATGGAAACAGGGGCATCCAGAACAGGCGGGAGTCAGCGCTGAGCCACCTGCGCTCCTCAGGTGGGGACACACACCCGGGGATGTCCCACGCCCGGGAATGCCCCGAAACACCCACCAAACAGCGGGATTTTCGGCACAGCCCCCAGCTCCCTGCCAGACCCTCCTCGGCAGAGCGCAAACCAGCCAAACAACACGAACTAAACCCACCGAGCCGCTCCCGGCGGGGGCGACTGCACCGGGAACAGCCCGATATTCCAACGGCGCCGAAAGAGGAAAGTTGGGGGCCCGCCAGGAGGAGCGGCTGCGGCGACACACACGGGGTGGCCGGGGCCAGGATGGGGACAGGACGGGGAACACGACGGGGACAGGACAGGGGACACACACGGGGTGGCCGAGGCCAGGATGGGGGACACGACGGGNCCAGGATGGGGCACACGACGGGGACAGGACAGGGGACACACACGGGGTGGCCGGGGCCAGGATGGGGACAGGACAGTGAACACGATGGAGACAGGACAGGGGACACGGTGGGGACAGGACAGGGACAGGACGGCGCCAGGCGGGTGGTGCCCACACACCCCCGAAGGGCCCCGACCCGCCGGTGCCGGGGCAGGCCGGGGGTGCCGGTCCCGGCGCGCTCTCACCTGCGAGGGCCGTGTCGTCCAGGTGGGAGCCGGGGGCGCGCTCGGCGCCGCCGGGATGCGGCGGGAGCAGCAGCAGGACGAGGGGGAGGGCGCACAGC